>OY783192.1:7211551-7674051 GCA_963678675.1 Xiphydria camelus
AGGGGGAGAGAGAGGGGGGAGAGAGAGAGGGGGAGAGAGAGGGGGGGAGAGAAAGAGGGGGGAGAGAGAGAGAGGGAGAGAGAGAGAGAGAGAGAGAGGAGAGAGAGAGAGAGAGAGAGAGAGAGAGAGGAGGAGAGGGAGAGGAGAGAGAGAGAGAGAGAGAGAGAGAGAGAGAGAGAGGAGTGAGAGAGAGAGAGAGAGAGAGAGAGAGAGAGAGAGAGAGAGAGAGAGAGAGAGAGAGAGAGAGAGAGAGAGAGAGAGAGAGAGAGAGAGAGAGAGAGAGAGAGAGAGAGAGAGAGAGAGAGAGAGAGAGAGAGAGAGAGAGAGAGAGAGAGAGAGAGAGAGAGGAGAGATAGAGACGAGAGAGAGAGAGAGAGAGAGAGAGAGAGAGAGAGAGAGAGAGAGAGAGAGAGAGATGACCCTCTGCCAAAACGTTATTGCAACTGCCGGCCGAATATACCTATCTCGGAACGCTGTAGACTACAACGAAGACGACGACGATGACGACGCCAAAGACGACGGTATATAAAGAGGCCGCTTGTGTGTACGCCTACTATAGTATTCGAAACGAGGCAAAATTCATATACTCTCTCTCTTAGGTAGATTCCGCGAGCGGGAAACTCCCGTCATCTTTCGATCGGTCCTATCGAGAGAGGAAGTGAATATTTTCACGGTCATGATTTGATTCTTCCCGCTTTGCACTCGCTTTTTAAACTTTCTCAGCTTCGCTGAGGGGAACTGAAGTAACCTGTAGGGGGTTCAATCGATGTATTACGGTCACCGGGCAACGGAAGCTGCGAAAGGAAGCTGCGGGAAGAAGCAGCCTGGGTCGTGCAGTAGCCGGGGGTTGTGAATGAAGAGTAACGCGTGGTTCGTTGAGTGCGTATCTTAAGAACTCCACGAGGCAAGGTGAGTCTCCCTGGAAGACGATGGGGTCGGGTCACGTAGGTTGTTTATGCGGTGAACCACTCACGCGGCACTTCTTGAATTAACCTTCGTGTGTCCGAAACGGGGACCCTGCATCGTGAAATAACAGAACTACTCCTTCCGTAATTCTCGAGCTTGAGTAATGAATCGCGCAAGCCCTTCGAGA
Organism: Xiphydria camelus; assembly: GCA_963678675.1. NCBI lineage: Eukaryota > Metazoa > Arthropoda > Insecta > Hymenoptera > Xiphydriidae > Xiphydria > Xiphydria camelus. The sequence continues at coordinate 7,212,645 of OY783192.1, forward strand.
GAAGCTGCCTCGTATCTGGCGCCCAGATGAAACCTGATTTTTAGATTGAATTAAAAACTACGAGTTCAATGTCGAACCGATCATGGAGAAAGGTGGTTCCGAAAAAACGCGTTCGTATCTCTTAACCCTCGAATGGTAAGATATTAGTATTAAATAGTTACTGTTTGATACAATTCAATAAATGTTGTCATGGAGAGTACATTTCCTCAGACTAATTATTTTCTACATTATTTGAAAACTACTTCGTTTGAGAAAACTCTCGTTTAATTTAAAACCTAAAATATTCGCATCGAGTAATTATTGGTTAATTTAAATCGATAAATGATGTCATAGAATCTGTACTTATAACTCGTTACATTTTTTATGGGTTGTCTTAAGTAATAATCACTTCGGTCAAATAAAGCAGAAGAAGCAAATATTTTATTTCATCCCAGGATATGTGGTCGCTTCGGCACGACACGATGACAAAAAGTTGCGTGGTGATTCCACTGAATCGACGCGACACGACTAGTTCTGCATCTCTTCGTTCGAAATATACGTCAGTAATAATATATTCGTTGTCGAAAGAAGTACTATACTTGTTTCGGCACGACTCGACTCGACGAAAATCTGGCCGGCCAGAAATGTGTCGTGTCGTGTCGCATCGTGTCAGTCGAGTCGAGTCGAGTCGTGTCGTGTGTCGTGTCGTGTCGTGTGTCGTGTCGTGTCGTGTCAAGCCTAGTGGTGTCCTACGCCATTTATATACATTGAAAATCATATGATCAGAAACGCGTCGTGTCGAGTCGAGTCGTGTTGATTGTAGTGGATTTCAGGCTTTAGTCGCATCTATTTAAAGTAGTATGGTCACTCTCCAAAGTGATCGTTGAGTGTCCGCAGAAAAAGTCATCAAAAAACTATGATTTATAATTGAAAATTCTCTTTGTGAATTACAAAATTTATGACTATAAGAATTAGTCGATTATTTTGATTATTTTTCACTTATTATTCAAATAATGTGCCTCCTTTGACTAGCGTCTTTTTATGTGTGGCAATGCATATTATCAATGGGCTCGTGGCCCAGTAGAGAAAACCACGATACACTCAAACGTTTGAGTGTATCGTGGGGAAAACGAGATCTGAAATGCACGCTTGAACCCACTCCACTGACGCGACGTTGCCGCATCTACTCGACGCGCTATTTCCGAACACCGAGAAGCAGAAATTAGTTATAACTAAAGTATCAAACGGTCAATAATATTCATCAATGGGTGTAAATTTTTGTTTTTTTTCCCCGTTTTTTGGTATATTTTTTATATTTTAATCTTGGATTTTACATACAAACCCCAAGAGATATGTGTCTTGCCCATAAGACTATGGGTTATTTTCTACTCGGTAATTAATTTTTATCAGACATACTAAACGGTCAATCTACCCCAAATTGCACCAGGAGGTTTCTATTGATATTAGCTTGCATACATAATTATTTCATATTTAAATCTTGGAAATCGATTCATGACCATACTACTTTAAATACGCGCACTCTCTCTAGTACTGAGGGGCGCCCGCATTTACTGATTGAAAAGTGTGTTCAGTGTTCTTAACTACGGCGAGGTTAAATACAATAAACTTCGGCGCGATATGGTTGTTTCAGTATAAAATACGATAGAAATAAATATATTAGAAGTAATAAATTTAAAAACGGATTAAATGAATATTTATATTAAAACAACCACATCGTGAGATTCGCGGTATTCAACCTCACCATAACTCATTATACCAAATCTCTGTATCAGTCCAGCTTACTTCTCGCTTTAATGATATAATATATTTTTTGTCACTCAGTGTCAAATACTCGGTTTCATGGGCGTCCTCGACGCATGTGAAATCATCTTTCACACACCAATTCGTGAAAAGTTGCGCGGTGCGTGAAATAACCTGCGCAGTGCGTGAAATCGTCAATCTCGTGTTTGACACTTAGTGACAAAAAATAGAATTCGTTATTCGGTTGTTTCGCGCCGTTCTAACGAGTGTGATTGCCGTACTCGCTTCGCTCGTGCGGCAAACTTCACTCTCGTTAGAAACAGCGCTTCACGCCCTAATAACGAAAATAACTATACTGCATCTTCCTTTCTTTATTTTCAAAATATTGTCTCGTGCATAAAAATCACTCATCATCAATTTAAAGAGAATAAAATATTCGCGTTACCGTTCTTGGATTAATGCTTAACGCGCAAAGCTGTAAGATTCTATTGGAATATCAAGCCTACGTCAATATGACGAACCCGGCTGACGTGTACTTGTACCGTTTGTCGGGCATCGAAAAACCTTTTCCGGGTGTAGAAGATAAAGACGCGTCGGTGTTATAAGGTCAGTGGCTTAACGTTCATAAAAGGTTCGCGCGCGTAGAATCCTTAGGTGTGCCAGCCGGAGACGCTCTTATGATTTAGCGAGAGTGTTTTCTTACTTTCCCGAACGACGGGGGTGGGCGAGAGTGGTGGCGCGTAATCGTTTGTCAAGAGCCCGGTTTCCCGACGAAATAATAGCCTAAGGCACCCTTGCGAAGCGCGCCTAGACTCATAGAGAAATCCCCGCGATATTTCACCATTCTCGCTATTAAAGGCTGCTCCATGGATGAAGAGTAACGACGAGTCTTTCGCGCGAACCGCGCGCGCGGCGCGATTACCAGAAATTCGCGAGAGACCGAGATCGTCGAGTAATATCTCGGTAATATATAATGTCGGTGTCCGCGCGAAGGGAATCCCCTCCGGAGGACGAACAGCCGCGTGGCGGAATAGCGGAGAAAAATGCCATACAGCGGCGTTCATAAAGTCCTTTGCCGTATACGTCGAGAGCTTTGTGATTTCTCGCTCTCCATATGTGCGGCAACGAGCACGGTTATACTTTAAAGTTTTCCTCGCGCACTTTGGTATACTTATTTGATGTTGCCCGACTGAAATGCGGATACAATTCTATTGTACTTTGTCGGCGTAATGAAGAGGTCGAAAAAGATAACATATGGTGAACTATATCGCTAATCATGATCGAAATAGCTGCCTTAATCTAAAACATCGTTGGACCCATGTTTATATCGAGTACTCTCCGTGTGAAAGTAGAGAGAGAGAGAGAGAGAGAGAACTTATGTATAGAGAGAAACGACCAAAGAACCAATGATAAACTCCCCAAGGCTTTACAGTGTACAAAGGAAGGACCTTTGCAAACTCGTCGAACTCTGCACGTGCTTCGACCTTTTCAGATAAACAGAATGAAAGAGATCAGAATCGGAGGATATATATATACAGGGTGTCCCTAAATATCATGTACAAACGGAAGGAGGTAATTCTTTGGCTTATTTCATGACTAAAAGTTCATATAAACATAGGCCCGTAAAAGCTTCGTTACTGATCTACAGGGCGTTGAAATTTCAAAATTTTTTTAGATAACGCGGTTTTTGTAGCAATGATTTATTACAATAAGAAAAACCTAAATAACAAACATAAGAAAACAACGTTACAAAAACTGCTGAAAGTGACCTCTAACCCTTACACATGCCTCCGCTCTTCTTCTCATTGATTCCCGGACTCTTTGGAACATTCCCGGAGTATTTCTTACGGTTTTTTCTCGATAGCAGTGGCAGATACGAAAAAACTACAAGAGACCAAAAAGATTGTAAACAAGACAGAAAATTTATATTTAGTTTTTTAGAATCTACCAGAGGCGCACCGCGAAAAAGTTCAGGGGGAGAAAATGGGGCACGACCCCTAAAAAAAACCCCTGTAGATTCTCACAACCATTTGACATGCCCAATGATATAAGCCCTACAGCATAACCTACATTCCAAGTTTGAGCTAAATATCTTAAAAACTGCATGAGCTATAAAAAAAAACTTTTAAAATTTTAAAATTTCAACACCCTATAGATCAGTAACGAACCTTTTAAGGGGACCTATGTTTATAAGAACTTTTAGTCATGAAATAAGCCAAAGAATTACTTCCTTTCGTTTGTACATTATATTTAGGGACACCCTGTATATATATACGGGGTGTTCTCAAATCTCTGACCCAGAGGAAAACCCTATGTTCATTAAAAATTTACGGACATAATGCAATTGATTTTATTGAAATCCGTTAAGAATCTACGAAGAAATTAATTATTAAAAAGTAATTAATATTTTGAATGTATTCGGCATTTATGACGTTATATCAAGGCTCATGAAGGTAATCGCATAATAATATATTGCGGGATTTTTTTTTTGATCAAGAGCAAGCGCTTAGAATTCACAAATAGGACTTAGAGGAGAGGAGCCAAGCGATAATAAATAATATTCTGCCTATACAATCTTTAAATTTATAACAGTAAAAATAATTAGAAAGGTAGAATTTTTCCCGATGTATTAGGGAAAATTCCCAAAAATATTTGGTAATTTCAGAATTTCCTACACTTTCGGTAATATTCCCGAGTAGTACGGTATTTTTCCCTAAAAAGTAGGGAATTTTACCAAAATATTAAGGAAGTGTTTTTCCACTTTAGTTCGGATAAATTTCGTGCAAAAAGTTCGGGGAAATTCTCGAAATTGTTTACAGTCTAAGTAATATCGGTTATCGATAGTGCACTATCATATCATCAAAGATATGCTGTCATTTGCACGTATCTTAGGCATTGAAGTGCACCCAACTTCAGTTCCCTCCAGTTTCGGTACAAGGAACGAGAAAGGTGGCGGGAAAGTATGCAAGGGATGCAACGGCCACTTAACCGGGACTCTATTGTAGACTGGATTTTTCACGATATATATTGGGTTGGTAAATAAGTTCGTTCGGTATTTTTAGAGTTAAATGAAACACAAATTATTTAATATACAAAATAAATTCTAATCAATTATGTATTGACCATTATTATCTATGACCTTTTGCCATTTTGCCGCCAATTTCATTATGTTCGTAGAACGTCTGAGGCTTGTCGGCTAAAAACTGATTCAGGTGTCCTTTGACAGTCTCCTTATCAACGAAGGTTTTCTCGTTCAGAGAATTTTGCAACGACCGAAATAAGTGATAATCCGAAGGTGCCAAATCGGGTGAATATGGAGGATGAGGCAAAACATCCCAGCCAAGACTTATCAATTTTTTTCAGATAGCTAATGATGTATGCGGTTTTGCATTATTCTGGTTAAAGACGACTCCCTTCCGATTTGCCAATTTTGAACGTTTTGTGCATATTGCTTCGTTCAATTTCGTTAACTATGAGCAGTATACGATTGAATCGATTGTCCTGCCTGACGGTAAATCTTCGTAAAAAAGTAACACCCCTTTATAATCCCACCATACGGAGAGCATGATCTTTTTCGAATGCAATCCCGCCATTGATGTTTCCGCAGCGAATCGTAGATGGATATGCTAGTGGCCAAATTTGCCTCGGACACAATGCATGTGGTACCTAAACATTGAGCCGAAAAACGTATCCTAGTTGGTGCAAGTAGTTTTCTACGCTTGCATGGGATACATTAAGTGCTGTAGCAATCTCTCGTACTGATTGGGGTGGATTTTTATCGGCCATATCCTTGATAACACTTGAATCGATCTCGATCGGGCGCGACAGCGTGCGCTTCTTCAAATGCCGATCGATACTTCGAGGCAACAGCGAAGTCTGGTACGGTGGTCTCCCGTCGATTTCCAAACTGTTATGATGAATTCTCTTAGCCCTTTCTCCAGATGCGTTGGTATCCTGCAATCCTGCCATTCAATCAGCCATAAAGTTGCTGCAAAAATTACGTCATCTGTCTGACTGGGTAGCTCTATAGTGTATTTTACCACTGATCCGAACTGCGTGTACCGCTCATTTCATAAGATGTAAGAGTGTATCTGGTTGGGGATGAATTTCCAACGTAAGGGTTGGTCAAAACGCGGCAAGTTCTTTTTTATGAAAATGTTGTTATAAATTTTCTTAGTCGAATTTTTTAGCAACTTGATTTACAATAATTTTCCTTTCAAATGGTGCCTTTTACATTTTATATATAAATCTTGAACATGGCGATCTTAATTGAGTTCAAATCTTCTTTGGAGAGTATTTTACGTATCAATTTTTGTTGGCACTGAATGAACATGCCGCCTTTTTTTACAGAGAATCTGTTTTTGTGGGTCAAAAGTATACCCCACTATTTTTGTGTGAGACCGTGCTATCTATCCGATCGCGACAGAAAAAGAAAAGGCAAGGAAAAGGTGGCTAGGTGCTCTCGCCGATGGTCTTTGACTGCGTTTTTCGCAATGATGGATTTGGTTGTAATAAATGCGCAGATTATTTGTTTAGAAAATACAAAAATTAAATTTGCTCGCAGAAAGATCCTCGGGGACCTTGCTAGAGAACTCACCAAGCCCTGGATTATCAAACGTCTAAAACTTCCAAACCTCACAGCAGAATTGCGAAATTCAATGAAGGCCTTCATCGGTTACAAGGACGAGAACCACAACGAGCTCACTACAAGAAATAAATGTCAATACTGTCCGAAGAAATTGAATCAGAAGACTACCGTCCGCTGTACCACCTGCAATGTCTTCATCTGTGGCCAGCACACACGCTCAGTTTGCGATAAATGTTATGCTTGTGATAATAGGTTTCTGACACTTGAGTATAGGTCTAGTCATGATCGTTGATATATGTATAGATAATGTTTTGCGATAAGGATTCATTTTCGTTAATTAACGTGGTGGACCTTTCGTCTCTTGTGCTAAGCTACTTCTAGTTTTTTTTACTTTTACAGAAGAATTTGTCGAAAGTGTGCAAATTTTTATAGAAAGGACAAAAGTAAAAATAAAATTTATGTTCCTGTAAGTTATTAATACATTTGAAATGTATGTATTTCTATGGATGTTTGCAAAATGCATAATTAAAAAATTTTTATTCAGTTAATTATTATTAGTGAGTGTATTATATTAATTATTATAACTATAAGCGCGAAAGAAAAAGAAATAAAAACTTCAGAATTTTTAAAAAACGTTTTTGTAGTTAATTTTGTATGTGAAATTCGCGCGCATCACTGAACGTCAATGTGGCAACAGCGTGCTCCGTTTAGCACGGCGGCTCAGCGTTCGCCATGCGACCACCTAAGGTCGTAGGTTTCTAGCGAGTTACGAAGGGTTAATGAGTAATAAATTAGTGATAACCGACGTACGAATCACTTCGCCCTTCCGGGAGTTCATCTGAGAATTAGTCCAGGCGTCAGAGCAAAAAAAAACATAGAGATCACGAAAAAATTGCTACAAAAGGTTTCATTGTCTTAAGCAGTTCTTTAAATAGTCAATATTAATAAACAAAAAAATAATACTCGAACTCGCCCCGGAACCGATTATTTAAACAAGTGAAATGGACGCTTTTTAGGTTTTTTAATGAATAACTCGAAAAATATAAATTTTAGAATAAAAATCGTTATTATCAATTTTGCTGCTTTATAAATTTTCTACAAAAAAGTCTGTACACTTTTTTACGTACCAACTATAGTTTACGAGATACAGCCCCGAGATGCGAATAGTCATGGTAGCACTGCAATATCCGACGCTCTATGCTAAATATTTTATTATATGGTTTTAACAAGATACCTCCTCTTCATTTTTCCATGACTACATTAGGTATAAGCAAAACAGAGAAGAGTCTGCTTTATACGAATATTTCACACCATCCAATACTCAATTACCAGTTAATAAAACGATACATGTTGTGGGTGGTAGATACCTTCTTCATCGGGTACTATGGTAACAGAATGAAACTTTCGAAGAAATCACGAATAAGTATGTGCAATACATGCAAAGGCATTTTCAACCTCACACAGCATAATTATCTTCGATGGATACCCAGATGATGCCCATATGAAAAGCACGAAATACGCTGAACGATTGAGAAGGCAGCAGAAACAAACCTCGGTGGATATTATATTTGATTTAATAATGAAAGTGGTGGTTTCACAAGAGAAATTTTTGACTAATGACACTAATAAAAGCAGACTCATTACAGCATTGAATGATAAACTCGGCAGTGCGGGTTTTATTACTAAACAAGCATACGAAGATGCAGATAGTTTGATAGTTACTTCTGCTAAAGAAATAGCACAAAATTACGAAGCTGTGGTAATTGTTGGTAAAGACATCGATTTATTAGTTCTTATGACAGGGCTTGACCCTGTTCATGAAAATATCTACTTCTTAAAACCGAGTAAAGGAAAAGCTTAAGAGAAATTATATACAACTGAAAGTTTTCAATTTCCATCGATTCGCAAGTTCCTTCTGTTCCTCCACGCTTTCAGTGGTTGTGACACAACTTCAGCATTTTTTTGAATGGGCAAAACAAAACACGCCAAGTTATTATAAAATGATAATGATCTGCATAAAATTATCTCACAATTTCTTTGTACACACTCTCATCCCGATCACCTCGATTTTGCAGCTCAAAAATTCATTTTGGCTTTATATGGAGCCAAAAAAAACACTAATGTATTTGGATCAATTTTGGTTTCAGTGTTTCGCAAAAGCTTCCACCAAAAATTCATTTAATTTGGCATCTTTACCTCCAACTCGAGATGCTACAAGGCTACATGCTCTCCGGGTATATCACCAAATCCAAAGCTGGAGTGGTAATCATTTGAATCCTACCGATTGGGGTTGGAGACAAACAGTGAATAGCTTACTACCCTGTACCACCACTTCTCCTGTTGCCCCAGAAGAATTGTTACAAACCATTTGCTGTAAATGTCTTAAAGGCTGTACAGGCAACTGTAGCTGCTGCAAAGTTGGGCTCCACTGTTCCGTGATCTGTCTAAATTGCCAAGGGAAAAGCTGCTCTAATACTGATAACAATATTGACATTTTGAAGAAGAAATCGATGAGTTGATAAACATCGATGTTGAACAATTCCTTTCCGTGGAAATAGAAGAAGAAGAAGCAAGTACAGATGAGAGTGATTCTGATTCAAACCTTCGTTCACCAGCTCTCAGAAGAAGAAAAAATTGAAATATGTAACAACAAATTTATTTTACCGATTTAAATGTATTTTTAACAAAGAAAGTATTCTTCATGTTTTAAATTTTTTGCTTAAGATTAATTTTTAATTGAAAATCAACAAGTTCTGCCTTTTTTTATATTATAATAAATTTTACTGCTTCATATGGACGTTGATAAAACCTGAATGTGTATATTACTTAAAAATACGGAAGCCCCACAAAGTTTCACGCGATTCGAGAGCCGTATCTCGTAAACTATTGGTCGGATCTAAAGAAGTGTACAGACGTTTTTGTAGAAAATTTATCAAGGAATAAAATTGATAAGAACTATTTTTATTTTAAAATTGATATTTTTTTCGAGTTATTCATAAAAAACCTAAAAAGCGTCCATTTCACTTGTTTAAACAATCGGTTCCAGGACGAGTTCGAGTATTATTTTTCTATTTCTACATATTGACCTCCCAAACAACAGATTCAGCCAATAAAACCGTTTGTAGGAATTTTTTCGACCTCAAAATACCTGACGACTGGACGAAATAGCGAATACGATGATCTCACGAGGAATGGCAATCGATCAAAGTATCCGGCGTTTTTAAAATGTTCGCTCTATAAGCAATTCGATTTTAGAACTAAATTGGTCCATCGGGGGATCAATTCAATTGAATAAAGTAAAAAGGGAAGCGACTATATAACTCGGGAACTTTCTTTCCTCATAGATTTTTTCTATAAGCAGCTCGCCCGTTTCGCTGTTACTAAAAATGTTAGCCAAAAACGCCGAGAAGGGGTTCGACCAAGCCTCGACTCGCCATTCAAAGAGTAATATCCCACCCGTTGATATTCAGAGAGTGTCGGCCAATCTGGAGTAGCTGTAGAGTCTGACGCCGAGGAGGAACGGGGCGAGAGATTGTATGGTGAGACATTAGCATGCTGCCACTGGGCCCCGTGCGGTTATCAACACTGGATTGCTCACCGCGTGTCTCGACTTCCAACCTAGCCCACATTACAGCCCCCTTTTCGTTTCTATACCATCTCCACGAAACACCTACATCCTTCTTCGCTCTTCTCTCCTTGGAGCGCGAGCTTTTCATTCTCCCCGTGATACCAACTACGCCCGTTGTGCGAGTAGCAGGGTCGACAGTTTTCTATTATTCGGAGAATGAAGGATCCGATGAAGCAATAAGATATCGACACGACCGTCCGGATTGCAAATCTTTACGAAAACTGAATAGGAACGACGATCGTAGAGAAGCGAATTTCCTCCACCGGTCGGTGGTCTTAACTCGCTAACGCTCGGCGTTGCCTAGTTTATAGGGCTTTAACACGATCTGCTTGCGATAATCACGAGGTCGCGACCTCGTATCCACTCGGTTACCTCGAAGCTCGACGAAGTCACGCGATACGTCGACATGCGATTAAAAGAAAAAGCGTGTGGGGGCTCGTCGCGTTGCAGTAGTGCCAGGCATGCTTAAATATAGTCGCGTTCATCGATTTCCGATCGTTCTCATTGGTCACTTTTGTCGAAATTTATTTTTCCGCGCATATTATCTAATTTCAGTCGACGGCGGTTGTGATAATCCAATAACCGTACCAGTATCCGGCAAATAACTTTAACCATTGCAAAATTAGTTTCGGTAAATCGCATTAAAAACTTTCGAGTTTTTGTTCTATAAATGAGACTAGCGGAGGACAGGAAAAGATGGAGAATGGTATCAAACCAGTCTTAGGACTGATAACTTTATGATGATGATGAAATGATACAGATGTAATGGTGGCTAGTTAACTATTCGTAGTTATTTAAATGTGGAGAAGAAGAATAGAAGATTAAATATTCACACCGCGTTTTTCTAAAAACCCTATTTTTTATTTACATCGCTTAAATTTCCTAGAGTAGACTTGATGTCAGCGCGATTTCATTAACTCCGTCGTTTACTCGCGATACGTCCACGTGGAAAACGACGTCGCGGAAGTCTCGTTACATCTCATAAGAGGACAATACAGAAACCTCACCGATCTACCATCAATCTGACAATTACAAAAGTCTCTCCGCCTGAGTTCACTTGTCGCGCCAAACGCCTCTTCGGGGACCGGGATATAACAATATCGTATCACACACAAACACATAGCAAGGTACTGTCAAAACCAGAAACGAGCTGAAGGAGCGTGAAAGGGTCTGCTATTGGCCGTTCGGCCTGATAAGGGTGTGCTACAATGGTTCGCGATCCAAACCACCCGCGAGAGGTCGAAGACGCGCGTGCAGTAACACCCCGGAAGCGACAAAGATTTGTACGCGCGACTCTGGAAGGGATTTATTTCTTTTTCCTCGGATCGCGCGCATTGCAAATAATGGACGCTGGTGATGGCAAATACTTAAATGGGACGGTGGAATTAGAATCGCTTTACCACGTGTGCTCCAGCATAATTTCAGGAACGCTCGGGATCGTTTCTCTGTTTTCCTTGGGATACCGTGGCGAACCGGGACGGAGAGGACTAGCGCTTCTAATTTGTGATATCACACCGCTCGAACGAGGGCTTCCGACGTTACGCTCGTACGTGCTGGAGGGCGAATCGGAGGCCAGTTGGTCTGCCACTGACGCTTGACATTGATTGCATCCCTCGGGAGCAACCCGCATAACTGGTCGTAGAAGTACACGGGCGTATGTGGGCCAAAACCTGACCGCCGCGTCGGTGCCGTCTCCTTGGAGCCTTGAGGATTCCGGCACGCACTCCAGACGTGAAAGCTCGGGGCTCGGCTGTCTCTCTCACTATGCATCGGAAGTTCCCCGATCTCGCGATAATTAGGACACAGCCTCGAGAGTTTTACGTTACATAAAGCCCAGTCCGTCGGCCACTGTCTCTTCTTTGTACGTATACACTGAAAAAAGTATTTAGCTAATCCAGCTATATTTCTGGCTGCCTCAGACACAACTAGAAATATATTTCTAGCGTAGCGCGCAAGAATTCTTGCTATTGCGAAGAAAATTATCACTGCAATTACTAGAATTTTCTAGTTGTGGCCAAATTTTTTTGAGTGTAGATGTATTTATGTAGGATGAAGCAATAACTTCATACACATTTAAAACGTGTCTTCAGTTTTTTGTGATGCGGAGGAATTGTTCTCTTATGCATGTGTGGTGGTAAAGAAGATATGTTACATTGGTGGATATATCTAAAGGATTTCTTCTTATTCCATATAACGCTATACGCGAGAGAAAATCTTTAAATATTATAGGAATAAGCACCACAATACGTAAAAAAATCACCGCTAAAATAAAGTAAACAATAATACGCTTTTCATTTCCGATCCGTAACCCTCCCTCTCATTACCCCTCGTAGAAAGCAGACAGGTTCGAAGTTGAGTCGAGTGTAAACGTATTTGTATAGGTATCTACCTGCGCAGCACACCCATCCCCGGATATCTAGTGCGAAATATCCGGGGCACGTATTTGCATACATTGCGGGCGATGCAGCGGGAATTGGCAAAGCTGGTTCAGAGAAAATAGCTGGGTTCAAATTGCTTCGCGACCGCTCGACCGTTCGCAACGTCCCGCGGGTGGAGACGGACGGTAAAATAGCGAGCGTACCACCGCGGTGGCGGTCTGCTCGGATGTAAAACAAAGATCATTTAGTGATAGCAAATGTATGTTCTGCGCGGAATGAGCCATAAAAATGTCGTAAAGTGCCCCGGAGTTTCGTTCCTGCCGTCGAAGGCTCGGCGTAGGACGAGATGGTCTGATTCTCATGGACCGCAGTCGTTTCCTTCGCCTCTCCGCGTATTTCCTCTTATCCGAGCGAAGTGGAGCATAGGATCGTAATATCAGCGCCAATTTTGGTTACCTCGATTGGGAGAAAAAAATATGCCGAGAGCCACCTCGACGAGTAAAAGCGAAGAGCCCGCGACCGAAGAGTCACACTGTCATATTTGTCGACGTAATAAATCGAATGGCACGTAATTAAAATATATCGAGTATCTACCCCTTTGCACACATCGGTCTCAGCTATCAATTATTCTTAATTCGACCGTTTCCCCTCTCGGCGGTGAAAGAGAAGAAAGGAAAAGTGGCGGGGGGAGGAGCGAGGTGGGTGAAGACGGCGAGAAGGAGGACGGGAAGGGAACCCGGTGGGTTCCCAGGGGTAACTCGGCGGTAGTGCTTAGTCAACTGGTGACGTTGATGGAGATATGCGCGACCTAAAAACCTTTCCGTAAGACAAATTTCGTTTCGCGCCGTCACAAAAAATGTTTTCCGGACTTTCTCGAGTGGTTGTGTTTACCAAGCCGGGTTAACCCTCCCTCGTCGTCTTCGCCTTTCCTACTATACACGTCTGCGCACCCCGGAACTTTCGATACCTTACACTCGTTTCCGATAGCGGGAGTCCATGCGTGTCGGTATATAATGCGTTGCCGGAAGGGATTCATCGTGGGGGTGTGATCGGCATTGAATGCTATTCGACGATAAGGCATTTACGGAAGGAACCGTTTTCGCGAATACGTTGAACCCCTCGTTCCGCGTTTCTTGTATTTTCGTAGAATAACAAAATTTCGAGAGGAAATGTAAGATTAGAAATAAAGTAAAGGTGCAGGAAAATACGTAAAATATAATATTAGGTGTACAACTTTGCTTCCGCCGTTTACCAATAGATGGCTCACGAAAAAAAACGGCGGCAGCAAAGTTGTACACCTAATACGATTAATCGCTTGATCGAAGGTTTTCGAATAAGTACACCTAGCGTCAATAATTCTAAACGATCCATCTTGGGTGACGGTACTTCTATCGAGTCGACCGTAGCTAAAAGATTCGAGTGAAGCTAGAAGATTCTTGGTGCTTTGCCATGAAGGCTAAATTTCATTAGTGCTTCATGACAAAACAAGAAGATCCGCGCGTACCGTTCAACATCGTTCGACTCGATAAAAGTACCGTCACTCAAAGCGGGTCGATCAGAATCATTGACGCTAGATGTACTTTCGAAAACTACACAATACTCGTATTGGCAGTTGTTAACCAACCACTTATGACTCAATATTTTTCTCAGAACTGGTGACAATGGCTCGAAATCCAATAAACGCCTTTCGCCGCACCGGGCTGAGAATAGAAGAAAATAGAGAGCGGGCCGTGGTGGAAGAGGATGAAGGATTTAAGGGGAGAGAAATAGAGACGAGCATGCGAGTGGATAGTAACGAGTGTGAGGTATTCCCTCCAGGGCAGCACGTCTGCGGGAGTACGATACCGCTGATCTCGCTAAGAAAGCCGTCCTCTGCGGCAACGAGTCGAGTAGATAACTCCTGCCGCATTCACAGCCCCCATCTGGACTCGCAAAGTCGAGCGAAACCTCGTAATTACCGACCTACTTATGGCAGCCACGGATAGGTGCACCAATGTAGTGATCCACACGTATAAGGAACGAGAAACATGCATCTAGACGCGTTTAGAATTTAACACCAAATTCCGAGCTTAATAAAAGTTTCGAGGGAAGAGTTTCACGTTTCGAAATCGTTGCAAAGAAGCTATTATCTAAACTAAATTGATGAATTCGTCTTAGATTTCTTCGTAGTAAATTAAAAAATTGAAATTTTTAGAGCTACGCTATTTAATTAAAAAAGGATACATATTCATATATTTATTGCTTTCATATATTTCTGGTGCGTAGTATCATCTATCCGAGATCTTGATTTAAAGTAGGTAATTAAATCCGAGTAAAAACAGCAAACGTTGATTCGTTCCGCAACACGATTCGAAATACAGTTTGCCTGCCAGTGGTTGCAGGTGGCGAACAGACCAGATCATCGACCCGTGCACAACAGAGGATCGATTTTCTACAGCAGCATCCACCTTCGCAGGACCGAAGAATGAGAGGGGGGGGGGGGGGGGGGCGCCAGGTAGCAGACACGTGCTCGGCGATGTCACGCGGTACACGTGTTCTCGGGTCTCGGCACCTCGGCTAGAACACGTTTAGCCACTTAATGAAGTCGTGCGCGATCTCTTCGGCCAGCCCGGGACTACCAGTCTTTGTTTATTTCTTCGAACAATGAGAGCCATTGTCGACGGATGCGGATATCCCAGACGACGAGGTGAACAACGCTCCGCGTTCGGACCCCCGCACCTTTGTTCCCACCGGAGACAATGGACCACCCCGAAGGCGCAGATGACTTAAATCGATTGCGCCCGCCGGCAAAAAGCGGGAACCGGCTTATGGATGACGGACGACGCGCGAGGCAGGATGTCACGCCTCTTCGGCAGCTCGTCACGTGCCGACGTGGTTTGGGCGCGAAAAGGTGACTCGAGCGCGAGCATGCCCGGCGTCTTAAAGCGTCGCGACGATCCCGGGGATTTTCGATGATTCGTACACGCCATCGATATGTGGTCCGCGGTGGTTACGCGACCGGCATAGAGATCAGCCGCGACGGTGACTCAGGTTTGCAGCTTGGATGCGTCGACCGAGTGGAATTTCAAGCTCTTCCGGGAAAATGACGAGGCGACTGTACGTACGCGCGGGAAAAGTAACGAAGCGCGGAAGTGACAACGTCCTCTTTGCGCTTTGACACCAACGCGGCGTGTGATGCGCTCGTCTCGAGGGGATCTAATTCGACCCTCCGAAGAGCTCTGTTTCGGGAGGTGAGTGCCTAGCATCTGTGTACGTTGCACAGGTACGACCTAATCGAGATCGGCGGGGTTCGGAGAGGAGGAGGAGGAGGAGGAGGAGGAGGAGGAGGAGGAGGAGGAGGAGGAGGAGGAGGAGGAGGAGGAGGAGGAGGAGGAGGAGGAGGAGGATGTACAGGGATCGAGCCTCGCCTCTTTCGACGCAACCGTTAAATATAATCAGTCAAAGACTTGACGGTAAGCAGAACCCCCGTAAGGGCAGTTCGAATCGAATCTGTAGATAGAGTCGTGGTACACGCGCCGTCGAATCGATAATGTATTATCTCCCGTCGTTGCTGCACGCGGAGCGAGCCAGAAGGCTCCCGTCGCTGACGGAAATAAAAAAGACCAGACGCCTACGAGTGATAATTGAATGGACGTTTCACGTTGCTGGCAGATAAATGATCGATACCTCGCCGCATGAAACGAGCCGTGGATCATTTCACGTTCGAAGCGATTCATCGAAACATCGCGGGGCCCTCCATTCGGACGAATCGGTCCAATCAAATATTCGATCGGGAATGAGGAGGTAGTGGTATCGATGAAACGCGCAGAACGACAGGTCGTCGCTGCAGCCTTCGCTTTTCACTCGGAACGAATAATCTTATTTTTCGCGTTACCCTTCCAGCGCAGTAGATTTGTTTTCTCGTTTAATTGGTCGACAAATAGCCCGGGTCTGATTCTCGCCGAGTCATTGTTCCATTCTTTCCTTCCCTTTTTCCTTCGTCCTTTCCCCTGAGACTCATCCTGTGCGCGCCATCTCCTAGTCTTCGTAAGAAAAAGCTCCGCCAAGAGGTTTTTTGTTTCGCGTCACCCCAATTTAGAGGTAAACAGCTCGCGCACTCGCCGAACGGCGAGACGTCATAAGCATGTGTCTGGTGTGGTCGTGGCGAGATAAGGGGGTGACGTTTCTGCGCTGTGCTACCGATCCCGCCGCAGGACTTTGTTTCTGAAGAATGTATACTTTTACGCGTTCTCAAACTGATTTCGCTGCGGAAGTTTTCGAAGCTTGTAAGGTATCGGGTACAGAGTATAAGGTACGCCGAAATTGTATTAGAGGCTAAATTGTAGCCTCATTGATATTTGGAGAATTTCAGTTTTTCTTTACCATCTATCCGTAGAATATATACAGGGTGACATTTTGAAAACTTGCCACCCCAATATCTCAGAAAGTTACAGAGATTTTCTAAAAAAAAAAATACGGTTTCAGCAGTGGAGAGGGGGAACCAAAATGACATAATCGGAGACGCACCCCCTCCAACCCCCTTAGGGGTAGCCCCCCCAATTTTGTAATCTTAAATAGCAACCCCCCATGTGTGATACAGCGTTGGAAAGCTCTTTAAAAATGCTTTACAAAAACCCCAATTTTTTGTATTTTTGGATGAGTAGTTCTCGTGCAAATGGAGAAAGAACTTTTTCAAATACAATATAAGTTAGGTGCTTTGAACGCGTTGACAAAACAAAAGAATGTTCTAAAACCTATTGAAAAAATCGGCAATCACTTAGTTGCCCCCCAACGCGATAAATAGTGCACTTCTTACTTCTCACATTCATTTGTAAGCGTGAAATAATACCTACAACTGCACTTTGCAAAATGGTTTACACTCTCGCTGAACGTGTTGAAATGGTCTTGTGTTTTGGTGCCGAAAATTGTTTTCGAAGAGTAGCAGCTATTTTTAATGAAAGACATCCCGACAAGAATGCGAGCCACGAGTATATTCGACAGTTGATCAGCAAATTTCAAGAGACTGGATCTGTTGGCAACATTAAACGAAATCAAGCAAGAGTAGTTGATGAAGCTGCCCAAATAGAAATTCTTGGACATTTTGCTACGAATCCAAATCTGTCAACTCGACAAGCTGCTGCAGCAACAAGAATTTCCCGAGAAGCGATCCGAAAAACACTTAAACGCCATAAAATGCACCCTTACAAATTACAAGTTCTTCAAGAGCTTACCGACGATGATCCGGATAGGCGTATTCAATTCTGCGAAGTTATGACCGATAAAATTGTAGCTGAACCACAATTAGTAAGGAACATTTGTTTTAGTGACGAGTGTACATTTTATTTGAATGGAAATGTAAACAAACAAAACTGCAGATATTGGAGCGACGAGAATCCACACATTTTTAGAGAAGGTCACACACAATACCCTCAAAAGATCAACGTCTGGGCTGGTATATTAGGAGATAGTATTGTTGGCCCACTCTTCATAGACAGGAACTTAACAGGGGAAATTTATGCTGAGATGCTGGATACAACCATTGAACCCTTAATTATTAATGAATTAGAAAATCAGATAACCAACGACGAAACTCCTTTTCTAACTGAACGTCTATTACATTTCCATCACGATGGAGCACCACCTCACTATGTGCTTCCTGTGCGTCAGTGGCTTGATTTATATTATCCAGATCAGTGGATTGGTAGAAGGGGACCAGTTGAATGGCCACCCAGATCACCTGATCTTACTCCCTGCGATTTTTTCTTATGGGGACATTTGAAATCTGTTGTTTTTCAAACTCAACCAGCAAGCATTAACCAACTGAAACAGAGAATTACGCAAGAATGTCGCAAAATTTCAAGAGCAACATTTGAAAAAGTTCGAGAGGAATTTCAGAATAGGTTATATTTTTGTCTTGCTAACAATGGAAATCATTTTGAAAATTTATTGTAACGTAATTGAATTTTAACAAATAAATTGACAAAACTTACTTCTAGCAGTTTCTTTATCGATTTGCACGAGAACTACTCATCGAAAAGTACAAAAAATTGGGGTTCTTGTAAAGCATTTTTAAAGAGCTTTCCAACGCTGTATCACACATGGGGGGTTGCTATTTAAGATTACAAAATTGGGGGGGCTACCCCTAAGGGGGTTGGAGGGGGTGCGTCTCCGATTATGTCATTTTGGTTCCCCCTCTCCACTGCTGAAACCGTATTTTTTTTTTTAGAAAATCTCTGTAACTTTCTGAGATATTGGGGTGGCAAGTTTTCAAAATGTCACCCTGTATATATATATATAAGAGCGGTATAACTTATTTTAATATGCCTGCTTAGAAATAGGATAAATACCATAATTTTTAATTTAAATTTGAATCAATTTTAATCTAAATTCAGAATACTTGTTATGGTTGTAGAAATTTATAGCTCACGTGATTGCTCATTAAAAGTAATCTGCTATACATGGGATATAACTCTTAAGGATTAAATGCACTCGTTTTCCTACGGCACTATAAGTTGGAAGTGGTAATTGATCTTTCTTATAAATCATATTATTAAGATATATAAGAGTAAAGAGGAGAGTAGCCAAAAATATATTGGTTACCTAAATTGAGCTCATCGGTTCTTCGGAAGTTTATACCTACATGAATATAAAATCCAGTGAACAAAAATAAGTTCAACGGCGTCTGTTTGGAATTCAGTGAAACTTACTTGATTACTGAGTCATAAATTTGAGATCGTTAGGGTGTTCATCGTAAAATAGATTATATTATGTTTCTATGTAATTTTCAATTGGATACTTTAAAGATGAAGTATCAATTTAAGTTTAAATTGATTCTATCTAATAAAATCCAGCACGATATAATCGAAAGTCGTGGTCATCTATCCCTGCTAGTTAGTTGATAATCGATATCGATATAGTATTCGATAGTTAAAGCGGAGAAATTCAATTTGATAAAATTAGTGTTGAAGTAAATGTAAATGTCGTTATGAAATACGTTTTAGGCGCGCGCTTGCGCGTGCAAATGGTCTAGTACCTATATTGAAAATAGCTTTATTCAGTAATATATTTAACCTGATACTACAAAAATTGATTATTCGTTTTCGTGGTTAACTTTAGATTTACACACGTGTAACTGAGTTGCCGAAATATCGTACTGATTCAAGAATCATGAGTCATAGGTAGGGGAATGTCGTCAGGGTTGGCCATAGTTTTGACTTTTGCCCATAATTTCCATGTAAAAAAGAATTCTTATAATTACCGCGCATTCTCAAAAAGGTCCGGAAAAAGAAAACTTTTCCGAGATATTACGAATTGATTGGATGAAAAATTAAAAAGTAATGGGTATTTTAAAAAAATTAAAAATACTGTCAAGGTTGGCCAGTGCTGCTTAGGTTGGCCAGCCGCTGAAAACACTGTAAGTCATTTTGGGGGTCATGAAGAGGGTATTAAAATCTGACTTCAGTTTATGTTCCGGGCTGGTTTACCATTAACAAAACTGATTTTGGTTTGGTTGTTGCTGCTCAGTTAAGCATTTTTTTCAATTTTGTAGTTTTTAGGGAATATGAAGGGAAAACGGTCATTATTAAATTAAAAAAAAATGTTTTTTTTCACAAAATAGTTGTGGTGGGGGTTTTTAGGTACGAGGAATTCATTTCCGATATTTATATTTGCTAAAAACATCCGCCAGAGGGTGCTACAGATAAATTTCCTATAAACTTTACGTATTTTCTATGAAAGATCATGTTTGTTTTATATATTTTAATATCATTTTCTCATTATTTGTTTCATTTACTCATTTTTAAAGTATAAAATTTTGAATATCGAAACCAGAAAGTGATGAACAGGGTGAGAGATTTCACCAAGTGTGCATGCCTTTTGAAGGTAAAGAATGCTTTTACGGTTTATAACATTAATGTAATAAATTTTGTCTTTTTTTTTATATTTCATACATTTTTTAGCACGTTATCAAGGAAAGAAATTAAATTCTATGATCGCCAATCTATGCAGGACTTTCAGACGTGATGCTGACGCATATGATACAGATAGACCGTGAGATAATGACAGATTCTGGTGCCCCATTTTCGCATACAAGCCTCAAAGAGGGTTGAAAAGTACTTCGATTTTGAGTAGAATGAAGGGAAATTTACGAATGGTCCCTGGGGATAACATATGAAAAATTCGATTTTTCTTAATAAAAAAATAAAAGGTACGTCTTGCCCATTTTTTCACGCCAGCCTTGTTCACTAAATGATTAATTAATAAAACCTGGCTTCGGAAATCAAAGGCTTGTGTGGGAAAATCGGTCAGAATCTCGATTTTTCCTTACAAGATTACGCCCTTATTTCAATCCTTTAGCCACCTGCAACACTCAAGCCTTTGGTTTTCCGAAGCCAGGTTTTATTAATTAATCATTTAGTGAACAAGGCTTGCGTGAAAAAATGGGCGAGATACCTTTTATTTTTTTGTTAAGAAAAATTTAATTTTGCATATGTTATCCCCAGGGACCATTCGTAAATTTCCCTTCATTTTACTCAAAATCGAAGTACTTTTCAACCCTCTTCGAGGCTTGTATGTGAAAATGGGGCACCAGAATCTGTCACTATCTGACGGACTAACAATAAGACGAGGAGAGTGAAATAGAAGCGGAGGCTGCTGAAGGCGAAGAAGAAGAAAACCGCTCTGTAATTTATAGTAGCGACAGCGACTAAGAATAAATAATAAACACTTTTAAAAATATTTTTTCTTTTTTTTTAATTTTTATTATTTGCAAAAAAAAGGAGCAAATAAAACAGAAATAGTAAGAAAATGTATGAAAATATATAAAACAAGCATGATCTTTCATAGAAAATACGTAAAGTTTATAGGAAACTTATCTGTAGCGCCATCTGGCGGATATTTTTAGCAAAAATAAAATTTCTCATACCTAAAAACCCCCACCACAACTATTTTGTGAAAAAAAACATTGTTTTTAAATTTAATAATGACCGTTTTCTCTTCATATTTCCTAAAACTACAAAATTGAAAAAAAACGCTTAACTGAGCAGCAAAAACCAAACCAAAATCAGTTTTGTTAATGGTAGACCAGCCCGAAACATAAACTGAAGTCAGATTTCAATACCCAATTTAGTGATTTACTGTGAAATCGACGAAATATAGGCGCTCAGTTATTTTGAATCGCAGTTTTGACAAATGAAGTAGTTGGTCGTCATTTTCGCGCACCACAAATGCACTTCTCTTTTGCATTCAATGCATGTAACGGAATTGTTACTATTCAAGCGATGAGACATCGCTTCCAAACAGATGAGGTAAAAGTCCTCGTCTTCATCCGAAGAGGGCTTTTTCTGCACTTTTTTGGGTGGACGACCTCGCTTTTAAAGTTTCGTAGCATCAAAAAATGACGAAGTGTTGCTATTACCCTGAAAAGAAATAAACTCATGGTGGCCAACCCTGACTACACAAATGGTCCAACCTTGACGACAAACACCAGGACCACATCGCAACACACCACAACCAAATGGGTTATCAAATTGAATTATCCTCTTGGTTTGTTCCTAAATGATAACCATATGACACACTTATATGCTTACTTTGACGATTGCATGTTTTAGCTTCAAGTTCTAATACCGTATTCACTGATACTGGAAAACTTTTTTCGTCTTTCCCAAGCCACTGAGTGCACGACACGTTTTAATTTCACGCTTCAAACTCGGTGTTGCCACGAAAAGTTTGCTGTTACTAATAGAAGTTTTACCACGCTTGCAGATAGTTGAAACTAGTTTTATAAGCTGAAATATCGCAAATGGCCGACCTAGACGACAGGCCGACCCTGACGACATTCCCCTACTAAATCAAGAGAAAACCAGATTTGTTCGAGGAAACCTTCCACAAGTTCTGCTTGATCCGACATAATATTGTATCAGTCTACGACGAGAAATATTATATATTCCTCGTGTAGAGAAATTCATTCCGTAACAAAACTATAGTTTTATTTCATGTGTTAAAAAATTCACGTGGAGAATATGGTTCAGTATGTTCAGTATTTCGCACCTACAGATTTATGAATCTCATGACAGTTTTCAACAAGAAAATATCTCGTATATTTGCTCCGATCGTTTTATATAATTATTAAATAAATTTGATTCCTTGTTTTCTTTATACACTTATCTATTAATTCTAAGTATGATTTAGCAAATGCTATGATACGATTTTAGAAACCGGTTGCTAAAATCAGACATATTGCAAGGCGTTGAAAAGTAATGTATTTAATTATAGATATAAACATTCGCGTGACCTTCCTTAGAGATAGAAAAACAGGATCTAATGTACAGGGTGGACCAGGTTGAACGTCATTTTTTTTTATATGTGATAGGACAACAAAAAAAGTAGACTTTCATAAGAAAATTTTTTTCAAAAATGTTTCCTAACAAAGATACAGGGTGTCAAAGTTTCGAAAAAACAAATGTTTTTCTCATCATAACTTCTAAACTACTTGATCGATTTCCATGAAATTTCGCACACAGGCTAATGTAGAACAGCTCTAAGCAACAATTAAATAATTTTTAAAAATTCTCCAGTGGCGTAGATACTAGGGGCCGGTACCCCCCTTTCCCCCTCCCAATCTTCGGCGCCACTGGATATTTTGCAAAGAAAATTTAATTATTGGATTCCCCGTTTAATTTAGAGAAAAAAATCACCCTTACAAATTTTTGATTTGTGACTTCGTTTTTGCAAGGGTGATTTTTTTCTCTAAATTAAACGGGGAATCCAATAATTAAATTTTCTTTGCAAAATATCCAGTGGCGCCGAAGATTGGGAGGGGGAAAGGGGGGTACCGGCCCCTAGTATCTACGCCACTGGGGAATTTTAAAAAATTATTTAATTATTACTTAGAGCTGTACGACATTAGCCTGTGTGCGAAATTTCATGGAAATCGATCCAGTGGCTTAGAAGTTATGATGAGAAAACTATTTTTCTTTCGAAACTTTGACACCCTGTATCTTTGTTAGGAAACATTTTTGAAAAAAATTTTCTTATGAAAGTCTACTTTTTTGTTGTTGTTCTGTCACATATAAAAAAAATGACGTTTAACCTGGTCCACCCTGTATATCTATATATATAACACTTTTTTATTTTTGACATGACAAAGGTTATGGGCCCAGAGGAGCGCTGTGGATAAGAATAATTTTCGCGATTGATAAAATAAGAAACAAAAATCAGCCACGAGTGCTCACGGAAATAAATACGACAATATAACCTCAAAATGAAAACAATATGGCAGAAGAGGTAGGAAAGTTTAGAATCCCATTGTTTGATGGCACAAATTTCGACAATTGGAAGTTTCGAATGGAGACCCTTTTGGATGAGAAGGAATTGCTGCCGTATGTGACCGAAGCGTACACGGAAAAAGTCAAGTTCCTCGAAAGCGACACCGATGCGCAACGAGCAGAAAAACAACGACAATTGGTCGAGCAGGAAAAAAAGGATCGGAAATGCAAGTCTCAGATCATCCAGCGGATCGCCGACAGTCACCTGGAGTACGCGAAGAACAAAACTTCGGCATTTGATTTGTGGACGACGTTCGAAAATACATTTCAACGAAAAGATATCGCCGGTCAATTGCTCACACGTAAGTCACTAATGAGCATGAAATTTGATACGAAAAGTACAGAAACAAAAATAAAAAAGTGACATGCCAAAAATAGAAAAGTGTTATATAATAAGATTTTGAAAATTCTCTCTTGTAGATATGTTATAAGCTCCTGGTGAAATAGAGGTTTTCATGACAAGCCTAGATATCGGCAGTTAGTGAAAAATCCATATAGTACACAATCTGTTGAGGCTCTTCAACGTTTACCTTCCAGGTTCTTACCAGGGCGCGCCACGGACCTATGCTGTAATCTAATTTAATGCTACCAACCCAAGGAGCAAAAGATATCTGTCAGACATCTATATCATGTTTATATGTCTGGAAAATGACATCTATATTTGGTATACACAAATGAGGTTGAAATCTAGGTATAGACAGCGCGTAGATGTCTGACAGATATCTTTTGCTACTTAGGAAGGGCTATTAAATAAACAATGCGTTTTACGGAAAACTTACATGCATAGTTGGAAGTTTTGTATTGTATTGGAATCGTTCCATCCATTTTTTGATGTTAAGGTCAACTGATTATTCATGTCAATCCAACATTTTTTTATGTTCAATTTAACACAAAGAATATTAAAATTAAAATAAAAAATGTTAAATTAACAGGAGAAGGTGTAGGCAAATTGTGTATCACGTGGATTTTACACTAACTGACAGCGTTCCACGATATGCCTAGGCTTTTTATGAAATGCTGTATTACATCATGAGCCAACGATATATGCAATAATATCAGTGAATTTAGCCGAATAAATTTAATCTCCTGCAATTACGTTCAGATTGGCTCTTTCCAATTGCATAATCCCGTTACAAATTTCACCGTAAACTGCATCGGTCGCACCCATTCTCCTCCATTGCGCTATTTTTCGTCAAATCACCAATCCCTTCGAGCATGTAGTAAATTATAAGGCATCGTACAGCATGTCTGTGGGTGGACGGACGTTTTCGGAATGTTGTACGCGAACGCGTATAACGCGAGCGCGTTGAATTAGAGTCCGCTCGTGGATACGTTAAAGCGACGCGCGCGTGCACGAGTTTATCTTCCTCGATAATAAAATGCGCAAATGTCCAGTGTGAAAACGTATGACCCGTGCAAACTTTCGAGTAACTGTCGCAAATTTAAATTAGCACTCGCGTCCTAGTTTATACTGCTCTCCTTCCCCCTCTTCTCTTCCACCTCCGGCACCAAGAGGAACGGATTTTAATTAATGCCCGTTTTTGTTCCTCGCGGAGAGATGAATAAATTCATGGTAGATGGGGCTTTTTATCGACTACCAGCAGCGCTACGCGCATCCTCATTTAGACGACAGAAATCCTTCGTAAAAATCAAAACGAGGAAGACGCACGCGTGCGCGCAGGCGAGAAACTTTCGCGCGAAACAACAGAAATATTTTGGAGAAACCAACCACGACCTACCAGATCCCACGTCATGTGAAAAATTACAATTCTATTACTTCTATGTTCGTCCTGCAAATATGTCGGTAGAAACTCTCAAACATCAGAATACTGTAGCATGATACTTTGCGTCTACTTGTCTGTAAGGTAGAATTTTTCTCTTCAGCAACGTCTACAGTAGTAAAATACTACAGTAGTAAATAGTACAGCAGTAGAAAGTAGGCAAATTGTAGCAGAGAAAGAATACCATCCAATATATAAATTCTACTATCCATTTTTCAAAGTTAAAATGTTTAAAAAGGATCAAAGAGTTTCTCATTCGTAGGTCTTTTCAATAAGTGCAACATATGGTCCATTTTGCTTCTTATATTTTCATCCAATAAGTTTCTTAGAAATAATGCATTTATTTTCAAAATATCTTTTACTAGAAACCAGTGGACGAGTGGCTTATTCTATTTATTTAAGTAAGATGAAGAAAGGAGAGCCGCGGAGGATCTTCGAGCTAATCGTCGGCAGAAATATTTTAAAGATATCAAAATTAAAGAATAAGATAACAGTATACTGAGAGAAAGGCATAGTTGAGTCAGTTGCCTTTCTAGTGAAATAAGTACTCAAATATAAATTATATACCGAGTAAAAATTTCATTAAAGATCCATGACTATGTCCTGATCAAGTAATTTGGGACTCGATTGGCCGGGTTATGTATCAAGGACATGGTAAGGGCCTTACTGGGTGTGCAACGCAATTTTAGCCATGGTCCCGATCAGCTTGTCCTTATAAGGTATATCCGAACAAATTTCGACTCGGGTGGAAGATCGATTTCTCTCTTCTTCATCCCAGTTCCACAAATCGAATTGGTCTCTTCTTCGATGCATCGACCGACAATCAGCGCATTTTGATACACGCGCCAGACCGACTGCAGCGGCTTCAGTCGTCCGCGCATTGGGAACAAGGTAGGAGACAATCACTGTTGCGCGATGAGGAGCGCGCAAGTAGCCGTACACGAAACAGCAGCGTGCGCGCGGTTCTTCGGCGGCGTTCCGCGCGCGCGCGCGTACGACGTATATATATTTATCTGCGAACAATGCATATTAATGCGCCGCTCGTCGGCGGAGCCGAATAAAAATAGAAGCGCACGCCGGTCGAGGAGAACGAGTACCTTGTACGCAGGACACTTTTATCTCCCGTCTAGTCCCGGCGCAGCGTGTGCTCTCGCCGTTTTTACGTTCTCGTGCGCCAGTTAAAATTGTACGACGGACAGCATACATAGAAGAGAGAGAGAGAGAGAGAGTACACAATTTATCTTTCGCGCGACCCGACGCCGCAGCGTAACGTTCCGCCGTATTGCTTCGTAATTAGAATTTTTTGCGGCGTTCCCGGATTTCTCCTCTCGCGTACGACGGGTCGCGGTCGACGCGGAGTAAATACGAGAATCCGACGAGAGAGCGCGCGCGGGTTCTGTGCAGCTACGAAATCGTGGCGGGCGAGAGGTCGCGCGTAGACGACCGGAGATGCGGAGGTCATCGTCGAGTATATAGCGGAGTACCGACATCCGGATGATCCTGGCGCGAATCACTTCCAGGAATCGAGGCGATGTGCAGGAACTTTACGCCAGACGCGCGCGCGCCCGCGCGCGCTGCGGCTCGACCACGTGACATCCGGTGTCGGCGTAGAGCCGGCCTCGCCCAGCTTCATTATCATGTATGTAGCGTTCTATAAGAACCTCTTCGTACACGCCCACTACATGCTCGCTCGACACGAGACACCATTCGTCGCTGAATAATCATTTCGACATTTGACAAAGATCGCGGGCTCGTGCGCGTCGCTTCTCCAAAATAATGGGATAATCGAAAAGAACGGTCGGGGAAAAACGTTTTGACGAACCTGTCATTACTGCCCACGTATATATCATACACCGACGAATGGGTATACAAGGCAGACGCGATACACCATTGTTGGTATATGACCTGTCATGAGGAACACTTTATCACCCTCCTCGTGGTCGTCGCGCTTGCCGCAACACGCCAGGTATCGAAGTAAACGGAATTACGGAGGAAGTCGTAATTCGTCGTGGGAGAGATGGATGAGGGGAAGAATTACGCTATTTCGATCCACCTGAAAACGCCGCGCCCTACGCGGAAGAAAGGGGCGGCCAATGTTATAGCGCGACGGAGTATCGGTGCTGGCTCGCGTTACCGCGCGCGAACGGGGCGACGAGCTATCGATAAAAGATTAAAAACCGGCCGAATGATAAATCTCGCGACGGCAGGCAAAAATAAAATGCGATTAATCAAGTCATCATTAGCCTGAGTGAAATCGGCGATATAGCCCGCGGTGCACGCGAGCGTGAGACACCTATAAGCGACGGTAGGTCGGGCATTTAATTACGGACGAACTTATATACAATAGGTACATACTTACGCGTACAACATCGTCGAATCCCGGGATAAAATAATTCAGGCTTTTTCAAAGTCTCTGAGAGTCTTTGCCAGTCTATGGAGAGTCTTTTATAGTCTTTCATCGTCTCTGTAATGTGTTTGTTCTCCGAGAGTCTCGCTAAATCTCTGAAGAAATATCAAGGTAGTTCTATCACACAGGACCGTATTTAGTGAGTGTACAAGAAAGAGCCCGACTAAATTAGTTTAAAAAATATATTTTTATATTCATAACTGATAATATACGGATCAATCTAAAAAAAATTAACATTTATATCATTATTCTTCCACTTTTTAGTTCAGAAGATGCATGGCAGTTATACTTTATTAGCGAAATTCTCAAGACTTACAACTTTAACCCTTTCGCTACTAAGAGCGACTATAGTCGCTCTCCATGGCCCTTGACAGGTTGCATTGCTCGATTAAACGTCGATAACTTCAGCACCTCGAGATCTATGCAGTTCGATTACCGATCAATAGATGGCCGTACTGACGGCAGAGCCACTATTAATCCGCGTATGCGGCACGTTTGAATTAAGCTCCACCCAGTCTCGGAGATTGGGCGTGAACACCCGGTATAGGTCATGGAAATATGAAAATAAGGCCCCTTTTTCCTACACCTGAATATGCGTCAATACTTAAGAACTCCTTTTCAATTCAATTTTTCTCTCGAAAATCGTCAGAAACCTCTTCAAATTTTGTTAACAAATCAATACTAGTTTGGTAATCATTATATCGAAAAATAAAATCTTTCTGCAATCTATCGTCTGGTGATAGAACTACCTTAAATCAAACAATTTGAACGAGCAACCGAGAGACTGAAGTATTTTACGGTGTCTCACGGTTTTTCGCAGTTTCTCACAACGAGACTTGATATGCAATATTTCCTATCAAAGATTGGAGGAAAGTTCAAAGATTTCGGCCTCTCTATGGAAGACTGTAAGCTTCTACAGACGGAGTTTCTCGAGAGTCTCATTCAGTATCACCAGAGAGATCCGCGAGAGACTGACAATGAGACTCGAGTCTCTGTTGAGGGACTTTGAAAGACTGAATTATTTCACTCCGGGATATGAGATATATTATGTATAATATTTCACAGGAAAAGTTATTTAGAATTTCAATTGCGGAGTGAAAATGGCGTTTTCCCTCGATATCGCTCGAAGTAAACGAAGAGAAATGCGCGTTTATACGATAATACTTCCTTCCGTGAGGGGCTGCGCCGCCACACCTATCGTAGTCGTGCCGAGGCGAACTTCTGCGCGACTTCCTGTGGGCGCCCCCGAAGTAAGGCGTGTGAGCCACCTCTATATAAAACCACTGTCACTCATCGTTAGCATCACGAGATACGATATTGCGCCCATTGTTGTCTCGTTAAATTAATTGTTTATTATATTAGCCCATCCCCGGTTCTATAATCCGACCACCCCGGGAAGGTCCGCTCGCTTCCTTGCGAGATGACGCTTAATGGAATGAGACGTTATTCGGCTGACAACGGATTATTCGCGTTGAAGCACCAATTGCCGAGCTCGCAGTCGTGGCTCTAAGTGGGGTTCGCCGAAGTCTGAGCCAGAGACGAACTAGGACTTAATCTGTGGTTCCAGGGAGGTGGCATCCTTGGAGGGAAAGCGTGTGAAGATCGACCGCTTTGGACCGTAACTCGTGACAACGAGAGGAGGTCGGTATCTCGAACTTCGTATCTTCCTCAGTGTTGATATTCGCGCCACCCTTGTGATTTGCCGTGAATTATGGAGTAAGGGTGACTGTAGATAAAACCGCGTTTTAATAATCTGTTTTTACGAATTTATTAACGCCTCTCATACATCACATGTCCGATAAAATTGCCGTTATTCAGCTCTGATTGTGAGTCATCATATTAAATATAACTGATTTTTCAAAACATTATCAGGGCACTTGTCGGTGCGATGGGTTATCGAGGTAAATTGACCCCGTGACGGGTCCCCGCTAGACCCCGTATACAGGCGACAGCCACTGACTACGTCTCTCGAGAACTCGCTTGAAATCCCAAGGAAGAAATATACGCGAGCGTACGTTCTTACGAGAAATAAAAGGGATTTACGAGCTCGATATGGCAATCCTTATCGGCCCATGATGGCTAGAATCACGACTCCGTTTCCACGGGAGTGATTAAATTAAAAGAGTGAGATATTACGCGATAGTGGGAAGACACTAAAACGTCGTCCATTATCCCCTGCTTTGATTTAGAACGCACTAAACAGTTTTAGAGACTTGGTTTTGAGAATAATTTACAGGGTGCCCCGTGGCGATAGAAGCATAGGGATATACCGGCGTCGCGCGTCTTGCGATTAAATTATTATGTCGCGTCTATTATCTTTTGATAAAGAAGTCTCGCCTTAAGAGATTTATCTTCGAACGCGTTGCATCAACGTACGTTGCACGCATGTAGATATACACATAGAGAGAGGCTCGATAATAATTTAGTTTTTATCGGTTGGAGAAGTTCTTCCGAGGGGGGGTTAAAACGACGAATGTGGAAATGTTCTAGGTTTATACGAATAAACTCATCGACATACCGGCGATAATCGATCCAAACCATAACGGGAGTACATTTGATACGATGATAACACAGGCCTGCGTTTCAATACCTTATAAAATGTGAATTGAATTTTTCAACTGATGTTGAGCATTTAAGTGATGCTGATTTCAAATCCGGGTTTAGTTTTTTTTTCTATCACATAAGGTTTTTGAACAAAATAGTACCAATTGACACTAAATTACATCGCGTTCAAGGCATTGTTATAAAGCGAGTGTATCAAACCGGGGAATCCCCGACATGTCCGGCTACTTCTGGTAAATCCCCTAGAGATGTGAAATTTAAAACGAAGTTTTAAGGCGTATCTCACAGTTTCCGAACAAAAAGAAGGAATTTAATTTAATTTGCTTGGAATGTTTAAAGATAATACCTAAATATTGGTTTGCAAAAAGACGTTACGTGATAGAAGCAAAACTGAGTTAGTTCAGTTCATTATAAGTCCTAATTAGGTGAACAAAATTAAAATAGCTTGATCATAATTTTTTCGCAGGCCTGTATAACTACCTTTTGGTGTTTATATAATGACATCGAGTGGCAGGAGGACAATGAATTAGTAATGAGCAAACAGCTCAGGGCGCGTAAACATAATCCTTCGTGTGACTTTGTAGTCTTTTGGAATGCACGTAAGAACAAATAAATCCCACACACATGTACGGGTAGGTATAGTAAGTATAGATATTATAGATATGGGCCGTAACGAACGACCAGACGTGTGTACACGGTGACATTCGCGTGATTAACAAACAGCGATTCAATCACGTCATACCTATAATCGATCAAATGCATCCGATGCGGCAGTATAGGCGTAGGTACCTGAGGATCTCCATGAACTGCAAAGCATGTAGCAGAAGCTATACACGGTGGAATGATAATATTCTGCCTCGTAAAAGCATTATTCAATCAAAGCAATGGTTATCTCTTTCTTCCTGTAAATTTGTCATTAATATTTAAGAGAACCTTATCGCAGGTCAATATGTGATCTTCAAAAAAGTATTATGTCGACTTCATCGCAATTGCCTCGTTCCTACGCATATAAAATTTTCTCCGATGTCGATTAAAATCATTTTTATAGATCTAGATGTGGTCCTCAAAAAATATCATTACGAGAAGAGAAAATTATGCGCGAGACGTGCAACATGCAATCTCATTATCGCGCGTTGGAGGGTTACGGTCTTATTAATAAGGTATTGGAATTCTTGGAGTTCGTATCTGTCGTAATGTTATACAAGTCCGGTGAAATGACGGCGATTGACGACCACTACGGGAGGGGCACTTCGCGCTAATGACTCTCCAGCTACGACGACACGGAGTCACACGACACTCCCCCTTGAAGTAATTAATATCTCGATCGCATCGCCGTTGCGTTACGGTGAATGGTAATCGATGCCACAAGGGCGATAGAACGTACATGAGGAGGTACAGTAGACCTTATACTTAGAGGATACTCCGAGTCGAAATTTTGCCCCTATTTTGATGGCCAGGGCCTCTCCATTAAGTAGAAGCTAAGGCATCTAAAGTAGGTTCTCACTCTACGTTATTTTGTTTCTACTTTTGAAGCTAAAATTTGGAGAAATTTCCGCATTTTCCACTTTTAGCTTCAAAGTAGGGGCAAAATTTGAACCTCGTTTGAATGCCATAACCCCTACTAGCCAATCCCTGCATATTATTGTCATTATTATTATTTTGGGAATGAAAATTAGATTAATTGATATATTGATTTTTATCAATTAATCAATAATAATAATATTTAATTAATTAATAACAATATTAATCAATTAATAGCAACTGTCAAATTGAACTGTCAAAGTATTTATGTGGCCACTGGAGATACTCATAGTTACAATAGTAAGAAATTCTTAATAGCCTGAAATCCGTCAGATCTAGTGAACGGGCAGGGCCCCTATTCTCGAGCTCATGCGAGAAACTTTCGTATACGAATCTTTGAATCTCACCAATCTCGTTTCGGCTATTCCATTCGGTCCACTATTTCATTGGTTACAACTAAAGATTCGTATACGACAATTGAGGGGGTCAGTGGAAAAGTGGTACAAGTCGCAATTTGGATTATTTGAGTTAACTGCAAAAATGCATGGTTAAAGTAAATATCTGTTTCGAAAAAAATGGTATAAGTGTATAATGGTATGGTTGCCACTTATACCACTTTTTTTTCTAAACAGATATTTACTTTAACTACCACATTTTTGCAGTTAACTCAAATAATCCAAATTGTGACTTGTACCACTTTTCCACTGACTCCCTCAATTCTCGCACGACATTCGAGAATAGGAGCCCAGGCCTTGGAATTTTGTAATAAGCTTTTACAGCAAACGCGCGTTGCTCACTAGACCCACGTTCCATGGCTACTAACATTTTCACCTGTCTAGGCGACAAAGGCCTAACAATAAATACTAAACTTTTACTGGAGGAGCAATTCACCCGCAACCTTCGATAAATCTATTAAATTTCCATACTCGTGTGATTGATGATATGCAGACATAAGTACGAAACTTTGTGATAAGTAAATAAATCCGGACATGTGTGGGTACCCCCCGGAAACCAAGAGTAGTAATACTCATAACTCATAGTCGTAAATATAATGATAATGGCCATGGGAGCCTAAAAGTTTTGATTACGAGTGCGGAAATTTAGTTAACAATCTAACGTATAATCGATCGGTATTCCGCTGGTAATTTTTACGAGTACTACCATTGATAATCTTCATCAAGCTCTGTAATCTCTAATTATATTCGAAACATCGGTACTTCGCCGATACTATAATACTTCATAATCCTATAGACGGAGGGTTACGTCTCTATAAAAATAGCTCACGATTTCATCTCTAGGGATATATAGGTGCTTAGCTACTGGAGATTATTAGCGCGAGCCCATAAACTTGCACTAATGGGACTACTGTTAAATTAAATTCCAATCCGCCATGAGCAATGACGCCGCGCGATTTACGACGCGTCGTCGTTCGCGACGAGAGACTAGCGTGTGTCGTATTAGAAGGGGATTAACGCGACGTTGCAGTAGGCGTAAAAGAGAGTCGAGCATGCCATATGTGAGAAAACGAAGCTTTTGAAAATGTGTAGCATTTCTTGATGAAATTTATTTGCGGAAGCATGCGGAGAAAGCTCATCAACTCATCGTCACATAGAATTTCTACCGAGTGCGGGGCGTAA
This sequence comes from Xiphydria camelus, assembly GCA_963678675.1. Lineage (NCBI taxonomy): Eukaryota > Metazoa > Arthropoda > Insecta > Hymenoptera > Xiphydriidae > Xiphydria > Xiphydria camelus. Next base: position 7,246,190 of record OY783192.1, read on the forward strand.
CGATTTTTCTCCGCTAAATATTAAAAGACGATAAAGTAGCGGTGGTGGTGTGACGTAGTACGTTTTCTTTTCAAGCGCGATCTTCGTTGAGAACTATGATTTATCTCTGTCACTCTTTAAACTCTTTATCCGAGAATTATGGTTGTTGTCGAGCACAAATTGACGATTGGTGGGAATAATGTGACAACTTTCAGAAATCTTGATTGTCCCACCAGTGAAAATTTCAACTATTTTAACGTTCATTCCGCAATGCGCATTCGTTATCCGATAGACGGAGATGTAAAGTACGCGCAGTTAATTTTTGTATTAAAAACGTAACACTGTCACGTGTCAGTTTAATTAGATTCATTTGTGTAGTGTGATTTCAATCTGTAAACACTACGTCGCGGTTTAATCCGCAGGCTTGTCGGCGAATTATCGTGGGGTTAAGTTCTCTTTGTACATAGGTACACGGCACCTATCGTGGTTTGTGTATAGGTATCGGATTCTCACGGATATAGAGAATTTCAATAAGTGACACCGTTGCTTTCGACAAAGAACACTGCGTTGTTCCGTTGTCTCGTCGAGTACCATAGTACGAGTACCTCCGTCATGCGTATATATACCGGTTCAACGCGTCATATCCACAATAATGCAAACAAAGGCGGGGATTCCGTAGCATAGGGGCTTCGTATACTGCGTCTTGACGATATAGCAGTGGTAACTGGGACAGAGAGGGAGGAGAGGCACGACATATAATCTGCAATGCTCTCCTTGAAATTAATTGAATGTGTATACTTCTTAAACTTAACATAATTAAATTAATCTAAATTAATGAATTAATATAATAGCGTATTTAATACAGCACAATTTCAAGATTCTTATATATATTATTTCTAGGTAATTTTTCGTGACAAACCTTTTTTCTCCCTTCATACGAAACCAAAAACAATAAATGAGGTATCATTCTGAAGACTAAGTTTTCCTCTTGTGTGTGTGTGTGTGTGTGTGACCAATTGTTAATTAACAATTGCACATCGTAAATATTATTTGTTTAAAAATCGAAGGTAAAAATTGACTTTTGAAAAACGTAACGCATAATCTACAATCATTCCATATCTTTTGCATTTATTATACGTTCTTCATCTTCTGTCGTCTGCGGAATTTCCGCACGGGTCTACTAGTCTGATTAAATTTGAAAAGTATAATACTTGTTTTAAATTAAATATAATTGTGTTTGCCAAAGTAGTCCATTAAATTGCATTAAATTTGAAATAGAAATTTTTAACGACATTCCTACACGTGAATAAATTATTCGGTTACACGACCATCCGGTCCGTCGAGCTCACAACATCGCTCTTATACGCGTGCAGTCTCTTGAACGGCACGGCAAAGGTATCCTCTTCTTTAATGTAATCTCCTGAAATTACTTTCCGTAATCTGGAAAACGGTTTCATTCGCGCGACGTATAGCGATGAAGAGAGCGATGACGTCGCTGCAGTGGCGATGCTTCCGAGGCGGGTATGTTCCGGTAATGAATATTTGTATGCAAAATCTCACGCTGGTTATTGCATTTTGTGTCTTCCAACGTTTATCTTTCTTTCTCGCCAGCTTTCCAGCCCCTCTGTTTCATCCTCATCCTTGCGTTTGTCCATTGCGAAATCTATGGAAAATTGTAATTTGCAAAGTTGCCCCTCTAGAGACCACCGCATCTGCCCTTGTGTCGTCTCACACCCACACAACCGCACCTACTCTTCTGCCGTCTCTTTATAAATGCAGCTCGAAGCAAACTGTGCCAGAGACGCTTGCACCCGCGCGAGAGCACAATACCGTGCGCGTGTAGATATAAGAAAAATCTCCGTAACTGAATGACGTACTCTCTGCGGGCGGGACCGGATGCGCCCGGGCGAGTGGAGAGCTTATCGCCACGCTCTTCCATTCTCAACGAAAGAAGACGGAGAAAGGATTTGAGAGAGCAAAAAGGGAGAAGGTCGCGGGAGAAGTGCTTGGTCCGACGGTAAAGTTTCTAGTGGAAAATTGATTCGACCCGATCGTACCTTTGTCTCGTCGGTGAATCTTTCGCGGAGTTGAGGAAAGAAGTACAATTCAAATTCGACGTTATACGAGTATTATACTTAAGTCCATCCGAGGCTGAATATTTCTATTGTTAGGCGAATTTTCGATCACCAAAAGCTCTTCAGAAAAATAGAAGGATATAGGTAAAGCCTCGTTTCCATAAGTGCTGTTTCACATGGGACCGATGATCAGCGCTGACGATCGGGAGGGTCCATTGTTTCAAACGTAGTTTTCACATGAATGTGTATCATCGGTCGACCGATATACACCCGGTTCCACGAAATCTGTCGCTGGGGAATTTTTTAAAATGTTATTTTTAAACGTACTAACCAATGAACAGTTAATTTTCATGCCCTCATTAGCTACGGTGGCGTCTACTCTCATTAATAAAAGTATGAGGATTGATTAATCATTGGTTAGTACGTTTAAAAATAACATTAAAAAGTCACCAGCGACAGATTCGTGTCGCGTGGTATACCGACCACGGTTAGCCCGTGGCTTGTCCGATCGTCAACACCGATCATCGGTTCCATGTGAAACAGCACTAAGGATCTGACTGTCGGTCGAAATGTTGGTAACTTGTCGAAGATATGTCAAGTCCTTGGGGAAATGAATGTATGAACATGTCGAGTGGAGTTGGCAAAAAGTTGATGTCGGTATGAAAATTTAATCCTATACTGAGAAAAATGACAGTTAATTTAAACAAAATCCTGGAGACCATAATGAAACTGTTTGGTGAAATATGGGTCCTCCCATTTGTTTGGTTAAGTTGACGATTTCCTGGTTGGAATAACTAGACATGTAGTTAGAATTTTTAAACGTATAGTTAGAATAACTAAATATGTTGTTCAACACTAATATTTTGGTTAGAATAACTAAGCTCGTTTAACCGTTTTGTCATTTTAATCAAATTATTTTTTTCATGCAGCATCGGTGTTCATTTATCGTTACGTAACAACCGATAAGTCGTAAGGTAAAAGCACCAGCGGCCGGACACGTTCCAATACTCGGACATATTTACGTACAACATAAATTATTAAAGTGATAAAAGACTCAATAACTCGAAAAAAAAAAATCTTCAATAAATTATTAGGAACGCCCGTGACCCATCTAGTAAGAACACTGAATCAAATTTTGTATGGTTATCCGGATATTGGCCCTATCCATCCGGCCACTGGTATGTTTACCTTAATATGTGTATCTTCAACATTAAAAACCTGCAGGCACCTTTCGAGTATTTCTTAGAAACAGCTAAAATACTTCTTACATGGCACCGTCTTCTTTGTTTTTATAGATTTTCTATAACGCGGTTTTCAGCTATGACTATAAAGGCCCCATTGCTGTATAATTAACACATTAGAGTCATCCACCTTGTAAGTGTAGTCACTGATCGACGTCAATAAGAGAGTAAAATCATACCCTGTGGCGGAAAAAATTCTATACTTAAGTAACTAATTATGCCATTCTACTGCAGTTTAAAAATTTCTACTACAGAATATGAACTGTTACAATTTTATTGTAAAAAATATCCTTTCTACAATATTATACATGGAAGATTTAACAAGTTCTAATTGGTCGTAAAAACTTTACTTTTAACAATGAATTACAACTTTGAAAAAGGGAAACGTAGTGTTTTGTAATTTTCTGTGAAAAATTACAACTCTCTATAAGAAATGATCAATTTTTGTGAATCGGAAACAGTTGTTATTAGTAAATTTTATAGAAACTACTACACAAGAGAGAGTACAACTATTTACATCTACTTACCTTATTGATGTGTAAACATCTATGCTATGGCTCTGCGGTACGACCTTCCTGGGAAATTGAGCGTCAGACGTAAGTCATGTAGATGTGACTGCATCAGTGTGTGTGTGGCGCTACTGCGCATACTATTCGCGCAAGCTGGATTATCTCAACGGGAAAACATTTTAGAGAAAAATGTTTTTATAACACGTGCATCGAAAGTGGTGCTTTTCATGCTAGTTTTACGGGACGAAAATAGCACATTGCACGCTAGGATAGAAAAGTTGAGCTCGCGCATGCGCAGTTTATACTTGCTTCACTTTCGTCCCTTGGGTAAATTTTTGTTCACTTTCGTCCCTGAAAACTAGCATGAACAGCACCACTTGCATTCACTTGTTATAAAAAATATCGTGTGCAACACGGACCAAAGTTGGCGCCGACGAGTGTGATTGCAGCCCTCGCTTCGCTCGGGCAGCAAACTTCACATTCGTCGGCAATCGCCAATTTTCAGCCCTTGTTGCACAATATACTATTAATACAAAACTTTAAGGATTTTCCCTTGGCTATACCCAGTGGTCGTATTGGATTTGACCTTGACCGTGACCTTTAAGGTAATATCAAATGCCTTCCTAAACCATTCATCCGATTACGATGAAACTTTGGAGAATGGTTGGACGCATGCCCGCGAAGGTTTCTGAGTTAGTAAATCTTATACAGGGTGTTCAAAAAGTACCGGTACGGATGATTATTATGCCTTCCTAAACCGTTCATCCGATTGCGATGAAAATTTGGGGAACAGTTGGACGCATATCCGCGAAGGTTTGAGTTAGTAAATCTTATACAGGGTGTTCAAAAAGTACCGGTACGGATGATTATTATGACTTCCTAAACCGTTCATCCGATTGCGATGAAACATTGGGGAATGGTTGGACGCATGCCCGCAAACGTTTCTGAATTAGTAAATCTTATAAAAGGTGTTCAAAAAGTACCGGTACTGATGATTATTATGCCTTCCTAAACCGTTCATCCGATTGCGATGAAAAGTTGGGAAATGGTTGGACGCATGCCCGCGAAGGTTTCTGAGTTAGTAAATCTTATACAGGGTATTCAAAAAGTACCGGTACGGATGATTATTATGCCTTCCTAAACCGTTCATCCGATTGCGATGAAACTTTGGGGAATGGTTGGACGCATGCCCGCGAAGGTTTCTGAGTTAGTCAATCTTATAAAAGGTGTTCAAAAAGTACCGGTACTGATGATTATTATGCCTTCCTAAACCGTTCATCCGATTGCGATGAAGAGTTGGGAAACAGTTGGACGCATATCCGCGAAGGTTTCTGAGTTAGTAAATCTTATACAGGGTGTTCAAAAAGTCGAACTATACTTGACCTAAATTTGACCTCCGCTGACAATAAAGGTAACATGAAAAAAATGGTCAAGGACACATTTGAACGTGAAAAAAAATTAATTTGACCTTGATATAACCTCGAAGGTCATGGTCAAGGTCAAATCCAATATGACCATTGCATAGCCCGGGAAAAATACTAAAAGTTTTGTATTAAAAATGTATTTAAACAATGGTGGATGGACAAAATCAATCCACAATCTACCCGTGCGAAGCCGGGACGGGCTGCTAGTAAGTTATAAATCTAATATAATAATAATAAAGATTTTATTATAGAAAAAATTTAACTTCTTTATGTCGAACTACGACGTCATATATTCCCCAATTAAACTCGGACCGCAGATAATTGTAAGATGTTTACACATCCTCCGTGAATACAACGGCACTCACACCTTTTTTTCGAAAAATGACAACTTTTTACAAAAAATTAATTCGCTTTTACGAACTACGAGAAGTAATTCGTAGTAAGTTTTTATAAAAATTATAACTTTTTACAACTATTTATATCTATTAACAACCATCTACGATTAATTGATTGATTTTAACGAACTGAGAGAAGTAATTTGTAGTAAATGGTTGTAGAAACTACAACTAGGCATGTACACATCATTTACGCACTTAACGTGTTGGCGTATTAGAAGACATACCGCGACAATATTCATAAACAAGAATGTGTAATCCAGTGAAAGAAACTACGCCGCACAACTGGCAATAGTACTGTGATTGCATGAAATGCCACAATCCTTCGCGTTCCACCAGTGACTACTATTGGTCGGGAAATGTAATAAACCCGCGGTAGCATCGCACAGATGGTCTGCCCCCGCCCTCTGTTATCGGGCAACATTATGATACGCGTCGTATTGCGACACGAGAGAAACATAGAATAACGGAAGAGGTTTTTGTTTATCGAACCGTGCTATGTGAAACCGATCAAAAATATTTGCATGTGTGGAATTGCAGACTGCAGGATACGTTTGACTCTTGTAACGCTCCATCAAAATTGCCACCGCGTCATCTGACAATTTCAAACAGATATAGATGGAGATACGCAGCGAGGCAATATCTATTGCCATCTGAAATATCTTCTTCATTTTTTTGATGATACGAAAATATATTTTCAATACAAATTCCGTAGTATCAAGAGAATGCAATGTGGTACCTAAAAATATAATTTTTATATTATACGCTTCCTACAAGATATTAACGTCCCTGTCATAATTTTAAATGGAATCTCATTATGTCGTCCATATACAAATTCTTCCTCCTCATTACTCTCTTTTTTTTTCAAAGTCGCGTGAACTCGTAATTGAAGTTCAAAGTTTACGCGTGACACTTTCTCATAACAAGCTCAAAGATAGGTCGGGGGGGGGGGGGGGGGGGTATCGATTCCGCCGCTTGTGTAGCCGAAGTATAAACACACAACAAGAGTCACTTTAGCTATCGTCGCGCTTTGTCGATCGTTCATCCGCAGTCTGAGCAATAACGCGCCGCGAAAATTCTTCGACAGATTTCGCGAAAAACCTGCGCATGACGTGTGATATTTAATGAAACCCCTTTGATATATCCCGCACGAAATCAGTTTCCTCGTAAAGATCGAACGTCTCTTCCGCGAAAGTCGATCGAGTTGAGCGCCAAATACAGGGTGGCGCAATGGGTATTGACGGTTTTTGAAACGCCACTCTTCGAATATGAGTAAAGTGGAGGGGAGAATCAACCACTGAAAATATTCCGTATATAATGCAGTTTAGTAGCCATGGATGCGTGGCCAGTGAATCAACGCAGCTTTTGCGTTAAGGCCTATCACCGATCGGAGTCAGTTAGAACGTTGAACGAGTACGGCAAGCTCTGGTAAGGAGTCCAACTCGTTGAGCCAGGCGTCATGCAGTTGCACTGCACATTACACGAAGGAGTTTGGGTCGAATTTTTCACGACGACTTACGATTTCATCCGTATAAAATTGAAATTGTTCATAAAATGTTACCGCAAGATTTCGCAGCATGAACACAATTTTGTAGAACATTTCTTGATGTACTGAACCCACACGTTTTAAATAATTTAATCTTAATAATTTAACGTTATTTTCAAAAAATAATAATTATTGTAAAACTGCATTATACGTGTAATTAAAATATATGTTTTTGCCCTTGTGTGTGATCGTTTCATTAGTATATCTATAATAATACTCTAAAAACCGTCAATACCCATTGCGCCACCCTGTATAAAGATCGCGATAGGCGCAAACAAAGTTCTTTCATTTTTTGAGGAAATATCGGTACCGCTTTATTATGGCGCGGATACGCTAACGAGCTATAGCCGGAACCTTATCGGTAACCTTAATCGCGCGATCGTAAGAGGTTGCGTGTTATCTACAATGCGCTAACTTAAATTTGGTCGTTAATCGTATCCTTAACCCTCCTGGGGCCACCCTGGGTGTGTAGCAACCCATAATAGGCACTTGTCTTTACGGATTTACTGCTATTTAACGGGATTATCATATAAGGAGATGACTCTCACACGAAGAAAAATAATTTCTTAGTGTAACATTATTTAAGTAACTGTAACAAATATTTGAATTAAAATAGTGATAACATATCAATTTTCTGTCATGACAAATCGATTTATGTTATGGTAGCCAAGAAAAAAGAAAGAAAAGCTATGGTTTTCATTGAAACCACGGATACCTGTCAATCATTGTTATCCCAACAGCAAACTACTTTTGTTACTGTAACAAAAAATGCTGCTATAATAACTGATTTTCAATGTTGTTACTGAGATAAAATTAGTTTTTTTCCGTGCAATGGATTAAGTAACCAAATCTTTTCACTTAAAAAGGACGGGAAACGTTTAATTCGAACCAAACATTGTGATTTCAATAAAATTTCTTCTCTTTCTTCTGAAGTTGGAGTTTGAAGAATACTGTAAATATATAGTATACACTTGTACTCTAATTTTCCGTTTCTTACACTTTGCCCGTAAACTAATGTAAGTAGTGGAATGTGATCTTTTGGCATACGATTCGTTTGCCCACGTGCCACCTTGAACCCTTCAAGGTACTTGGATCACGTATTAATAAAGAAAACAGGAGCGCGGGGGAAGGGAAACGAGGAAACTCACGTGTCGGCTGTCAATATGATGTTAGAGGAATTTATATAGAACGATCGTTCGAGATACGAAATATTTGGAGCACAGTATTGGACTTTGATCGAATATCGACATTCATCGAATCAATTTCGAGGGGTAGACGTTCCAACGCCAATCGCGAGGCTCTCCGGACTCGAGTGCTACAGCATGGCAGACCTGTATCGGTTGACAGCAAGGAAAGTCGCGACGAAGGGCGCTGAACGAGAACGTTGGAGAGCCAGAAGCTGCTCCTATCCCATAGGCACCACGCACACCGTCGACTCGAGACTGCTACTGCGATGCCTCATGATGTCCCTTACAATTCGGGAAATGGCGATATGGCGGTGTGAGGTTGGAAGAGTAAGACGAGAGAGGGCTGGGAAATGGCAGAAAAGAAGGGTGAACAAGGGGGAATACCCTTATCCTCTGTTACGCGGTGAAGGAAGGCATACCTAAGTGGAAACCGTTGTAGGCCATATTGGGCAAACGCAGATGCATCGCCGTGCTACACGGATGGACGATATCTGAAATTCGTTGCTGAAAAATATCGTATTGTCCACGAAGAGGTGTAAATAGACGGGTTGGTGAAATAAAAGGGAAGAAATCTATTAAAAAGACCGTTTGGATTTTAAATCATAACTTGCACGATGTTTGGTGATAAGTAAAACGTGTGATGCATATTTTAGTACATATCCTCTGCATATTAAATTCTACCAGGAAATGACTCTACCGAGTTCCACCGAGATCGGTGGCGAAATGTATAAGTTACGCGATGCTCGTGTGTCGAAATGTCAGCAATCATGCTAATTGCACACTTGACACTATAGAGAATATACAGATATCTATGACTATCTGAGCGGTCGAAGTTTGTATTCGGTTCGCGACCTAAATAAGCCGCAGATAATATATCGGCGGACGTTAACACTTCTCGAACCGCCATCAGCTGGCTTTCATGGGATCGAACTTAACGAGCTAAACCTTGACCCGCATTTCACTCGTGATCGATTGTCGATGGGCTCGCGGTCGTCGTTTCGTCGTGGAAATCCGAAAACGCGGTAACTTTTATCCGAAAAATTATTTCCGCGAAGCAACTTCCATGTGAAAATCGCGACAGGAGAAAAGTAAAGCCGCTCCGAAGCGATGAATTATTATTTACTCGGAAACTTCGGCTCCACATGAGCGAAGTAACGCAAGGGATGGTCAGCGACGATCGATTCCGCAGCCATCTATACTCCCGTGGCATCTCCATTAGCAAGGGAAGCGACGAAAAAGGAGAAATTAGAGCGAAAATAAAGCGAGAAGCAAATAAAAATAGAAAAAAACCCTGCGCTCACGGTTGAGTCGAGTCGGGTGGATAGGTGGCAGGGACCCAGCGGCAACTGCAGCATGCGAGGAACACTAGAACAGTTTCATTTACCTAGCCGTAATTTCAGGCTCCGACCTACCACCGCGATGGCTACTGCGCCATCCTGAAGCGAAGCTGTATCGCTGCTCCGTCAAATGCTTTCGTTTTATTTCATTCTGCTCCGCGCGACGGAAGTAAAATTCGCCGGCGTCGGCATGGCGCAGTTGCATCGCGTCCCCCGGTTGCACTAACTCGATTTCTCGGCGCGGTGATGATCTCGGTTCGGTCGGGAGGTCAGAGTTCGAATCGCGTTATTTAAAGGCTCCCACGGATGCTGAATCTCTCTTTCCTCAGATTTTCTTTATTTCTTGGAGACTGCACTATATAACTGTATATTTTACTTTTATTTTCGCCAAAGGAGAGTTGCCAAATTTGGACCATATATCACCTAGGAGGGATCACATCTGTATTTAAAACCGTTACTACCCTATCAGCTACAAATATGTCTGTCGGAACTATCAAAGAATGTGGGTTAGGTATCTATCTAAAAAATCTGAGTATAAGATGTACAGTGGGGATCCAAGAATTTAGGCTCCTAGAAATTTGGGTATTACCTACTTGCGTGCCCTTTCTCCGGTTACTCTCTCGTTATTCAAACAAGGGGCACAATAGTTGGGACGGTTCACTGGAGCATATATGAAGGGTACACGGGAAAAAGGAGCTCATCGACGTTTTACAAAAGAGAGTAATTTTTAGGTTTATTTTCTATGTCACCCTCAAGAACATTTTTTATCAAAGGTTTTTACTGGGTTGGGATATGTGCAATGAGATATAAAAACTACATACCAACACACACACATGTGAGGGTTTTTATTATCAAGTAAATAAGAAAAAAAAAACACCAAAAACTTATTTAAATACAAAATGTCGATGAGCCCCTTTTTCCCGTGTACCCTTCATATACTTCGATTCCGAAGATATCTGCGTGCACTGAAAGCATACGTGCAGTATCCCCACCATTCATGAGTCACGCCTACGAGTGCAGGCTTAGAAATTTGAGCAGTCCCGATGGTGCTCTAATTTTTGTATCCCCACTGTTTCTAACCATAACCAAGCAACGAAAAATATATCTACTGTCCTATAGTAGATACAGAGATGATCTAATCTAGGCGACGGTTCAAATTTGGAAACTCTCCCCTACGTTAAGATTTAATTATAAGTATTTGTATTGCGATTATCGTATTATTAACGGAATATCGTATCGTAATATATCTCTCGTATTACCTTGTGCGTCTTCTTCTCAACGAGATTTAGAGTTCTTGGGGGTAATAAAATGATTTCTTCCGCCCCTCCCAATAATCTTTTTTTTTTCTATCATCGCATCCTCGTTCGATTTGTCAACTCGACGAAATCGTTACGAAGTCCCCCCCCCCCCCCCCCGGCAGATAATTCGATAAAAACCACTTCTTCCGCGTTCGGCTGCGAAACTAATCGACCGCCCTAACGGCGTTAGCAAGTGCCGAGAAGGAGCCGTTCCCCTCAAGTACGGAACATTTCGATTTCTTTCCGCGGTACTTGCCAGTAGACGCGAGAAAAACACGAATAAAACGTCCGAATCGCCGCCGCGCCGTCGTCGTCGTGGAGTGTACCGGGCGAATGCATCCGAGCGGTATTTTCGAGCAGGAAGCTCTCGGTGCTTTCTGCACCGACGAAAGCTAAAGTGGCTTGCTCCTGACAGGTCGAAAATAAATATTTGCACGTATTTCAACGATTAGTCCTCGTTATAAGCAACGCGCGAGGAAACCGGCTACGAGACGTGCGAGTTGCGCGACCGCATCGTCTCGCTCTTTCGCGTCTCCGACGAGAATCACAATCCCGCGACAGCTCGAGAGTCCCGCGTGCGCGCGAGTTCGGAGAAGCTCGGAAGAGTAGCGTTATTTCACGATTTCCCCCCCTTGCATCATTGCGAATGCGCCTGCCGTCGAAGTCACAACGTTCGCGCGCTCGAATTGAATCGCGGGACCGAATCCCTGTAGACCGCGCGCACTGGCGAGCGGGCGCGTCGCGTCTGGTTGACGTTTCTGATTTTCAACCGGCATTAGCATGCAACGGGAGTCTCCCAGTTTACGTGCTGTGATGCGTGTCACGTCGAGCCGCCGTGTCACATCCGCGTAGTCACCCTTAAAAGCTGCGTTACGCGGTTCAGCTTATATACATCCCCCCCCTCTCTCTCTTAGAGACTCTCGCGATCAACCTGTACGCCCTGTACCTTTATCACTCGCTTTCTATCTCGCAGATTCCGCCGCGGGACCAGTCCGTCGAATATTGGAGTCGATTGAGCTTGAGCGACTCCCCGCAGAAGGCTGAGGAGAGAAAAGAAAAACAGGTTGGTATATAAGAGCGCGCATCTCGTCCCGTCTCTCGCGACTCGTACGTATGTATCCGCAGTCATTCTCTCAATAATATTATGTATTTTCGAAGCCGACGCGCGCGCAACATCGTACGTCCCTTATACGCTTTGTCGTTATCTCTCCCTCTCCCATCGCTGCTACTACAGTAATGGCTACACATCGTTAGCTCCGCGTCGAGCTCGAAGTGAGTATACCCAGCTAGTGGCGTTCGCCTGGTAAAGGGGATAGTTTGCAGCAACGTCATTCTGCGCGTGTAGATCGCGGAGATTGGAGGAAGTCGCGTTACCCCGAGCTGAAATAGTGGGGGCGGGGAGGGAGGGAGGGAGGGAGGGGAAGATTTAAATCTGCTCGGAATTGATACCCACTTCCCGCCGGATTACGAAGAGCCGCCGGGGGTCGAACGAGTCTATGCGGAGTTACGTCGTAAGTATGAAGTATAGGTAAGATCTATATACGTGTATATATATAAAAAAAAGGGAGGGAGATAAGCGACGCACGAGCGAGACGGGGAACGGGGAATGGCATTCTGGAAGCCGGGAAACCGAGAGGCATGGGGGTGAGTATGGGCGGAATGGCGTGCGCTAATGTGACCTTGCAAAAGACTAACAGCCTCACATTTTGCACGGAGAAGCACGATGAAAGATGGCGCATTATGAGATAAACATTATAAACTGCTTCGGCCTCGCCTCCGGTATAGTGAGGCACGAATAGCGGCGCGGCGCGACGAGAGGCGTCGCGTCGGAACGGTCGCGTAACGGTCCCGTACCACGTAAAGCTCCCCCGGGAAGCGTCGAACTAATACTCCCAACTTGCGTCCTCGGACCGAAGAAATCCTTTTGGATCCTCGCAGAGTTGAAGAGCGTTCCTGCACGGTCGTTCAACTTGTGTTTAGATCAACGCCATGTTATGTGAGCGTTGGATTCAGCACCCCTGAAGTCGACTTAAAAATATTAACACAAAATGGTGTCTCTGGTTAGAGAATAAATAGTCGAAATAAATGCAATACATTCGATGAATTTTTTCGAAATCGATTCCTCGACGATAAATTTCCAAAAGATTGATTTAATATATAACATTCAGGATAGACTCCCGAAAGTGAATGTATAGGCCTTCCACATGAGGTTTCCCCTTAATCGTCCGGCGATTAGTACTTTTATCTTAAGTTCGAAAGGGACGTGACTAATTCTAGATGATAGAGAAGGTGCAAAAATGGAATTCTATGCTTGTAATATGGAATACCTCGGTTTTGACTAAACTAACTGCCGCCTTCTGTCGAAAAGTGGCTAAATTTGTCAATGTTTGCGACTTTTATTGGAGGCGAGCTGCCGCGCGCCGTTTTAGTATGGTTTCGGTTTACCATGTTTGTACATGTGAATTTCGCATGCTGATAATTTTAACACGTAAGTGAATATGCAAGCATAATTGTTTCATTTGCATGTTTTTATTTAAGTATTTGTTACGAGGCCACTGTATATAAACTAAAGTGTAAGACGTGACGTTGTATTTGTTTAGTTTTTTGTTATGATAGGCTAGATCTAACTTCAAATATTGATGACATGGGTTGTCGGTAATATGGAATACTAGTCAAAATACAAAATCAAACGTCCAAAAAATGCAGTTTCTTCTGATGAATCTAAGGATTCAAGAAAAGATGTAAAACTTGACGATTCTGATAACGATTTGGAAAATATTCCGGGACAATTGGAATCGAATGAGGACGATGCTCAATGCATGCTTTGCGAGAAAGCATTTTCTGCTGATCAGAGAGAAGAATTATGGGTCCAATGTTTAATGTGCTCAATGTGGGCTCATAATGAGTGTGCAGGCGCCGAAAAAGACAAGTATTTATATTTGTGACTGGTGCAAGTAAACCATAAGTTACTTCATTATTTCTTAGATATATTTAAGGTATTCCATATTTGCACCTCCTTTTCTTAGCTGGGCATTTTGCAGTTTTTCATTCAAACTTTTTGTTTGTAAAAATGTTTTAGATAATTACATATTTGCTTTTACATTTTGGTGTCTAATTGTCTAAAGTACCTTTTCCCTAAATGTGGCTTAATTATATTCATTAACAAACAAAGATTATATCCCAAACAAAATGGTGTTCCACATATCTGTACTTTCTCCTCTACATATTGCGCGCGAGTTTCAAAGATACCCGACTGAACTGATAATGGCTATTTATAGAGACCAGTTTGTCTCGCAGACAGTTGCACAGTAGTTATATATAGAGGCGGTCTATATCCCGTGCAGGGTGAACGACGACGTAGGAACTTCCCACGTTATTTATTTAAATTTTTCGTCGTCTCTCCGGTAGTCCGATACGGTCGATCGCAATATTTGATCGCCCTTATATATACCGCGCGACTGCCGACGTCACGCTATACTCCCCCCGATCCTTATTAGGTTTCAATAATCGAAATGTCGCCTGTATCACGCGAAATGTATTCGAATGAGTAAACTCCATTGATGATCGACATATCAAAAAAAAACTCCAAGACCAGCATTCCAGAGGGGTCCACAGTATAGGTAAACTACTACGCTCGCTTTTCTAGAGATCTGCAATTCTATAGCCGCGGCGTATCGACTCGTATTCAGCGAAATAATTCACCGAACTATCACTGGCTCACATTTCTGTGCCATGTGTAAAAACGACGCGACTACCTGGGGAAGAGATCGCCTTCCTACGTGTCATCAATCGCGGAAGAGATCGCTGAACCGTCTTCGCCCGGGTGACGATCCCGTCAACGCCGAAGGAAAAGGAGGTCAGGAACCTACTCGTTGTGCTTTTCGAAAGGGAAAAAGGCAGGAGAAATATTTGCATCGTGGAACCGCGTCAGAGGATTTAGCGTTAACTGCGGCAACGAGCCGTGAGGCGTGCTTGAGAAGAGTCGAGGCGTTTTAGAGGGTCCCTTCATAATTTAGCATCAACGAATCAGCGGATAGGTTACGCTCACAGCGATGCATCTCGTTGAATAAGTAAAAACCGCAACTCTATCGCCACTCGTGGTAAAGCGACCTTCTCGCCGAGTTTTTGATCAATTTAAATATGCAGCCCGGTGAATAATGCATACGGCAAGCCGCTAAAGCTCCGCGAACGAATGCTGTTAGTTTGTTCCAATCGCGGTTAAAATGGAGGGCGGTATTCGGTCGAGTGATTTAAGTTCGGCCGTGCCGAAAGGCTAGCACGTATACCCGGCAGCCTTAAAAATATGGTCAAATGTGACTGGAGATTTCCTGCAGTAATGCGCGTTAGAATAAAATCGCTTAAAATTGTATGAAATTATCCAGAAAGATGTAGAATTTATGCAGGGATAATCCACGGAAGAGAAATACACTCCGGACCCCCGCGGGTACTCGTTCTCAGGAGTCCACCAGTTGGTGGTTTTGCTATGATTTTCATGCAGTTTTATTATTCGTCCGGTTTGGCTTTGCCGCGGAGGCTCGGGGTTGCGATGCATGCGCTAGCTACTGTAATGCCCTCTTATAGGAAACGTTTTTTTGTGCGAAACTAGCGGTGCTTGTTTATCTATCACATGCCCACTGATTTGCCACATTCATGACCTTCCGTGGCAGTGACGATCCGCGGAAAGCGAAGAAAAAAATGCGGTAACTCTCACGAGTTCGTTCATCCTGTCCATCCCGGGATCCCATGAAAGCTCGAACTGTATCAACAACTCAATCGCGTACTCACATCCCGATCTCACCCAGGAATAAATCTCAAGTTTTTCTTGGAGCAATAAAAACGAGCTCTGATCAGATGCAGTTTCTATATCTCGCTTGCAACATCGCGATAAATTCCATTAGTTGAATTTACTGGCCTTCTATATAACGGAGTACGAAGACTTATATGTCGGGCGCCGTCGTAGCTATTCTCATATCGTTAAGCGCGGGCAAGTTATCGAACGTTATACGCGGAGAAAAGAGATCTAGAAAGCTGTGTTGTATATTTATTAGACAGGGGAGTACATAATTAAATTTACAACACTTTGTGCTGATAAAGATGTGAGTCCGATAAATTTTCTTTACACAGTTTAATATTTTTGATGTGTAAATATCTATGCTATGGCTCTGCGGTACGACCTTCCTGGGAAATTGAGCGTCAGACGTAAGTCATGTAGATGTGACTGCATCAGTGTGTGTGTGGCGCTACTGCGCATACTATTCGCGCAAGCTGGATTATCTCAACGGGAAAACATTTTAGAGAAAAATGTTTTTATAACACGTGCATCGAAAGTGGTGCTTTTCATGCTAGTTTTACGGGACGAAAATAGCAAGTTGCACGCTAGGATAGAAAAGTTGAGCTCGCGCACATGCGCAGTTTATACTTGCTTCACTTTCGTCATTTGGGTAAATTTTTGTTTACTTTCGTCCCTGAAAACTAGCATGAACAGCACCATTTGCATTCACTTGTTATAAAAAATATCGTGTGTAACACGGACCAAAGTTGGCGCCGACGAGTGTGATTGCAGCCCTCGCTTCGCTCGGGCAGCAAACTTCACATTCGTCGGCAATCGCCAATTTTCAGACCTTGTTGCACAATATACTATTAATACAAAACTTTAAGGATTTTCCCTTGGCTATACCCAGTGGTCGTATTGGATTTGACCTTGACCGTGACCTTTAAGGTAATATCAAATCCCTTCCTAAACCGTTCATCCGATTACGATGAAACTTTGGAGAATGGTTGGACGCATGCCCGCGAAGGTTTCTGAGTTAGTAAATCTTATACAGGGTGTTCAAAAAGTACCGGTACGGATGATTATTATGCCTTCCTAAACCGTTCATCCGATTGCGATGAAAATTTGGGGAACAGTTGGACGCATATCCGCGAAGGTTTCTGAGTTAGTAAATCTTATACAGGGTGTTCAAAAAGTCGAACTATACTTGACCTAAATTTGACCTCCGCTGACAATAAAGGTAACATGAAAAAAATGGTCAAGGACACATTTGAACGTGAAAAAAAAATAATTTGACCTTGATATAACCTTGAAGGTCATGGTCAAGGTCAAATCCAATATGACCATTGCGTAGCCCGGGAAAAATACTAAATGTTTTGTATTAAAAATGTATTTAAACAATGGTGGACGGACAAAATCAATCCACAATCTACCCGTGCGAAACCGGGACGGGCTGCTAGTAAGTTATAAATCTAATATAATAATAATAAATATTTTATTATAGAAAAAATTAAACTTTTTTATGTCGAACTACGACGTCATATTCCCCAATTAAACTCGGACCGCAGATAATTGTAAGATGTTTACACATCCTCCGTGAGTACAACGGCACTCACACCTTTTTTTTTCAAAAATATCGGAATTCAAGTGGGCGAACTTCAAAACCCCTAACTGAAATGTCTAATTTACATTGTAATAAATTCGTCAGCGATTTTCACTTGAAGCAACGTCACAACTAAATAGCTAATCGCTTTTCATACAGTCTCCTAAAGTCTGCAGACTGTTTACACGTAGACTAATTATTTATAGGCAATTGCCGACCTTCCGCCAAGACGGAAGATGAGCGGGCGATGAAGACATCACCGAGCGTGATGATAAGACGTCGAGACTCCAGAAATTTGTAAAGGGATAACGCCCGATAATCTCGGATTTCGCGTGTGACAACCCTCTTCCTCCCTGAAACTAACGATGTCCTCGCCTCTTATCTATTCGGTCACGTAGGACGATGCAAAATGCCTTGGATAAGGATCACGACATTCCCGGTTAATTTAGTTGCCGCGGAAGCGCCGTAAATAGGAAATGCCACGTATAGCGAAGTTGACTCGCGCGCCGAGATATAACCAGGGTCGACCGAGCTACGGCGAATTCTTTGGGATAAATCTTACAATAGAACCGAAAAGTCGCGGGTAGGTGGCGCAACATAGCGTAGCTGCTGTGCCGTGATGTATTAGGCAACGGTACTCAAATTCAGTGAATCGTAGCTGAACTGTACGAGCGGATCTTCTTGTTTGCCATGAAGCGCACCAATCAAATTTAGCTTTCATGCCAAGACACTAAGATTCGCTCGAATCTTTTAGCTACGATCGATTTAATAAAAGTACCGCCACCCGAAGCGGATCGATTAGAATCATTGACGCGCTAGGTGTACGTAGGAGTGCCCCTTCTGATTCAAGGATCCGCATTACGCACGCGCTGTTGCAGCGGAATATTCATGAACTGCAGTTTCTACCGGCTGTTGCGTTCTTCCACCCCCGTGGATATATCGGCGGGAAGCGGTCTTTGTGCCACCTCACGCTGACCATCGCGAATCTCGAGGAAATTGCGCTCGTCGAAGCACGTTTTACCGGGGTCCGTATCTCGGTTCGATGCGGTATCGAACGATCGTTGGGTCAGACGACGAGCTTCCGTAAAAGCGCTTCAAATTGCTCTTCGGATACTTGGGCACCATCGACCAATTCATATTTCTTCGTGCAATATAATAAAACCTGAATCAGTTGGCAACTGGATCAAATGTAGCCGACTCCTACTTTATAGTGAAATAAACCGAAGTTGGGATGACTCACCGCAGACGCGCACTTTTATAGGCTTATGCACAAATATTATTAAACATAAAGTTTGTCATTTGGCAGCCTTTCGTAAGTTACCAATTAGTCCAGATTTTATTGTAATTCAATTGGCAAGTGTTATCTGGAGTATAAAACGTCCGATATCGGTACCACAGCTCGAGAACTTCGAAAGAATGACAGAGAAGCATCATATCACGCCAAAGAGTATTTACTTTTTCTTCACGTCCATTTGGGTTTGCATTTCTTTACTATTAATGCGTCTAATTCATGTGCAGTGAAAGAATAGAAAACACGTGAGTATATAGGTTTTTCTAGAAGGCCCCATTTAGAGGGCTGCCAGTCATTCTGACCGGCATTGCCCAATATATTGTTTTAAATCCTTATTTTTGCTAATTAAATGAAATAAAAAGTTGGTGTTAATTATGATATAGATGCCACAAATTACGTTTTAATTGGAACTCTGCAGAAGGCTACATATGCGACAGATGCACTTCAAGGTTGTACTAATGGGGCAGTAACACTAGTCGACAATTTCCATTTTCTTTTCCATACATGATTTTCTCATACCTCAAATATTGATTATATAGCAAAGACAGCTAATATCTGTTGTTCAAAAAATGTAATTTTCAATTTAAAAGTAATATCATAGTTTTGAATCTGATGACTGCTTGACATCAGAGGCGCATGCGCCCTGACGACATTCAGCAGTGAACTAATAATTAAGAACCTCTGATCACACATTACAAGTGCGCCAGCTCCGCGGATTCCGCGCCACTGATGCTTGAATTATGTCACGACAGAGATTTAGGCGCGTAAATTAGCATTACTTTAATAATTTTTTGTCTCGCGATCGAGTATGAGTATCACGTATTTCAAAAACTGTCGTTGAAAGGACTTAATACCCTACCTACATAAAAGTGATTTTTCCTGAAATCGTACTACCACCCCATTCTGAAGTTTTCTTTAATTAATGTGTAACATCCAACATATTTAATAATATTTATTTCTTTAATTTATCTTGGTCTTCATTAAATATTTCCTATATTTCCAAAGGAACATACGAAAATATGTTTTCTCATTTAAAATACATTGTGAAATGCTTGATCGGTATTCCAATACAGATGGGGGAATGCTGGTCGATGTTATATTTTTATTTAATTGATTATAACTTGAAGAGAAATTATTGAATCTAAATTTCAACGAAGGATTCAGAAAATAGAAACTCTTAAGACTTATTACATTTGTTTGTTTTCAAATTTGGGGTGAAATTTACTGTGTTAGGTTTAATTCCGGTTAGGTGACCGGCATTTACCCTACCACCCCTATCCATTATTCAAAATCTACGCATATTTATCGCATATTTATATCTCTCTAGAATAAATTCAAAGTTCTATAAAAGAGTCAACGATGCAACTTTGAATCTTGTGAAACATTTTAATGTACCCCGAACTAACAACACTGGCAACTCGACGTATCCGATTCGCGATTAACAGAAAGTTCCTTTCCAAGAAATCTTTAAAACTCAAAATTACGGAACAGACTATTTGTAAAAGTCCTGACGAAAGAAACGAAAGTTAACCATGCCGAGATTAAAGCTTTGTCGATACGACGACACCGTGTAGTTCATTCTATGGCATTTCTGTAGCCGATTGTACCGCGACCGGAGCGCGTCGCATGCTCTCGCAAACGAGAGACACTACACACACACACACACACACACACACACACACACACACACACACACAAATCACAACAAAGCCGGCGCATTAGCTCGACACCACAACGTGGACCTACTACTCGCTGTATCTGATATCGCGTGGGTGCCTCAACTTACCGCATCCACCCCGGCTTAACCGGACAATCTTCCGGATAATTCTGAAGAATGCGCTAAGTAAGTGCTTGGGATTCTAATTTTAAACGAAAACGAGGGAGTGGCTGCTTTCCGCGCTGATCTCGCCGTGCTGATGTTTCTGTTCCACCGGCGCGAAATATCTAGCCGTGTAGTTACCACTAGGAAGCCTCGTTTTATTTACGTTTAGTAAAAAAATTCGAAGTGGAGGTGTCGGTACACGGAGAAGACTATTTACTCCTACTATAAGAGTACGGTAAGGGCTTTGTAATCCTTCGGAAAGCAAAATGGAAGGTGACGTGTAAACTCGAGCGGAGTGATTTTTTTCAAACTTCTAAGAAGCTTTGGAGCATTAAGAAAAAACTCGTGCTCTCCAAAGTTTTCTGAGGGATGGTATACAATGATGGAAAACCCGTCGAAAAGTAAACAAGAAAATCATCCGATTGGATTTAATGGAGGGGAATTTGGTATCTGAGACACTATTCTAATTCATCAATAGTAATTCGCTAAAGTAGAAAGGACCATTCCTTAGGAGTTTGGGCACAAGAATAATATCAAACTATAAAATTTGTCTGGACCCTGGCCGAAGAGGAAGCACTTGCAGGCGTGCCATTTTAACCCTAATCTAACACTAACCTAATCCAGTATCCGTGAAATTTAGTGGCGCTATATTCAAGCAGCTGCAGCTGCTACTGCTGCTGCTGCTCCGTTGGGAGCGAGGGCAAACATTTGCTTCGCGGACAAGTTTGATTTTCATTTGCATATCGGTATAGTGTAGAAGAGAGATGCCGAGCGAGCGGTACCTATGTGTGCAAGTCCTCAAGTCCCACAGGTAACATTACGCCCCCGATACAGAAGCGGCAAACCCAATGACACAATTAACTGACTCGAACTTCACAAAATCTTAGAAAATTTTATGCGGCATATTTACGGATTGACATGAAAAGCTATGACATAAATGATACCCCACGAAAACATCTTCAATGTAAAAAGTAAAAGTTCAAAAAAGTAAAAGTAAGTAAAATAATAAGATAAATAATCCCATCTACAAAAGTATTGAAATCATGGAATAATAACAAATACACTAAGAAAAATAACTTGATC
Organism: Xiphydria camelus; assembly: GCA_963678675.1. Classification (NCBI taxonomy): domain Eukaryota; kingdom Metazoa; phylum Arthropoda; class Insecta; order Hymenoptera; family Xiphydriidae; genus Xiphydria; species Xiphydria camelus. The sequence continues at coordinate 7,267,751 of OY783192.1, forward strand.
AATTTAATCAAAATCTTAGAGACGATGACCAAATCGTTTGGTGAAGTATGGATCCTCCATTTGTTCGGTTAAACTGACCACTTTTTAGTTGGAATAACTAAACGTTTGGTTAGAATAATTAAACATTTGATTAGAATAACTAAATATTTGGTTCAACTTACCAAGATTTTGGTTAGAATAACTAAACGCGTTTAACCCTTCGTTGCTTACGTGGGGTGTAGGCTATACCCCAGCCTCCTTTTTTTGCATGCCACGCCTAGAGTTTTTTTTCAAGGTTGGCACTTTCAGTACTTTTCGGGAATATTTCACATTACAGAAAGAAATTCCCTACGGCCTATAAGCATCTAGCAGACAAGAAAGTATGACCGGTAATACAAAGACGTGTCCGCGTCACTCTGCCATTTGAAAGCTCGCTAATGCTGTATTTATCCTATATAGCTGTGGATTACATTGATCTATAAATATTTTATTATAAAAAGTGTTAAACATAAAACAAAACATTTTATGTGAATATATTAACAAACATACATTCACATCAAGTAATCTTTACTATTATACTGTTCAAAGTTATTGTAAACAGAAGTTTCATAGGTAACGGGACGACGAGACCATAAGTGATATCTTAAGCTAGAGAAGTCTAAGAATATAACACGAGATTACACAGAAGTTATAATTTAAACAAATTAGAAAGACAGAAAAGAAATTAATAATTGAGGGGATAAAGAAGTTCGATAATTGCTTCAAAGATGTCTCCTTAAGCAGAATATCACGTCACGTCATAAGCTCACTATATACCGGGAAAAATAACTATTCTCTCTCTCTCTCTCTCTCTCTCTCTCTCTCTCTCTCTATCTCTCTCTCTCTCTAACTAGAAACTGGTCAGTTTAACCAAACAGATGGAGGAACCATATTTTACCAAATGGTTTGATCAATTGTTTCCAGGATTTTGGTTAATAGACCAGGTTATTTTTCTCAGTGTAGTATAACGACTTTTGACTACTTCATTGAACCCATGCCCCGCGTCATACGGTGACATCGAAAAAGCACAGGTGTACAGCCGTTTGATGCCTGTCGCTACACGAACTGCGACGACGTGTCCGGCGAGGTTAGTCGCGTTAAAATTAACGGAAAAATCCCGCGGAGCAGCGCTGGAGAAGCGCGGCTCATTTTTTACATCGAAGGCTAAGCTCTCGTCGGGCTTAACACTTCGAGACATCCGATCGAACCAACATGAAGATGAATGGCGCGCGAATTGCGAACTAAGTAGGATGTCACTTGCCTCCCCCGCGAGCGGACCATTTTCTCCCTCCCGTCCTCTCGGCATCTCGCGCACTCTCATCCCTCCTGCCCTTCTCGATCTCTCATCTTCTATCTTTTTCTTCCCTCTCCCCTTCGTTCCTTCTCTCACCGTATCCGAACGCAGACACGACTGCATCCATCATACCAGCCACTTTGTCACAGCGGGATCAACGGCGCTTAAATTGTATTCGCGATTCGAGAACGGCTATAAATTTCCATCGTGTCGACAGTCCTTCCTTTTTAATACTCGAGCTGCGCGGAGAAGCGATGTCGCGTATACGATACCAAGCGTGCGCGCGTGTGCGCGGGGGTTTCGCATCGAGTCGCGAAACGAGTTTCCCTGGAAGTCGATGGCACGTCCGACCTGATTTTCCTCTTACCGGGCAGGGGTTCTCAACCGCTAGCGGTCGACGTCGTTATTAGCCGCGGGGTTCAATTTGTGCGGTTCCTCCCCGGAATGTCCCTAACGCCGTTCCGCGAGGCCGTCGTTGCCTGTCGAAACTACCGTCATTAACTCGGCGAACCACCCTCTTTAGGTATCCGGGACGTGTTCGGCGTCACTCGCCAGCTATTATAGCCGAACTATTCCGACCCTATTTTTTCCGCCGGCACGGGATATCCCGAGCGTATATGTGGGAATCAATTGCCAGACACTTCAGGAGGGCAAACCAGTGGCGGTCAAGAATACGTTGTGCTGATCAAACGCGATAAGTTGGAATTAAAGAGAAGAGAAAAAGGTGGCAGCTGCCGTTCGGAACGAACGTGCCTACCAATTATCTCTGTGAGCAGCCGTGAAGAAAATATATACAAGGAGAACATTAAAAATGGTAAAGAGCTTTCCAATTTCTCCCCTCTAATATCGTCACCACTTTCCGAGCGAGCAACATCGCGAGGACATGAACCATATGCGTATTACGTTCAGCCACCAGAGTCCGCGCTGGTTCGTCGCGCGAGACCGCGGTTTCTTTTCAGGAACTTGTTGGTGATACGCTCTCCACTAAAATAATTTTACTATTCTGAACACTAGAAAGCATATTTCACCTGAAATATTTGTGGTTAGAAACGTGATCGAAAACTACAGCGAATTATGAAAACTGAGAGCAGTCATAGATAATTACTGTCGCATATTCGGCCAGATATGCCTCGCGTTTGGGCCGTGAACCGAGATCCCAAAAATTGGTCCTTCGAGCCGGATTGTAAACTTTCGGTGGTTAATCAATGAATAACAAACTCTGTGCAATGACCAGATAATGAACTTTAGGTCAATTAATCGTCAATCTTTAAAAATAAGTGAATAGTGAACTTTCACATGGTAAGACACTATGCAAAAACCAGTGTATTAAGTGGTGGCAAACATTCGTCACGCTCAAGGACAAAGTTACAATCATCACCAAGTCGAGCAGCATCCAAGGAGGCAGTGGAGTATCTCAGCATAAGATAGGCTCATTTTGTTACCGAATCACAATACCGATAAGTAGTCCCGTCCTTTCCCTGTATTGCTTCGAAAAACATGGCGGGTGAGATAGCAAAGTTGAAGCAAATAAGAACGACCATAAAGGGACAGCTGACGACCTTTCCCAAATGTCTTACGGAGCAATTTCCGACGTCCAACAATATAATTCAGTTTCGATTGAGGCTAACTAAATGCGAGGAACGTTGGGAGATGTTCAACAATATTCAAGAACAATTAGAAATACTCGATCCTACGGGCGAAGGTCAGCCAGGAACAAGGGAAAGGGTGGAAAACGACTTCTTTGAATTAACTTCGCCAGCGCACAGTCTACTCGTGGCAGACACGCATGCCAACGCTACTAATACCGCGACCGAAAGATCCAACAACACAACTTCGTAGAGCGTCTCATCATATACCCGATTGCCGAAACTCAGCTTACCGGAATTTAATGTGGCATACGAGAAGTGGATTGCCTTCAAGGATACTTTTGTGTCTCTCATTCACAACCAGGAGGCTCTTGATCCCGTTCAAAAATTGCAATATCTTCGATCGTGCCTGAGCGGGGAGGCGGCCAACGCTATAGCGTTTTTCAAAACTTCAACGAGAAATTACACGGAGGCGTGGACTCTGTTTGTTGAAATGTATGACAATCTGCGCGCCATAATATTGACACACTTGTCTCTTTTATTCACTCTACCACGTATGTAAAGAGATTCCCCCAGCGAGTTTGCGTCACCTGTTAAACAGCGTGCAGCAGCATCTAAGATCTCTGAAATCATTGGGAGAGCCCATCGAACAATAGGATACAACCATTATCCATCTGCTTACGGAGAGACTGGATAAGGATATCAAGAAGGAGTGGTAACACTCATTAAAGGACACGAAAATGCCTACATTTTTAACAACCATGTGCGCTTTCCTTATGCGTGTAAGTCGGGCTTCCGGTGACACCAAGGTGACGGAGGCTGCGAAACCGTCAGCGAAGGGGACTGACGCGATAGCAAAGGGACGCAATCCAACTCCTCATCGTTCACTCGTTACAGCCAAAAATGGCTGCCCTATATGCGCTGGACCTCATTACATCCAACAGTGTAAAACCTTCCTAGGACTCGCTATCCCAGAAAGAATTAATGCTGTCAAGGAAGCCAAGCTCTGTGGGAATTGCCTGCGTCCTAATCACATAACACGACCCAGTGTTTTTCGAGTAAATATCGAAGATGCCACAGGAAGCATAATACATTGCTGGGCCTTTCTAATGACCAGACGCAGCGAAAATCAGTAAATAACAAGCAAGCGGCTGATCAACGAGAGGACAACCCGACTCTCGAAGCAGCAAGTGCACCAAGCACTACAGTGACTACCTTATCCCCATCTGTGCCGTCCGAAGTACTGCTTTCTATGGTTATAATCTACATCTTAACCCTTTGAAGCACACATTTTCCTTATTTTCATAAGCATAGTTGCTCCTCAGGTTTTTGGGGTCGCTGATTTCAAATTTGCTATCAGATTTTCAAAATTCAAAATGGCGGATCCAATATGGCGGACCAAATTTGTAAAACTGACTTCGATCATGGTAAAAATTGGTATACATGGGTTTTTGGGGTCGCTGATTTCAAATTTGCTAACAGATTTTCAAAATTCAAAATGGCGGATCCAATATGGCGGATCCAATATCCGCCATTTTGAATTTTGAAAATCTGACCATGGATTCGTAATCAGCGACCCCAAAAACTTCACAGTGGCGACTTTGGCGCCAAAACTTCGAAAACTTTCGAAGATAATCAATTTTATCTAGAAAAATTGCGATTTGTCAAGGTTTGTTTATCCGCATTAACAAAATCATGCATGATTTCAAATTATTGCACATCAATTCTTATTCTTGAATATATTCGGATTATAACTAATGCCAAAACACCAAAAAAAATTCGAAAATTCGGTGAAAATTACTCAGAAAATGGTTATAAAGAAGGTGGCACTCTCAGAGTGCCACCATGCCGCAAAGGGTTAAACAGACAAGGGAATCAACACAGATGCCGCTCATTGCTGGACTCAGCGTCGCAGTCTAATTTTATTACCACGAAGCTGGTAATCTCCTTGAATCTCGATCGAAAAGAGGTGATGATGCCAGTCACAGGACTTAACAATATCTTAACCAGAACTAAGCACCTGGTTACGACAACCATTCAATCAAGGGACAATACATTCTCGTCACGTCTGAGCTTTCTAGTTATCCCTCAATCCGGCGATTGAAAATCCAAGGGAAATTAAGCTGCACGGGTTTTGCGACGCCAGTGAGAAGGCCTATGGAGCGTGTCTCTATTTGAGATCCCACAACGGTTCTGAAAACATCATGTCGCGACTTATCTGCTCCAAATCACGAGTCGCTCCACTAAAATCGTTGACCTTGCCACGTCTCGAACTGTGCGCAGCGGTCCTATTGGCTAACCTCTATAAGGCAACCGCGAACGTGCTGCGACTGAACTTCAGCAAAATTGTCCTGTGGTCAGACTCAACAATCACTCTGCACTGGATTCGGACGCCACTAAATGTTCTGAAGACTTTCATCAGTAACCGCGTGTTGGAAATTCAGGAAACGGCGCCTCAATACTGGAGACATGTGCCAGCCCAGAATAACCCGGCAGACGTGCTGTCGCGAGGTCAACTACCTAATGATCTTGCAAACAACTCCTTATGGTATTATGGACCAACCTGGCTAATGAAAGGCGAAGAACAATGGCCGGTCAATCTATTACCACCAATGAAAATTATTCCGGAGCTTCGCACCAAGATTACGTTGAGCCGGTCTACCTGGCTAACATATTCCATACCAGGACTTCGTCCCTGCATCACGACACTCGGGAGCCCCTCTCCAATTTGCATGTCCCCGTATGTCGCACCTCGGCCTATCAAAAATCTTTTGCTGTCGCCGCCTCCTCCCTCTGAAGTTCTCTTCCGGCCGATATTAGGAAGTCAACTTCAGTACCTGTCTTCAAGAAAAACCTTTTCTATTGGCTGCTTTCTCAGGACTAGCTTTATTTTACTTCTCTAACCACCTAATTATCTTCTTTTCGTCATAACTATCATCTCATTATCATCATCATGTCATTATCATTACTCTTATTATTATTCTTATTATTTTTATTATTTTGTTATACCATTACTATTTTGTTATTTCAATTTATTATTATGCTCATCATTATACTTATCTATTCATGCTGTACCTTTCTTTATAGGCTCTTAGAGGGCTTGCCCTAGGGTCAAATAAACGCATCTATCTATCTTATTGCGACATCGAATACTGAAATTCTGGAAAAATTCTCCTCTTACACGACTGAAAAGAGTAATAGCGTATTGTGTACGCTTCATACCATGCAACACCGAAGCAGGGGACACAAACATAGGAACAAAAAACACTGGGACTGTCAAACTAGCGGAGCTGCAATCAGCCACCGATTTTATCATCAGAAAAGTATAAACACAAGCCTTTTGGGGTAATCGACAGTCTCAAGACTCTTAAAAAAATTGCCGTCGGATAGCACGATTCACCCCTTCAATCCTTTTCTCGATAAAACCGGTATATTACGGGTTGGAGGACGAATAGCGCACGCGAACGTACCATATGCTCAAAAATACCCGGTATAGCTATCACGCTCGCATCACTTCAACGACCTCGTGATACGCTATGAACATCTCAGGAATTACCACGCAGGTATCCAAGGCACATTGTACACCATAAGACGCACCGTTTGGCTTGTAAATGGGCGAAACCAGTCTCGTTGCGTCATTAACGATTGCACTACCTACGCTCGCATGCGACCAGTAGACTATGGATACAAAATGGAAGACTTGCCAATACCAAGAGTCACACCATCCCGACCTTTTACTCATGTGGGGATAGATTGCTGTGGCCCTTTCCACATTAAAGAGAGAAGCGTCATCGCAACCAAAAGAAAATCGAAGTCTACGTGGGCATTTTCATCTGCCTGTCTGTCAAGGCAGTACACATTGAATTTTGGTTAGTGACCTTACAACCGAGGCCTTTATCGCCGCCCTGCGAAGGTTTATAGCAAGAAGAGGGAGGTGCAGTAACATATACTGCGACAACGCCACAAACTTCGTGGGTGCAAAAAACGAGTATCTGAAGATATTGCAGTTGCTAAATTCAAAGGAACACCGAGAGAGGACAGCGGAATACCTTGTAAACGAAGGGATAAATTGGCACTTCATCCCTCCGAAGGACCCGCATTTTGGCGGTCTTCTCTCAACCATACCTCGTTCTACGACATGAACACAGTCTGAAAAATCCGAGGATTAAAGCCGAATGATATATACTATTTTTCCTCGCGAATGCCCATTTATGGAGAGTAGTGGGAGGAGGAGGAGGAGGGGGATTGGGGGGGGGGGCAGAGCCCCCCATTGAAAAAATAGCAAAAATCTAAAGCAATTTTATAAACTCAGCCTCACGAGCTTCATTGAGGACATCCTGCGGGATGTTGTTGTCGTCAGCGAGGTTATTATCACTTTCTACATTCTCTTGATAACTCAACGAATGTAAATTTATCTCTACACTCGATGTCGAAGTATAATTCAGCTCATGCTTCACGATATTTTGAAATACGTCGCCTTCTTCATCGCTGTTCGGGATAATGACGCTTTTTCTCTCCATATTTTGATTTTACACTTATAGGTTCGGTATACTCTCGTGCGTCAGTCAGTCGACTCAAATGAATCGATTCGATACGGTTAATTTCACGTTGCGATCATCAATTTGAAAAATACCCATTTCGGACTAAGCAATCGCGCCAATCAGAGTGCAACAGTGTCAGCTGACAAAGTGAGATAGTTATACTCTGCTCATTTCACGTTCGGTTCGTCAATTTGATAACAGGACCCGCTTCGACTAAGTATTCGCGTCAGTCCGAGTAGTGTTTTTATAGTCTAAGATCCGAACTAGAGACGTTCTACACCGATCTGCTTACCGGATGAAAAGTATTTTTTGTCAAACATAATACGTCAATGAATATATCGCGAATGGGTAGGGTAATAAAATATGCTCAAGACTATCCTTAAAACTGTATAAACTGGTGAACTGATATGAGCAATTTGCACCAATCTGCTTACCAATTAAACTATATATGAAAATAAAGATAATTTTATTGCAAACACGATGGTATAACCCTACCTGCAAAAAATCGGTCATGAATCACGGTTGTAAGAGAGGCTTTGAAATTTATTGGAGCTAGCCAAGATGCGCGTACTACAGGGAAATTTGCTATAGGACGCAACGTAGGAAGTGGGCGCGACGCGACGGTTAGATGAGAGAGAGTGCGTACATGCTGCTTCCTCGTACGATTGACAAAGATAACACTACTAAGATGCCGAGAAAAAGCGACTACGATGGAGTAGGTACTCGCAGTAAACTTTTAATTACTTTAAATTAAATATAAAATATTAAAATGTGAGAAAGATTTTTCAAATATTTTCAATTAAATACCTATATGGATGGGGAAATATTAATATTTCTATCAGAATAATAATATGTTAGTGATAATTATTCGATAAATTTGATCTATTCTATAAAAATACCACAGCAAACAAACAGAAAAATTACATTTTTTAGAGAGTGATAAAAAATCATTAACAAATTGGCGGTGTAAAAAAACTTTATTATAAAACAATGAATACAATAACAATCTTTACAAATATTATAACAATATTACAACAAATACAATATTATAGCCTTCCAAAAACTTGTATGTTGCTGGAATAAGAGAGGGAGTGCCCAGATTTTATATAACAGTAACCTAAACAACGCAAAGACTCCAAGAAGAATTTTTCTTAACAATTTATCATTTCAACTTATGAAATCTCACTTGGAGGAAAGGTCTAGAATTTCGTCTTTATCTTCAGATATTTTTAATGCGTTACAAACCCACCCCACGAGCTATCGCCTCGACTGTCTGTTTATCACATGTTCGGAAAAAACTTTCACTCGAAAACCCGGTAAGAACGTTTTTCCCCTTTTTCTGTACTTTCGAGAAAGAGCCATAAAGTAATAAATTGTCCCTTCCAGACAGGCAAAAATAAAAATGCAAAGTTAGTTGAATCTTGAACGAAAATAATTTTACCAGGGATCCAACAGTAATTGATTGAAAAAAATAACGATTGAAAAAGATAACACTCTACATTACATTTATGTTATAATGGAGCACGCATTTTTCCGCAAACTGAGGGATGTAAACAGCGAGTCGCTCGTAGTCGCTTTTTCTCGGCATTTTAGTAGTGTTATCTTTGTCAATCGCGCGTACGAGGAAGCAGCATGTACGCACTCTCTCCCATCTAACCGTCGCGTCGCGCCCACTTCCTACGTTGCGTCCTATAGCAAATTTCCCTGTAGTACGCGCATCTTGAAAATAAAGATAATTTTATTGCAAACACGATGGTATAACCCTACCTGCAAAAAATCGGTCATGAATCTCGGTTGTAAGGCTTTGAAATTTATCGGAGCTAGCATCTTGGCTAGCTCCGATAAATTTCAAAGACTTACAACCGTGATTCATGACCGATTTTTTGCAGGTAGGGTTATACCATCGTGTTTGCAATAAAATTATCTTTATTTTCATATATAGTTTAATTGGTAAGCAGATCGGTGCAAATTGCTCATATCAGCTCACCTGTTTATATAGTTTTAAGGGTAGTCTTGAGCATATTTTATTAGCCTACCCATTCGCGATATATTCATTGACGTATTATGTTTGACAAAAAATACTTTTCATCCGGTAAGCAGATCGGTGAAGAACGTCTCTAGTTCGGATCTTGTACTATTAATAGTCTATGGACTCCCAGTCGGTGTCACGCCGGAAAAACGCCATCTTACGGCCTAATGCTGCGTTTACAGGCTGCTCACTGCCGCGGCAGTGAGCAGGGAAGTGGGCAGGGAAGTGGGCAGCGCGAGTCTGTAAACGGGTCACTCGCGCTGCTCATGCCCACTGCCGCTGGCACTGCCGGCAAGCTGCCTTCGAAAATCTGCGGCAGTGAGCAGGAAATAGGGCAGGGAAGTGAGCAGCGCGAGTCTGTAAACGGGTCACTCGCGCTGCTCATGCCCACTGCCGCTGCCGCTGCCGCACATCCCTTCGGTGGCGGTATTTGGAGCGGCAGTCAAAGGACTGGCAGGATCGTCGTAAATTGTCTCCCGCAGTGCCCATTTGAAGAGGCATCGCCAGAACGCGAATACCGAATCGGCTAACCCATTTGCATCATGCGCCTACTTAGCGTGCCGGACTCAGGTATCAAGGACGGTCAATTGACGACTAAGTAATCCCTATCGTCGCGGGGGGTTGATTGTACGTGTGGGAAACGAACTAGAAATGCTGATGGGGTATCACCGATACAACCCCATTGTTGCATAACATATATGAAATATATGTTCAATTCCTTCTATTATATGAAATAGTTTTTGAATAAAGGCGTGGACAAAACTGTGTCGCCAAAAACCGAATGACGAATTTAGTCGATAGACAACCGGGGAAACTTAATTCAGGTACGAAGTGCATGGGCTGAGTATATAGCCGTTCTGCACTTGTCCAAGGATAGTGCCCGTGCCCTCCCGCGAGGCTCCAGAAATTGGAGAATAGGATCGAGGCATCACCTCGCGCTTTCCGAGACACATCGGCCGCGACCAGTGTCCCGCCGTGAGGGTCCTGAAATTGGAGAGCAGGGTCGCGGCGCCTTGCGCTCGCCGCGATGAGAGCGGCGAAAATAAACATGCTTGAACGCTTTGCTTTGCTCGACTATTGGCGTATTGCTCTGCGCTCCACTATACGTGTTCCAATAAGAAAGTACAGGTTTGTATTCGCCGCTTTGTTCTCCGCTTTCATCGCTGCTTTGCTCTCCGCTCCACTAGGTGCGTAGCCGTAGAAGTAAACAAATTTTGAGAAATTGACCATTAAGCCCCGGCAGACGGTCGGTTTTTGCTACATATATGTGGTACTTTTACTATAAAAACTCAAATCTTGTATCCCGATGAGGTAACTTATTTGCCACTTGGCCGTAGGTCTAGCAGGGAAGTGAATAGCGCGAGTGGCAGCGGCAGCGGCAGCCTGTAAACGGGGCTGCCGTAAAAATATTTAGGGCAGGGAAGTGGGCAGGGAAGTGGGCAGCGCGAGTGGCAGCGGCAGTGGCAGCCTGTAAACGCCGCATAAAAGTAGACTGGAAAAGGCTTCGAAATGGGCATGAGTGAGGAAAAAGATACATCTACAAAAGAACGTAAATCTTGAGTGAAAAGGGGTTTATGTCATGTTAAACCTTCTCTAAGCTACAAGGGACCCATTTCCATAAATGCTAAAAAGAAAGAAAATTTACTTGAACTTCTGCCTTATATCAATAAGAACTTTCACTTTTTTTATCAGAACATTATTACGAAGGACAATGTTCCTAATACTCTACCATTAAGCGATAGTGAATCTGAATAACCAGTATACTATTTTTAATGTATATGTAATCCATTGTTTTGTTTCGTTTTGTCTCGTTAAATTTAGATATAATAAACCTTGGTAAAAAAGTATAGCACTATGTATTATCATTTTTCACATCGGGAAAAAGGATATGTCCTTTTTTTTTAGAAATTTTTGGTGTCATTCGAAATGTCAACTTTTTTTTTTCTTTTTTTCAAGATTATGTATTTGACCCCAGAATCAAAGAATAGTCTCATACAAATATGCCACTTCCACAAGACAATTTTTGGATATGTTAATTTGTGATTAATCGCGACACCAACAAACTGTTTTCCTTGTTTTCTCAAAACTAAAGATTTCGACTTATACCCCTTTTCCAACGCATGTGCCAATTACCTCATAAGCTCCAAAACATGAAGGAGACGGACCTTTTTTTAGTAGCGTCACTTCTCTAACAGATTGCATTAAGATTATGGCAGACGTGCAATCTAGCCGAACACGTTACTACTGCAGCATTTATTTTTATTGCAGTAATTATTTCTAAAGCTTCCTGAATATGAATAACAGATTTCGGAATAATCGTTTAACCTAACTTTCTCTTCTTTGTATGAAATATTTTTACCGTAAATTTAATATGTATAAGGGTTTAAATGAAAAAGTGATCGAAACTGGGTCCTGATTGAAAACTGGGCCCGTGACGGTTACTTGTGTAATTATTGGAATGAGCGTTGCAAATTGAATCTTGACCGCGGACGGAGGATATCGAGAAGGGGTTAACGCGTCATTATATAATCGGTCGTAGCCATTCCAGCGTCCGTTGGGATGGAGAATGAGGGAAACAGAACGAGAGAGAGAGAGAGGAGGGCAGGGGGGAGAGAGGGGTGGGTGGGTGGGGAGACATTCGCGTGCAGTATAGTAATGGTCAGCCGTGTTTGCAGTACTCCAAACTACATCCAGGTATCGGAGATTATTTTCATCCGTATACTTCATCGAGATTACTGGAAAATACGATTTCGCAGACGTTCTCTCTAGGACACCATAAAAATATAGTTGTATGTTCTAGAGCAGTAGTACAAGTTGATAGTTTGATGGGGGCGTAGAGAAAAGTAGGCCGAAACGGAGCACAAGTTTGAGGCCCTTGGTAACAGTCGAGGAAAGTGACTATCGGAGGCCAACTCAATGTTTCTTCATACCACACTATCCTCTATTTATGTGGGTACAGGACGATCTTTCGTAGTATTTAAGACCAATTCGATTGACGTCACTAAGGTCAGTCAAAATATATAATCTCTATTAGGCGACCTTCCAGAGGGTGACATCGAATTTCCTCTTCCCTTCTAGTTGACAAAATATCGTTAAAAAGTTATCAGCGGCGTCTTATGTTTTTTTACGTGGAAATCGTTCGAGAATGGTTTTAGATTATTAAAAGTACGTAAGCTACTTCTGGAAGAACGAAGAACAACAGATAAGCACGCGACGAGTCTACAGCGAAGAAAAGATCCTCTCTTCGTTAGGTCTCTTCCACGGGATGAAAATTTTCCAAATGAGAACACTCTCTCTCTCTCTCTCTTCGCGGTAATGGCATAGGTTCGAGGCGAGCCCGGACAACTCCATTAATTAAGGACGCCCGAGAATAACTACAAGAACAAAGCGAAAGAGTAGGGAAATGACGCCGGGCCGATGTAAACTTATACCTATAGCTACCTACGTGCAATTTGCATGAAGCGGTAGGACGTAAACTCGTAATGACGTTAATATCAAACTACATCGACGCGTCGTAGCCGACTGCGCGCTAAAAAGCTTCTCAACGGATAAATAATGTTAAAGAAATGGCTGTACTTGAGAAGTAGGGAGAAGCGGTGATTATATCGAGACAAATCTATAGGTACAGAATGAATTTCAACTAATGAGCTATGAGAGTTGAAATAGTCTCCCCGCATGAGTAGATGTACGACACTTGACGATTTCGGAGGAAAATGAAAAGCCCGAAAAACTCCGTATACACGCACAGCTATCACGTGCATTCGAGGGGAATGACTACATACACGCTCCGGCGTACGACGTATTGAAAGCTCATTAATCGTAATTCCACGTTCTCTACACGCAACCCCATCATTTCCAAACGCCTACGACCGTGATAATAAATCACCGAGGAAGCATCGTGGTGAAATGTAGTATCGATATTTGGTGGATTCCATAAAGAAAGAAAAGGAAAGCTCGTGAGTAGGTACACATCAAAATTACTTTATCGCTAAATTTACTTTCATTTTATACGCTTTTAATATATACACAGAATAAGTATATAGACACTCGCGCTGCCTCGTGAAAATGTGTAGGTATAGGTATAGGGGTACGTACGAAACTATCGCGCCCACATTTCTCTCTCTCTCACACCCTCCCTATCCGTCCTCAGTTCCCCTTTCCACTTCTTCTCCCTCCACCGCTCACGCCGTCTCCATCTCTCCACAGCTTTCTTCGATTTCATAATTACTTAATACATTATTAATAGACGCTTGACTTTACATAAGCTCTGGGAAAAGTCGAGAAATTTAAAGACGAGAAGTTAAGCAGATTGCGGACTGGACATTTGCATACCGCCGGCTTCCCATGAAGCGCATACAGACGCTATCGCGAGATGGCAATTCCTTCCGAGACAACTAACGGGGGAGAAGGAAGGGGGACAATTTCGAGGCTGTCTCGATCGATAGCAGCGGACGGAGCTCGCGCGCGAATCGCCACGGGAAGAAATCGAAAAATTTAAAAGGTCGTCGAACTCTCGATGGCGGAACTTAAATCAGGAACCCTTTGTACCGATGGAATCCGTGCCGTTTAGGACACCTCCGGAAAGCCTTTCGAGAGGGACGCCTCTCTGCGTGCTGCGGGACAATAGATCCTCCGCCACGAAAAGGAGGACAGTAGAGCCGTGGTGTAACTTTAGTAGTAAATTGGAGGTAATTTGCGAGAGAGGCGGCCAGCCGGGCAGTTAGCGAGCCAACAACCGCCGCCAGAACAACGGACTCGCTTGCTATGTGCTCACAGCTACCCCAACGTTGGCTTACGACACAGGCTGAACGGAGAAATGGAGAGGATCCGTCGGTTTGCTACGTTTCCATTTGCATCGACCCAAACTCCACGCGATTCTGTCGCGTTATAGACGCCTGATATCATATGTCCGCGTTCAAACGGGGCGTATAGCTGCGCGTTAATCGAACGGGACGACATATGTACGGCACCGTCGTCGGTTTCAGACTTGGACGTACGATGGGCGCGCTATATAGGTATCGATGTATCGATTTTCGGTAATCCAAAATAACAATCGTTTTTTTCCATCGTTCCGCTTGTGAAAGCGACGCGGATCGGCGGCATATGTAAACTTACGTCGTAAGTATTACATATATACATATGTACGTAGTCGACTGCTACAGTGGACTGCTATAGCGTAACCATATCGTAACACGCGCGCGTGACTTAGTATATATTAGAGATATAATATTTTTCACTGCGGTTACGCGGAGGTCGGTCGTAGCGAGTCGCGGATGGGCAATAGGGAGAGGACGAAGTGTGGGCACAAAAAAGCACTCTCGCAAAAGCTACCGACCGACCGGCCACTCGGCTCGCACGGAATATGTGACGCAGCCTCAGCGAATTTTTTATCTACCGACTTTTTATGCGAGCTCCATTTGCATTTTAAGGAAAGAACAGAGGGAAGATTATAAGTAAGAAATGGTGGTGGCCTGCTGGACTAGATTAAAAGAGAGAGATGACGGCGGAAAGGGAGGGGGGGGGGTAGACGTATATATGTATATTCAACTATGGCTATCCCTAGGTATACATATGCACCCTTCTGGTACACGTCCATATCCTGTGGACGTGTGACCTATATTCGAAAAGTAGATCATTTCGCGTCATATTTTACGGAAATCGTTAAAGCCGCGTTTTTACTCTCTTTTTTTTTCTCCACCTTCGCCAGCCACTTGCTCGCTCTCTCTCATTTCATTTTCCTCGCCCTTCGCAATCAATAACATAGAGCACCCGCATCCCATCCAGCCATATACACACGTATGTTCGTATGTACATATATGTATCGTACAGATAAAGATATATACAGTAAAAAAGAAGTTGTATTAAACTTGACATAATTGTACATAAAGTTTTTTTATCTAAAACGTGATTATGAAAATTAATATATTTCGCTACGAAATTTACATTCAATTGAATGTAATTATTCTACGAGGGTCGTCTCAAAAGTAAGTCCACTATTTTTTTAAACTCGTTTGGTTTGCGGGAAACGTTTGAAAGTTGAAGGGAATATTTGTTTGTGTGAAGTGCAAGCCCTGTAAGGCCGAGCGAACGTTGAGACGCAGTTCAGTGAGGTGAATAGATATAGTTATAGAGGCAACGGTCGGTTCAGTTCAGTTCTAGAATAGATATAGGTATATAGGCAACGATCACCCTGCGTCACCTCACTGAACTGCGTCTCAACGTTCGCCTGGCCTCAAATTCCTATGCGCGTGCATTCATCGCAAGGTCAGTCACGCCCCAGTCGGCATGGAGATTCCACTCGCTCCTACCGCCGCATATACGGGTATTTGAGCCTAAAAGCTGGCCATAAATCATTTTTGTGAAATTGTGGATATTAAAAAACAAAATGCTCATTTACATATGTAGCTAAATGTACCGCGCATCATTTAGTAGCCACTAGTTTTTATTCGACTCCCGCGCTGCCCTCTAGCGTCAGTAGGAAGTTACCGTTCGCTTGAGGTGACATGTGAATTGTCGATGTTTCTTTCTATATGTTCTCACAATACTTATTATTATCGAGTATTTTGACATTGTACATGAAATATTTGTGATGGATCCGTCAAAACCTGGTATGTACTTGCATGTTAAAATAAAATGACCTAAAAAGTTTCTGACATTAACCCGGCATTGGTCGCTATATGAGCATTTTGCTCACGTTTATGCGAAAATGTGCATATTTGAAAGAGTAGTGGTGGGAAGAGGTTGTGACGCAATCTATAGTCTCCTATTTGACCTTCGACTTTAGTTTGGCAGAAGCGTTTATGCCGGGCACCACGTGTTTGAGATTTATAAGTGCATTATTTAAGATTGACGTCGTTTGTATGAGCATTTCTCTCATCGCGCGACCAGCGGCGTGACAAATTTTGTGATGAATCGTGCAAAGCGAATGGTTGAATTGGCTACTCTACAAGTAGAGCAACAGAAAATTAGAGGTAAATTATACGATCATTAGGGATATTATAATAAAATAAATAGTATACTGTAGTAATAATATGAATTCTGAGATTCTCAAATACTGCATGCAAATTTTCCACTACTGTTTTGGAATACTTTTTTAATTTTCTATTTTTGTAAAAATGTAATATCTTAAACTAAATAAAGTTTATGCACTAGTATGATTTTATTTTACAAAAATAATCGGTTTCTCAAGTGCTTTAAGTTGAATTTGGAAAGATGAGCAAAATGCTCCCGCGCGACCCCGCTGGTGTGAAAATACTTCTAGCGACCGATGCCGGGTTAAGGGCCGGTTTTACCAACAGGTATAAACGCGGTATAGCGCTATACTGAGAATACCCATAAGGCTTATTGCTGGTTATTCTCAGTATAGCGCTATACCGCGTTTATACCGTGTTGGTAAAACCGGCCCTAAGTGTTTCGAACACAATCTTTAACTTCTAAGCATTTCTATACTATGAATTATATGAGGGGTATAGATGCAAAACCCGCCAAGTCCATTTTTGTGAAATTTGAGTTAGATACGGGAATTCGTTCTTTATAAGTACGTGCATAAGGTCGAACATAATTTAGATACAAATTCCATCTTAAACCGTTAATAATATAAGGTAAAAAGTACGCTTATACATGCAAGGCAGTGGCCATCTGTGCATCAGTTTTTCGCGTCTCCTGTGAATTGCTACAAATGTGACTTGGCGGGTTTTGCATCTATACCCCTCATATATAGAATTGAAGTAGGCAGATTGAAAAAGACGATTAATAAAAAAGTTACCGCGGAATAGCGAGGATGTATTTTTAATTATTTTTTTTAATAAGGTAAGTGAATACCATATGCCCACCCTAAGCGATTTTTTGTTGTTAACAAGGTAATGTTAAATTATAAGTAACGGCAATTATTTCATGACAAAGTTCAACATGTTTAGAACCTAAACAAAATCGCTTAGGGTGGGCATATTGAATTCACTTACCTTATTAAAAAAAATAATTAAAAATACATCCGCGCTATTCCGCGGCAACTTTTTTATTAAGTGCCTTTTTCAATCTGCCTACTTCAATTCTCTGTATAATTGATAGTATAGAAATGCTTAGAAGTTAAAGATTTTGTTCGAAACACTTAATGTCAGAAACTTTTTAGGTCATTTTATTTTAACATGCAAGTAGGTACATACCAAGTTTTGAGGGATCCATCACAAATATTTCATGTACAATGTCAAAACACTCATTAGTAATAAGTATTGTGAGAACACACAGAAAGAAACATCGACAATTCACATGTCACCTCAAGCGAACGGTAACTTCCGACTGACGCTAGAGGGCAGTGCGAGAGTCGAATAAAAAGTAGTGGCTACTAAATGATGCGCGGTACATTTAGCTACATATGTAAATGAGCATTTTGTTTTTTAATATCCACAATTTCACAGAAATGATTTATGGCCGACTTTAAGGCTCGAATACCCGTATGTGCACCGATTGTGAAGTTCGTGGTGTTATTCATTTTTTTTGTATTGTAGTACACACAAACAAATATTCCCTCCAATTTTCAAACGTTTTCCGACAACCAAACGGGTTCAAAAAATAGTGGAACTTACTTTTGAGATGACCCTCGTAGATAAAGGTTAACAAGTATTTAATACAAATTTCACAAGGGGGTATTGATTATCATAATTACATATAGGGGAGGGCGGGATAATGACGGTCAGCAAGTAATGCTGGTCGCTTAATTTATCTGGAGTATAGAACGTCCGATAGTGGTACCACGGGTCAAGAACTTCGAAAGAATGACAGAGAAGCATCATATCACATTACCGACTCATTCTATTTAATTGCATCGATTTAAGACACATTTATTCATTTGCAGTGTTTCTGATATAATTTCCTAGCCATACATGATTGGGGGTAAGTCAAAGATATTTACTTTTTCTTCACGTCCATTTGGGTATGCATTTCTTTACTATTAATGCGTGTAATTCATGTGTAGTAAAAAAATTAAAAGCACGTGAGTATTCCGTTCATAGATTAAGTTTTTCTAAGAGGGTCCATTTGGAGGAATGCCGGTCATTTCGATCGGCATTCCCCAGTGTTGTTTCAAATCTTTTTTCTTGCTAATTAAACGAAACAAAAAGTTGGTGTTAATTATGATATAAATGCCACGTAGAGTAGGAAAAGAGTTACCGAAAAAGCAAGCTGAGCCCATGAATTGAGTTCTGGTTGACACTCATTAATTTACCTTAGTGTCCATTAATTTCTTACATGTATTTTCAAAGGAACACACAACAATATATTTTCCATTTAAAATGCATCGTGAAATGCTTGACCAGTATTCTTCTATAGTGAAGGATTGCCGGTCGACGTTATATCTCTATTTAAATGATTATAACTTAAAGGGAAATTATTTAATCTAAATTTCAACGAACGATTCAGAAAACAGAAACTCTTAAGATTTTTTGCACTTGTTTGTTTTCAAATGTGGGGTAAAATTTACTGTGTTTAGTCTAATTCCGCTTAGTTGACCAACATTCCCCACCCACCCCTATTGAATAAAAGCTTTATATACAATTATAATAAAAATACGCACTTTTTATTTGTAAGGTGAACAATACAGTTATTTATACCTTAAACAAACGATCTTCTCAGTCATTGACATACTCCTATTTTTTTTTATTTATTAGGTACATTTATTATCCAAAGATTACAATAATTGTTGAGTGTGAATAACTCTATCGCTCTTACTCTATACTATCCGTCCCTTTCAATACACGCCAGCGTAGCGGGTTGCATATCGGTATCCGCCTGGCGCCGGACACAGGCGCATGGCCCCTGCAGCGAATCGGAGGCGTCAACCGATATATTATACAACCCGCTACGCTGGCGTGTATTGAAAGGGATAAATAGTATACCTACATTCTCAGAGATGTACGAGAGAAAGAAGAGGTCCAAAGATGAAAATAAGAAAGAGAGGAATCGAGAGGGAGCGGGGGGGAGGGGGGGGAGAGAGAGAGAACCGAGCACCTATACCACCCCGATAATATGAGTTTAGTTGAAAAGGTGAATCGCACTCTTGGGGCACCGCCTCGCTCGTTGGCGCGGAACCCTCCTGACTTACGAGCAGATTAAGAAACTTAGAGGGTTGAAACCAGGCCCCCGTGCTGCCTCGGGTCACTGCTCGCCTACGCCGCGATATCCACGAGCCCCGATGGAGCCCTCTTCGCCGTTCGGCGAGATATCTCCAACCCTATCCTGCCGCAGTCTCCGCCACCCTTGCGAAACCTCGTTGAGTTAATCATAGACGGAGTTTGCACTGCCTCGGTCGGGAGGTGGGGCGCGATTTTCGAGTGAAATTTGAGCGCGTACGCAAGCGATGCGAAACGTCAACGCTCTGAGACGGATTGAGCTCGTTTGCTCTTGTCGCGCCGTCGCGAGTAAATCCTCTTTAATCGTCACGGATATCTCGAATCAAGTCAACACTTATATCCCATCGAATTGAATATTTATCTAATTTTTATTTATCTATCCCAACGCGAAACTAATATTTGCTAGCTAATAACTGTATTTAGCTGCAGAAACAAAGAGTGTTGATCATCGATACGGTGAACCATAGCGGTAAATCCTCACTGAAAATGCACCGATAAGGAGAGAAGAAAGAGAAGAAGACAAGGACAGCGAACGAGAAACATTTCCCGAAGAATTCTCGTTCCGGCTTTATGCAGCTAGGACAATTTTTGCTCAGGTAAGATTGAGATTTTAATTGTACATTGTGGTAATTATAGAGCAAACTTCCCGAGTGGAGTTTGCTTCGCCGCGATTGAACGAGTTCTTCGGGAAGTGGAGCGAGAGATGCGGGGTGCTGCACCGGAGGAAGGGAGGGAAACGAAAGAACGGCGGAAGGGAGCGAGGGATCTTTTCTTCCTCGGCCAAGACTGGAATAATATTTGTAGATTGCGCCGCGGAAAGGAACTTCTCCGGCGGGCGATGAGAAAATGAGCAGCGTTAATCCGCGGGAACTGGTTTTGATCCAAAGCGGAGCGCCGCAAAGTCGGTTACGATGAAACGATATTTCGATCTTCCGCGAAACGTCTTATACACGTGCCGGAAATTCTTACTGCGCGCGCTGTTTTTGCGCTCAGGAATCGACCGAGGACACATTACGGGTGTACGGCTTTAGCTCTACAAGTCGCATCGCTCGATGCAACGGAAGCTCTACGTACTCCGGGCAAAGCTGCTACAGTACTTTCGGTGCGATAAACTCGGGTAATCCAGTAGAGTTACGCGTCCGTACAAACTGCGACGTCCACCTGCATCGCTAATACACAGCCGAGTGCAGTAATTCGGAAGTTTGTTGCCGGAAGGATCGTGCGTGTTTTGGAAAAGAGACAAAGAGGGAATATAAAGAAGAAGATTGTTTAATAATTCTCTCTAAAAGTGGCTTTTCGGTTTCTTATATAAATCCAGCGATAACTATTTTGCGACACAACCGAAACGCGAATCTCGCGAAGGAAAATATCGTTGAAGGAATCGCGACGTTCGCGTAGTAATACGTGAATTCCCACGAAAAAAAATTCCAACCTGATATATCTCTCCTGAAATATGACAGGGCCTGGCTATAAATAAGAACTTGGTGGGGGCTCGGTATAATTCACTGAATTTCCATATGATAATAAAACGGATGTATCGTCGGCAAAGATTTATACGATTTTGTCCGTATTTATAACGGATCTCCCTTTCCGCGCGCGTACTTACATACATATACCGCTATTTCTCTCTGTTTCGACGAACCTGTACGGGAACGGTTCTCACATTCGGAAGCTTCTGCATCCTTCGAAATCACCGAATAGACTGCAAAGAGAATTGATCGAATTTCATACTTCGCCGCAGAAGCACACGCTCACCTCGTCGGCCATCATTTTTCAAAGGCGAGGCCCGCTCGGAAATTTCCAGGCAACTGGCTAAATGGAATTCGCAAGATTTTCTATTAACGATCTCCGCAGTGGGATGATCCCCCAGCGAATTCCGCGGTTTCGCGCGCGGACGACAGGTATATGGGGGGTGGCGAGATATACGGGGTGGCTGGCCAATACGTTTCGTAAAATATTGATGGGTCCCAGCAGGCCGCGCGCGCTCGCCCTTTCCGCCGCTACGAAAATCTCCGATAGGTGGAATAGAGGATTCCAAGGTTGATAGCTGATTTCAAGCCGGTCCGTTACTCGCGTCGAGTTTCATTCCACCGAACCGATATCCCTCGATATTTTTTTTCTTCTCCGAGATCTCGTCCTACTCTTTCGATTTGTGAAAACTCAAGAAAAAATGTCTTCGCTCCTGTGGGAGTGGCGAGGTTCGCGCGGAAGATTTCATATCGATGAGATAGGAGAGGAAAACCTATCTTCTAGTTAATATGAATGATAAGAAACATTTTTATAAGTGCCCGAATGTGACATAGCGAAATAAAGTTAGTACGATGATTGTTGTGTGCAGGAATTTCACAAGTATCGTAGATATTCTCGGGCATTTTCAAAATATGTTGAACTTTAAATATGTGCATTTTCTCACGTACCTACCACAATTTCCACCCGTCGCTACAAAATTTCAATTATTACAAATGCGTACTACAGCCGGGAAACGTTGAATGAGAGATAATAGACCATTTTCTACCCTGTCCATATGTACATATATTTTGAATACCCCGAAAGGGCGGCAAGCCACCGTCATCGAGCTCGATATAAATATTTGGCCAGTCGCGTCGGGAAAGCCGTTTCCCGATTTAACGATCGATCGCTATTTCCGGCGGCCGTGCGAGCTTTCGTAACGCGTTACACGAACGTGACTCCACGGTAATTTTATTGCCGCCTCCCGTCGAGGACCGGAGTGTTTATCAAGTCGTTCTAACTGAAATTTATCCCCCTCGTCGACTAACGCCGGTTTGTCAAAACAGTAAGGAAATACGTTAAACGAGGCGAGCTTCGCGTCGACGTCTACTCTTCCCGTATACATAAGAACCGCGCAGTCTTTCCGTGGGACAGAGTTGGAGATGCGTATATATACGGACAAAAAAAGTGGAAGCCTCGCCATCTGTCAACCGCGGACGAGTTATGCCTCAAAACACGGGATCGAAAATATCCGGGGCGGTCGTTTCGAAAAGCGGTAAATTATACCCCACGCGAACCATGGACCCCCGAGCGGGTAGCGGGGATCTGCTCCAATTTCACGGTGCTTTTTCATTCTCGTTCGCAGCGGCTCCGGTGATACGATTACCCGGCTTTCGCCCCGAGGTTCGAAAGGTCTGAGGACCTAATTGATCTCCGCGAAATGCCAGGCACAAAATAATTCCGGGGGGGGGGGGGGGGGTTATTCGTATAATGACTTTACAAGTTCGATATTCCACCGAGATTATTTCTTCCTCGAGGGAGACAAAGGAAAATATGAGCAAGAATATTATTCGACTCATTAAAAGTCGATCGCAGAGCAAGCCAGCGGAATTCAACGATGATACAAGTAGTCTTCAATGATAATTGCCAACGTTCGAGAACCGTCATTTGGGCGACTAACTTTCATACAATTAATATACTCTCTTATTGTGAAATATCTATGAAATATTTATGGAATTTTGTATCTAATTATATTAAGTTCGATATAAGTTTCATAAGAGAATATGTTAATTTTCATAAAAGCTTTATGCAATTCGTGATAATTATATTAAGTTTAACGCATATTTTTCTTACAATAAGTGTCATTTGCTGAAATATCGAGAAAGTTATTCCTATTTCTAGATAATACATTTTCTAATACGCAAACGCATAAATTATTTGTCTCGGTATGAAGCTAAACTCGACTTTCGAAGCCGACGCGAACAAACGATGGAAATGCCGGAAGCAACATACCGGAAGGCAAATTTAAGCAAGATCAAACTATACAGGGTGTTTCGTAAGTATTGTGACAAACGTAAAGGGGTTGTAGAGGGCATTAAACTAAGCAATCTTGACCAATAAACCTGTGTCCAGAAATATGCCGTTTGGGCAGGAAGGTGAATGAACGTTTCATTCAGATACTGCCGCGCTTGCAAAGAAAAATGCGCCGGAGCGCCATCATGTGCGACAGTCCGCAAGGTCTCCAGACTTATATAACACCCTTAGATTTCTTTTTCTGGGGCCATGTCAAAACGTTGGTGTACGAAACACCTGTCAACAACGTGGAAGATCTATTGGGAAGGGTCATGGCCGCCTCCACAGTTGTGCAGGACATGCCTGGGGTATTCCATAGGGTCCGGACTGCAATGCACAACCGTGCCACACTCTGTGTTGAGCGAAACGGAGGCCATATTGAGTCATTTTTATAAACATTAAAAATACAATTATTAGTTGCTTCGTGTTTCTCTCATTCACCTTCCTGCCCAAACGGCATATTTCTGGACACAGGTTTATTGGTCAAGATTGCTTAGTTTAATGCCCTCTACAACCCCTTTACGTTTGTCACAATACTTATGAAACACCCTGTATACATATGTAGATGCAGCCAACGCGACTCCGCGAGTCCCGAACTTTCGGAAGGGAGGATAAGGCGGAACAGATTTATTGACAAGTGCTCTCGGGGAGTTATGACGTCAATAATAATTATCGGCAGAATGTTTTAATCATCCGGCTTTCATTGTCGACCCCCAAGTTCCAACGTTCGAACGGACGGTCTTCCGCAATCCCCGGAGAAAATTATCCCGACACCGGCAGCGAATTTCTGATATTAATTAATATCCCCGATGGTTCGCGAGAAGTTCTCGCGTTTGCCGCGCCCGCGTCTATACTTACGGAAGTTTCCCGGAGTCGAAGGACACGAAATTAACGGGACTCGACCCCCTTCTTCGTTCCACCCCGGATTACTCGCCGTTAAACCTACGTGATTATTAATTTGTCGTCGAACTACGACAGTTACGGCAACGCGGAGATGAGTACCGCGCGATTCTCTGCAGACGAAATTCAAGAATTTGACGAACCGCTTCGCGTTCGCAGAGCAAGCCGACGAGACGACGCGACACACGGTGCGTATTTCCAACGCGAAGAATTCGAGGAACGCGGAGGATGAGGTGCCTTTGCGCGCTCCGTTGCGACCGAGTGATACACTACGACGAAAGCAACACATTACTCTTTTCTATATTTACAAATAGTTCGGGCGGCCGAAGAATCGGTAACTTTCCTCCGTGGAAAATATCTCTCGCTCCGCGAGAAGTCTGCGTTAATAGCTAGCGGAAACCGTTACTGAGATAAAAAGTTTGTTGAACCAGACAAATGGAAATAAAATATTTAGCTACTGTGTGACTAATTTTCACTAGACAGTTGGAAATGTTATGTTGGAATAAGTTCCACCTATTATTTTATATGCAGGGCTGATAGCGATTTACTCTATTAAAAAATGTGAATTTAATGACTTTGTAATCAGGAAAAGGCGACTGAAAAGTGACCGCAAAGAAGACCCTTATCAGATATGATTAACCCGCTGAGAGCCATCGCCTTATACGGCAGTTCCTTTAAATATAATAGTGGTAAATCTGTAAAGACAGGGACTTACTATGGGTTGCTACACACCCAGGGAGGCCTCCAGAGGGTTAAACTACGTAGATACGTAGGAACGAATTGCGAGTTAATGAACGAGGGTCTTATAAATTGCTGCATTGAAAATTAATACGATTCTATATAACTCGAATATGTTTATCCGAATATATACAGCAATAGATCTATATGTATTCAAGCTGTATATCCTAGGACTGTATAAGTTTATCATATGGCTAAATACTTATATGGTTTACTAAAGTATAAATTTATCTACTATACCACGACCCCCGATTGAGGTACACTGAGAAAAAAGTTTAGTTAAAACAATTGAATTGGTTTTACTGCATGATATTTTGTGAACCAAATTAAATATGTAGTTAGTTCAAGTAAAAATTAATTGTTCTAATTATATGGCTAGTGGAAATAGTAAGAAACGGTTTAATTGAAAACACGAAATGTACTCAATGAAATATTCAGTGAACTGAATGTTTTTATATTTTTGAAGGAATTAAATATTTAATTATTTGAAAATGAAGATGACAACTATATGATACGCTTGTTTCAATGGCCGTATTTTTGTAAAGCAATTAACTATTTAATTATTACAAAGCACTGAAATCGTTATTCCAACGAAATTTTGATCAAGTAAACGCACGTTTTCAACTACTTTTGTGGTCACTGATAATACGATAGAAACAATAGAAACATATATAAGGATATTATATTCTCTTTCTCTTTTTCTCCGATGACTGATCGAGAGTCATAAACTAAAAAAAATGTGGGCATATACAGTCATCTCGGTAAGAATATCAATATACCAATTGTACCTACCGCCAGCACGCGATATTTTTTATAATAATTATTGAATGACTGTCGATGACGATAGTTTGTCGACCGTGTAAATATGAATACAATTTGTTGAGTGATTAGAAAAAGAAATGGATCGTTAGATCGTAAAAATTAAAACGAAAGGGCACGAACAGTGACTAAAAGTGACAACAGTTTGAAAAATGACTAAAAATGAGAAAAGTTATCCGCTACCAGTAGTAGGTAGTGTAACATATCGTCGGTATGTTAAAATCGACTGAACGTTGAATTAACACGAATAATCGGTTCATTTTAGCATACAAAAATAGACAGACCGATTTCAACATAAAATTTCCGACTGAGATGTGTACTAAATTGCCTTCTTAAAAAATAATTACTCGAAACATTTTCATTTCACTTCCATCGAGAAGTAAAACCCATACCACCCGGTGAACTCTATTTCCGATACACCCTCCTGTAGATACAGATACTTAAAATATGCAGACATTATCGGAAATACTCATTGTCTGCGTCGAACAGAGGCTGAATACCGATGCAGCAAGAAGTTATACAGTTCCATAGCAGGTGCTACAACGCCACGGTATTGCAGCACATACGGCGAGACCGCGACGAGAGAACAAGGGTTTATATCAAATGCACAACAACCCTATTATCATACTCAATTGCTATAAGCAGTAGATCGCATATTATCCGACGGCTACCAATTCTCTCGCATGCTTACTCGGCTCGTACACGTTGATATAATATTACTATATCACTCGGCTAATTAGAGTTAATGCTAATTGATATTAATAAGCGATCGCGTCCGGATCCGAGCCAAAATCAGCCGCTGCGGACGGCATCCGGTATCCTGAAATTCACGATGGCGTGAAAAGATACGTCTATACGATTTCCCGATATATCTATACGCATATGTGGAGCTCAGTTTCAAAACGCAATTTCTCCAAAATTGGCCTTCTGAGATAATTAGCAATTTGTTATTTCTTTACCGGTAGATTTCTGGGAATAAAAATTTCTGTGTTATTAAGTGTTACTAGGTCAACACATGTTAACTACAAATGGATTTGTTCATATGATTTTTAATTAAAACATAAAAGGCTATTGTTAGTAAAGTAAAATTCATTTTGCATAAAAATATTGAAAATAATTCAGTTTGAACAGAACTGTTTGAAATATCCTATACTTTTATGCCACAATCATCTTCGTTGCATTCACAAAGATCATCAAACAAAATCAGCCGTTCAACTATCCACGGCATACACTATAGGTTGAAATTTCACTTTGAACACATCTATATTGGAGAAAATTTATTTTGAACTTAACCCTTGATTTGTTAAGCGATTTTTATTAAGGAAAATGATCAATTTTAACCAGTTGAGATGCTAATATGATGGGATTCAACATCATTCGCGTGGCGCCATCAATCGCCCATTTTTCGAAATTTTGGAGAAATTGCGTTTTGAAACTGAGCTCCACATATGTTATATAGATACGAAGCGGAAGAGCGAGTTGCAATCAACAGCGAGCACTTTATTACATCGTCGGTCGATCGACGTGCAATATGAATTCGGGAGACGAATAAGGGCGTGGACGAATTACGAAAAAGAAGCTACACCTGTCAATCCACGAAGAAATGAGACCCCTTTCGCTCCGCCCGGGCGGTCTGTAACGGATTCCTCGATATGTTATTTATAAGGGGTAATTTGTCTTTTTGCCATGGTGGGACAAAAAGTCTGACTTTTTTTTGTCATGCGTGTCGTGACGTCGCGTCGTTACGTGATCCGTACGGGAATGCAGGACGTAAGCCTTGACCTCGGATCTGGCAGATGTTCGTGCTCGTCTTCAGGCGCGCCGCCTGCCGACGAATGATTTATTCTTACAACTCTGTTCTACACGTGTTGCTATGAAATTCGAACTTCGAGCCGCTCACCTAATGGGTAACCGAATTCGTTGCCGGGTAGCGGCAACGCGTGTACGAGATCCGATGAATATAGATAATACCGAAAAATAGTCGAGGGATTACATCAATTAAATCAATAATATTTATACTCATCCGATCGATATTTATTCTAGTCAAATAAATGTGCTCTTAGGACTGTTCAAAAATACGTTTATTTTCATCAAGCAAGTCTTTTTTCGGTGTAGGAATTCATGAAGAACCTGATAAAAGTGATAACTGATAAGTAGAAGTCTTATCTAGCTACATATGTATGTGCGTTTCGATTAATTCTTAGGTATGCTATTAATAGCACAAGTCCATCCAAATCTCGAATTTATTTTGTGTCGGAGTTGGTTATTACGATACTACCCGGTAACATCAATTTTCTCCTTCACATAGGCTTCGGGGTGATACATTACCGGTGTGTTGATGAAATTTATGCATACCGCGGGGCGGCTTACACGGTTTCGAAAACGAGGGGAATGCGCGATGTTTTGGCGCGGCGAAAGCGAAAATTGATTCGCTAAAGGGGAAAAGTCAATCGGGCGCTAAATCCGATGAAAAACTCATTCGTTGCGGTAATTAATTTCGCGGGCCGCACGATTGCCGTGATTGAGGGGAAAAAATGTACGGATCCGAGGGGCGAACTGCGGCGAAACGGTGTAACGTTGTATACAACGCGAAATCGAACTGCGATGGAGATTTCTGAAAATAGTATTTGGTTTGCTATGTACGTCGTGTCGATTTAAAATTGGCGGATGAATTTGGAGGCGAGGCACCACGCGGATAGCGAATTTTCAGCGATGACGAAAGTTGTAATCGGTATTATTTTCCGTAGCGGAAATCGCGAGGAATGAAATTGTGAAATTGAGAATTCAAATTAATTGGATCGCGCTGTTTGTCGGGTCAGCCATATCGTCAGACATAACACGACAGAAAATGGAAATCTCGCGCGATTCCGAAGAGTCGAGAGGAAAAAAGCATGGAATACATTCCGTTCCGTTAGTTCGGCGCTCTCAACCATGGTCAGAGTCGTAGTCGCGGCGTGACATCCTGGAAGATGTCGGGTCGGCCGAAATAATGAAAATATTGACACTCTGCGGACAGCGTATTATGGATGGATCTCCAACCGATACTTTGTTATGTTATGCTGAGTGTCTACGCGCGGCTTTTAACGGGTATTTTGGTCGCAGCCTAAGCAAACAACCCTTTGGTAATGCTCGGGAAAACGCCATCCCCCTTCCTCGCGTCTCACGCCCTACGGCCCCTCCCCCCGCCGACCATAAATATTCTTATAACTCTTAGCACACTCGAGACGTGCGCAAACACCTCGAGAAAAGTTACAGTAGCCTGCACACACACGCTGCCCAGTCGTTCCCGCGTGACTCGACATTTATTGTCATTTGGCCGTCGTCGGAGTGACGGGCTGCGCACGAAGGAACTATCGAGTGTTCGACTCGAGCGATCCAACTTCCGACGACTTTTTTTCACTCGGCTCTCGACTCTTCGATTATAGTCGAAAGGCTCGCGCGAGCGAGGAGGTCTCGACCTCGAGAGCTCATGGTTCGTCGACTTTTCGGGAGCACCGTGCGCGTCGACGGTAAGTTGGTATGCACTGCCGCGCAAAGGTCTCGATATTCGCGGTGAAATGTACATTTTTTCGAACATAAAAGAAAACTAGAATTGAACTGCTTCGTTCAGCATAAAAGTACAGCATATATCGATCGGCTGTTGAGCCGCCGGTCGTTACTGTTTAGCCAATGCTGCGCATACTATCGAAGCAGATGCTAGTACTCGTATACATTATGCGTATGTATGTATGAGCCCTGCAATCGACACGTTCATCACCCTACAAGCACGCAACGAATAGCAAATTCGATGCCCTCGTTTCCGACTTTCACTTCTAATTGCAGCGAGTGCTCGTACGCAAACTCGGTCGCCTTTCATTAAGCGCTGCAGGCAACGCGCCGATAAACGCGCGAAATGTTTTGCTGGCTTAATTACAGTAGCCTTTTGCTAATTGAGACAGTGCCGCGCGCGTTGAAGAACGCGAGACGGGTGATCAGAGCTTGCGGGGATTCAGTTTCAGTTAGTGGAAGAACATAACGAGGGACTGCTAATTTGTGGTCCGAAAGGGGCAATTACAGAGGTGACGAGGTCAGCGTTATCCCTTTGACGAATCGATGCGAAATGGTTGCTCGTTAACATTTATTTTGAATTATCTTACGAGGCTCTGGTGAGTCTACTTGATTTCCCAGTCTTGCGATGACCGAAATACAAAATTTTGGGAACGTTGCGACAGTCTGACAACAACTAGAAATATTGTTGCGTCCGCTAAATATTTTTTTCGGTAGATTCAAGGTATTTTCGCGTAAATTTTCTTTAACGAAACTGCCATGAACACAAGTAATGCAATTCTTCATTCTGAAATAAATTCGCAGATTCGTAAGTAGAGGCACCATAAATCGGATGCTTTCATTTGAAATGCGCAACGCGCGCGATCTACTGCTACATTATAAATTACAGATACCAGTTCATTATTTAACGATTGAATTAGGTGGGCGAAGTGGATCGATACGTATAATGTACGTATACGAGCTTATGCCTCGCATGTATACGTGGTTAGGATAGGCTTAGTCTTGACTATGTACTCGTATATACAGTTGCGAGAGCGCCACTTGCCGTTTCCTGGTTGCACCGTGAACTAGACGCTTAATGGGGTACTTTGCCGCGCGGTGAGATCCAGGAGTAACGCCGTTAAAAGCGTCTTACACGATTACTTTTACAAGGGAAGGGAGAAAGATTTCGCCTCTACGATTCGAGAGATCGCGGTTTGCCCCTCGAGTATCTCTTCGCGGTGAGAATAAGGACTCTTTTCCGGTATTTTGCATCGATTTCTGGTTATCCGAGTCCTTCACTTTTTGACGTCCAAACACTCGGACAGGCAGAATTATGGAAAGATTGATCGAGAAATCGAATCCACGAAGACGACAGCGAGGAACGATAATATTTCACGCTATAAGAATCTACTAACGTTAAAAAACTGGCTCCGTTATCGATCATCCTTGCCGTGCGTATATTTACATGGATATAGGCGTAAGAAAATGTTCCGACTCGCGAACAGCTCATGACGGATGTGTGAGAACATTGCGTGCTCGTGTAAAGCACGTTGGGGAGGCGAAATACGGCGGGTAAAGGAAGCTTGAAGGGGCGAAGACGCAGCTTCCTATATCCCTTCGCACTCACCTCCCTGCTCCGCTTTCCCTCGCGAGACGGGGAACTATTATTTTCGTCAAGTGTTTACAAAGGGACCTTTTAACCGTCGCTACAGCGCCACCAGCAGTCGGGCGCCGCGCGATTTATAAAACAATAAAGCTCCGTTCTCGTATATCACGGCGCGCTCGCATTTCTTGCCACGGAGCTTCGTCCATCGGGAGGGCGAGGAAAGTCGACTACCTACTCTTCGAAAGTGGAAGCGAAAGGGAGAGAGCCAAGCGAGACTCTTGCAATAATGGCAGTTTTAATGATCAACTTCGAAGTGTATATATACGGTCGCCCCTGGATAGAACTCGTCGAGCGTTAAGACTGTGAAATTCCTTCGCGAGTTATTTCCCATTTTCCGTCTGGCACAGTTTCGATACTCCCCGCCCCTCTTCTCTCCCCGTCATCCACAACCACCGTGTGCGAAACACTTTCGCCCTCCCTACCAATCCCCTCTTAAATCTCTGGAAAGCGCGCCGGTACGAGGAACTTTCCTAAACTGAAACTCGGTGCAACGCGGCGTGCGCGCGTTCACCCCTCTCTTTCTTTTGCACTCGGCCTCGCATTCTGGCCGTCGCGAGGAGTGGCAGCCCGGGTGGGCGACTTCGCGTCCGTCGTCGCCGATGCTGTCTCGTCTCTTCTCTGGCCGAGCGCGCGCCTCTTTAAATCCCGAAAATACACCGTCGCATTCTTGTATACCGGGCGCCGGAGAATACGTCGTTGACGTTCAGGTATTTCTGTCGGTCGCGGTGGTCCGCTTCCATCCGACGGAGTACCGATAGAAACGCGCGGAGGCATCACGGCGCGTGCGACGCGACGCCCGGTGTCAGCTGTCGCGCGTGTCAGTCCGCTTTCCTCGCGTTGAGATTTGCATGCGCCCGCTGCGGACACTGCGTATGCGGAGCTACTGTAGGCGACGTTACCCGAGGTTTTGCGCGTTTCTTGCAGGGTCGTTATAAAGAACCGTGTGTATGAGGTAATAAAGGGCGTGGTAAAATACGAGTAAACGCTTAGTTAACCGCGCGCTTTTCACCTCTTTTTCTCGTGTACGACGCGTAGGTGAGCGTTACCTCGTCGTTGACTCTTTAAAGTTGCCATGCTCTTAACTAAAAATTAATTATGTTATAATAAATTACTGTAAGAATAAAAACGATACAAGGTAAACTTCAATGGACTCGGAAAAATGTCTACGAAGCTCAGGGAAATGACTCGAACGTTTTTTTAGAGAATATTTCCTTAAAAAATATTTTCATCTCCAAAAAATATTTATACATCAACGTGTGTGGATCAAAATGTTATACATCGAGAAAAATAATTAGATTAAACGGTGAAATCCTGTCTAGTTAAACGCGTTTAGTTCGTCTAATTGAATGTTTAATTATTCTAACCAAAAAGTAGTCACTTTAACCAAATAGATGATGGAGGATTCATATATCATCAAGCGGTTTCGTTATCTCTCCAGGATTTCAGTTAAACTGATCAAGTCATTTTTCTCAGTATAAGTTACGAAATAATCTTACTATAGATATTGGACTCGCCTACTTTAATACCGATTAAAAGTTGTTCCGAGTTACAAATAACGACGCAAAGTTTTCATTACACTACATGCATACATTTTCATTCACGTTACAAACAAAAATACGGTATCGTGAAATTACCTTCTTTCAATCTCTCCCAGCCTTTATACCTACAGCTTCATCTTTTTACCTGAGACCAAGAAGCAGAGATAGTTGCAAAGCTTTCTGGTTACTTATTAGCATAAACAAGCGCGTGTGTGCCGTGGAGTTTACGAGTAACTTATACTCGAGCAGACTCGTCGCGCAATGAGTTAACAACTTCCATGCTCAAGACGACCGAAACTAACTCGCTGAGGAACGAGCGGGTCTTTCATCAGTGTCAGAAATAACGAGTTCGATCCGTTTGAAAGTTTTCGCGATCGGAGTTCGTAATGTCACGAAGCTACGACCGAAGTACAAGAGTTTCTTCGCGATACGTTCATTCGTTACAGGCCATCACTACCGACTTACTTTCTTTATTCGAAATTTTCTCAGGAAGCTGCGGTGTATCGTGTGGACTTTGTACCGCGGTAATCCGATGGCAAAACGGATGAGATGTGGTAACGGTATAACAATGGATGACATCGGCAAGGGGAGAAATAAATTTAAAGGTATCGAACGTACACGGGATGCTGACGACGATGACGCATCGTTTGATTAGCGGTTGTCAATGGCGTTTCGCTGAGGAACAGCCGGACCTGCTGCAAGATGCTCGGGCTGAGGTTTGAAAGGAGATGGGAGAGAGCGAGAGGAGCGACGGGGTTGCCGCTGCTGTTTTGTTATTTATGGTTGCATTACCGGAGGCATTAAGGACAATAAGTGCGTGGGAGAGGCCGTATGCGAGAGACTAATGTATACATGTATAAAGAAGGGGAGAGTTCACATTTTTGTACATAATGCGCTGCTATTTAATCCATAGAAGCGATCGATTTCTTCCTTCATTTATGAACTCGGTCTAAGGTGAGAAGAGAACTATGTATGCATATCCAAACACCGCATAAGTGGCAGGAATTCGGTTTCGAGACATCTCAATATTGAGGTGCCTCGAGTCTCGATAAATATCAAAAGGTTCCTAGAAATCATGAAATAAAATACCTGAAAAATACTAAAAAAAACATCTAGCGTTTTGCCGGCTAAATAAAAGCAAAAATGATGATGGAGTGAAATAATACATTTATAAAGTGTCCATAGCTTGTGCGCTATTTACTTTTATTTTTGTATTACCGCAGAAATCGCAAAATCGTGAAATTAATTACCAGACAGCTGTAAGCATGGCCGTCATTTGTGTGTGTCTTCTAGCAATAACGCTGAAATTTACCAGGGATCTTTAGCTTCCCTTTTGCCATTTAGTATCGAGAACATAACCTAGGGCACACTAAGAATGTAAAAACAGACGAAGCTATTATTCCTCCTGGATGATCCTAAATAATAATAGATAGACGAGAGTACAACAGAACTCTAGCATATTTCTGTACGTGATTATGAAATAACCCGACGAAATATTTGGGGTACTTGTTTACATTGTCAATACAACAGCCCTGAAAAATAGGTTTCACAAGTCTTCCACAACGAAGGCAGTACCTCCTGTCCAGCGCCTTATGGCCAGTTTCTATGATGCGATCCTGATTACGCAATCGAGGTTCGAGTCGCATTCTCTTTGATATTGCAATATCACAATGGGGTAGTTGACACTAAGAAAGAATCTGATGTAGTTTTCATTAATATAGTAGTTCAAGGTTCAAAGATCACGGAAAACAACATTATTTAGTATTTTAAGTTAGATTGATTAATATTTTTAAGAAATAAAATATGAAAAATAGAGGCCTTGGCCACGTGATATCGAACGCCAATCAGAGCGCATGACGACACTGGGTGGTACAATATTCACCTTTAATAGATACATAACCTCTTATTGTGTAGTACAGTAATTAAAGATAAGTAATTATCAACAATGAACTTACATCAAAGTAATCTTCGCAAAAATACATCCGGGAAATTGTACTTAAGCTGTTCGGGTCCAATCCTGCGAGTTGTAGCTACTTTCTCCATATTTCTCTTCTCTTAGGCACGCAAATAAACAATTTATTCGGTGCCTCTACTGTTGTGTTCCCACATTGCGGCACTATACAGTTCTTGTAAAATTTGGAATTCATTTAAACGAATTTCAAAACACTTTTTGTTCACAACTTCCTTGACAAATCTGTCTGTTTACCACCCACTGACGTCATTAAGGACGCCACGACAGTTTAACGCGTATTCGTACGAAATTTGAAACGGTTTTTAAAAATCAAAATTAATTAACTAAAAATGCTTCTATTTTATTAAAATACTTATTTTATGGGTAAAATAGACTATAAGACGTAATATTAACCACTTTATCAAAAAATTGTCAACTACCCCATTGGCATGACAAGAAGGCGCGATGCTTGTATCTTAAGAAAAAATAAATATGCAGCAAAACACCGATGCTTCCATTATAAAGAAGTACAATGAAAGCAGTAAGGGTGGGAGAACACGATGAAATGATTATAATCGAAACAGAGAAAATGGTGGCGCGCGCGCGCTCGAATAAAGCTTCTAATTAAAGGAGTTTACCCCGGCTTATCCGCTCGAAATGTCAATCACCTCCATTTAATTACTCGCCACTCGTTTCATTTAAACTTTTCAAAGACGAGAGAAATCTACAACGCAGGACGCATCTACACGTGCGAGTCACCTTTAAACTACTGCTAATTTATGTATTTTTAAATATGTATATCTAATGTTGATTTTGTGGTCTGATATCTATATATCGATAATGATGACTGGTAAGCAATAATCGTTAAATTGAAAATATGAATGTATACGAGACTTTCATTTCCATGAAAATAAGCAAAGTGTACTTCGTTTGTTCAATGCACACAATAAAAATCGATTTCACGCCCGAAAAGCGATACATGGTTAAGTTATATTTATTCACCCTCGCCAGAAAAGTCATTAAGCAAGGTCCGGAGTGGTGATAGCCTTCCTTTAAAAAATAGAGGGGTCCTTACGGACCGGGACTCGAGTGTTTTTGCGCTCTGGTGGGCTCTGAAGAGTACAAAGCCTAAGCCTTCTGTTGGTATCATTGGAATAATAAACTCGGCGCATTCGCCCTCGAGGAAAACCAAAAGGTATCCGTATCGAAAGTATGATTCTCAACTGCGTTACCACTCTTCGCACAAGTCCGATTGGAGAACGCTCTCGAAATACCATCTATCTTCATAATACGCAGTGATGTATTAAGGTATTTCCATGGTTTTGCGTTTTTCTTACGAATCTCATGAAATTTTGCCAATCAAAAGACTGAAATATTACCCATCGATTCCCAAAATTTCAAAAGGCTGAGCCATGTAGTTTAAAAGAAAATGTTAATTCAAAGTAGCATTTTCTACACTGACTTTCAATGGCTAACATGTAGAAAGACGGTACCTCAGTGACGTTTTGAGCTATAACTACAGACCCAATCTTACAATGTTAAAGAAAAACTAACGGCGAATAAAATGATATTGTAGGATTATGTTCACAAAAACTGGAAGTGCTGAGCCATATAGTTTCAGAGAAATTATAACTTAAAAACTGAGATTTTTCTTGAAACTGCAAAGTGGTGGGGACGAGTAACGATGATGTGGCAACAGTGCGCACAGCTGATTTAGCCCTCTCCTGTGACTATGGGACTCAGTAGTACTTTTGCTACCGGAGAGGGGATAGCCAGTGGCATGGCGCGGCAGCCCCCACTACGGCACGTAGTGGCAGGCACATAGCGGTATTCTCTAAGGAGAGAGAAGCACTGTTGCCACGATTAACGGGCCAGGCAGTGTATATGTGTGAGGTACATTTGTACACAGGAGGTCTCAGTATAGCAAGGAGCTCAGAGAGTACAGAGTTACTCAAAAGTTTCGTTCGTGCGTAATACAGTTTGTGATCAGTTGTACTAAGTCCTGAAGCAAAAAATGTGAATACGACTGTCACCATTGAAATACCTTAATGCGACGGTCAAACTCGAAATGAGCTCGCAAAATTAATATTCACATCCAAAATGAGGGCAATAACATTTCCGAACTACCTCTATTTATTTGCAGAAGCCACCCGTTAAATGCCGAGTTACTCGGTACGTATGTAAATGCCCGACGTTGTACGCAACGTTATTTCGTATAACGAGAAACAATGTTATCACTCGCCATAGAGAACTGGCTCCAGAATAAATACCACAGATACGAAACGGCAAGTGGTATTAATTTATTGCCGTACGGGCGAGATTCTTCCATCCTTCCACCCCGTCTACCGCTATACAGCCGCTATGAATGGTGGTATTATGTATTATGTTTCGCGATTCCGGCTCTTCGGCAGCGACAAAGAAACCATTTTACGATTCCGAGGATCCGATAGCTCGTCGATCGTCGAACGAGGGGACGCGGGGTGAATCTCCTTGATGGGAAATGTATTAGGGTGATAAGAAATGGCCAGAGTGTACACGTAATCCGAGTCGTAAATGGACGGATTCTAATTTAGTTGACATACAAATGAGCGTGAAATATATTTCGAGCTATCGTGCCAATAATGGATGCGTAGGTGCCTTATCTGATGTCACTATAGAGGCATTGGTAAAAAAGTCGCGAAAGCATTGTCGTAAAGGATTCATAGAGTGTCGCAAAGAACTCATGCAGATATGGGAGATTTATAGCTGGTTGTATATCCTTCGAGAATTGGTGGACAAAGTCACTGTCGATAACGTTATAACCCAGACAGCAAAACATGAGTATCAGACTCCGAGTCTCACGATATGCTTCAATTCTGCTGTTGTCGGCTGTATAATTTTGTGAATATAAATTCCATCTATCATCTGAAAATACGTGACTCTCTTGAAAGTTTGCAGCAATCTATTGTAAGAACATGAATTGTATTCAGATGCTGCCACTAACTTTGCGACAGAAAATACTCAGATATATCTACGACTCTGGTAGATTCTGTATGTCATTCACGAACCAAATGATGACTAATAAAATAAGCGTTATAAGTCAGTTGCAAGATTCTTTCAAAATGCTCACATTTGGTTATCTGGGAATGTTAGAACAAAATATTGGGAAAAGCAGAAGAATGCGAAAAATCTGTAATTTGAGAATCTAGTACGGTACGCAGAATTATAAAATCCTCGAGATCACGTACGAGTGCCACATGCAAAAAATTATAATATTTATCTAGGAAAAACCGGAGCATAACCGCTCCCATAAGATTTAAAGTAAGAAATACCTATTAAAAAGAAATTATTTAGAATAGAATAAACAGTGTTGAATTTATAAAAGACAATCTTTCTCTTTGTAAATACAAAATCGTGCCCATTTTTTGACAAAAGAAAAATCTACTTAATAATATTGGACGCCTAATATAATATATAGGAAAAAAACGATTGTGTACGACTCTTCCTCTACAGGTCGACATATACTAAAGAAAATCATGCAACTCGGCGCTGCAGTTAAATAGCACGTATCTCAAGTAAAACAGTTGAAACATACATAATTGACATGGAGATATATGTTAATTAATTGCAGCGTCGAGTTGCGTGGTTTCTTTCAGGACACGTCGAGGTGTGTAGGAAGTATAGGATATTTTTTCATACCCAAATCCACGTGCAAAATTTTGTACACCCGCTCTTCTGATATCTTACAAGCCTTAGCAATCTCCTTCACGGTCAATCGACGATCTTCCATCACAGTTTCATGCACTAAGGGCCGGGTTTACCAACAGGTATAAACGCGGTATAGCGCTATACTGAGAATAACCATAAGACTTATTGCTGGTTATTCTCAGTATAGCGCTATACCGCGTTTATACCGTGTTGGTAAAACCGGCCTTAACTCGTCTTTCATTTCCTCAGTTTTTTTTTCCTTTCAAATAAAGGAACTTGATCACTGCTCAATACTCGATTTTCTCCATTGTCGACAAAAAACATCTCCTGTCAACTTTATAAAAAGGCCATGAGCAAAGTACTGATTGGAATGACTTGGAATTTTTATGAGATACATGTATTAACGCCATCTATCAGACAATAGCAAGAATTAAATTCTATCATGACTGCTTGTCAATAAGGCCGGAAAGAGAAACTACAAAAATGTCAATTTCGACCCAGTTCGACTAATTTCTCCGTTGGTTTTTAGGGCTTCGTTGCTTTTATTACCGGAGGAGCTTCGAAAATTGGAAAATTAGTGGCCGTGATGATCGTTTCTCATGGCGGACGAGTGGTAATCGTTGATTTAAAGTCGTCCCCTGATCCTTGAGTGGCTCAAAGCTTGGGAAGCAGTCATTTTCACTGTAGCCGATGTAAGTTCGATCGTGTCGGTAAGTTTATTTGAAATGTATTCGATTTCACCGCAAAGTGAATGAATGTGAACGACAAGAATGCGCCGACGCTATATCTGTCCGTTTATACTGCATTTTAGCGCATATCATAATTTAATCTAAATCAACGAAAGTCACTAGCAATCAACAAAGAGTTATTGAGTCTCAGCTAAAATAATACGGCTGCAATTTCCAGTTGTGTACTTAAAATTGGAAATCTGCAGCGATTATTCGCTGATTGCCCGTGTTTTTCGTTGATTCGGATTTAGAGAATAGGAGCTTGAATTTTTTCGTAGCACACATTGCTTTGCATCGTGAGATTTATGATTCATGAACAATTGTCTCATTGTAATAGTATATTGTGCAACAAGGGCTGAAAGTTGGCGATTGCGGACGAGTGTGAAGTTTGCTGCCCAAGCGAAGCGAGGGCTGCAATTACACTCGTCGGCGCCAACTCTGGTCCGTGTTGCACACGATATTTTTTATAACAAGTGAATGCAAGTGGTGCTTTTCATGCTAGTTTTCAGGGACGAAAGTGAAGGAAAATTCACCCAAGGGACGAAAGTGAGGCAAGTATAAACTGCGCATGCGCGAGCTCAACTTTTCTATCCTAGCAATACATCGC
Organism: Xiphydria camelus; assembly: GCA_963678675.1. NCBI lineage: Eukaryota > Metazoa > Arthropoda > Insecta > Hymenoptera > Xiphydriidae > Xiphydria > Xiphydria camelus. The sequence goes on from OY783192.1 coordinate 7,307,306, forward strand.
ACACCAAAAAGATTCGGACGTGTCGAAAAAATAACTCATCTCATTCGAACCATCTTGGTCAACCCTCTGATAAACTCGGTGAATATACGTATCGATGGAGGATATCATTACCATGTACCCGAGTGATAATAGAACAAACTGGCAACACCAGTGAAACCGACAAGTACTACGACGAAATCAATATGAATGGAGTTTTGACAATATATCTTGAGTACGCTGCATTACGTCTGGGTATGTATATAAAATACATACATATCCACAATTAGTTTCACCGAGGGTTCGTCAATAATAGATATAATTATGGGGTTAGAGTAAGATATAATTGACCGCATAGCAGTACCGTCATCTGTCGTCAGCGTGACGCTTTTGTCTCACACTTACAAGGTATGAGATATGTATGTATATAAAATATATATGCATATCCATATTTCATGTGGCAGATGTGTATATGAAAATAAAAGTATATTATGCTACTATTATCAAGAAATCTATTATTACCTTAAAATGAATCAAATCTGAAATAGCGTTTCATTTTGAACATTTGAAGACACAAGTGGATAAAGGTGTCATGTAACATTTTTATAAAAAATGAGATCACTCAGTGGATGAAAGTGTCATGTCCCAATGTAACTTCTGGTAAATCTTGGATAGCTCTAATGCCATTCAAAACCCAGATATTACATGGAGTAAGTTTAGTATTCCATGTATGTACTGTATGGAAGGCGGCCTACAAACTCTAATATCTCAGAACCAACTTTTTTTGTTACATGACACCTTTATCCACTTGTGTCTTCATTTATTGATCTGTTTTGGTGAATTTTAGTGAAGTGTGCTCGCGCGCACGCGTGTTTGTATGCTTATCGACTCGATTTAGCTGAAGTTAAGAGGCCGAAGGAGTAAAATAAATGTGTATGTGTGTGTACGCAGATACACTGTTAGTGCCAGCCATCGGCCATACCTCGAACCTTGTTCCATTGCTTTACGGACACTTCATAACCTTAGGGCCGGTTTTACCAACACGGTATAAATGCGGTACAGCGCTATACTGAGAATAACCAGCAATAAGCCTTATGGTTATTCTCAGTATAGCGCTATACCGCGCTTATACCTGTTGGTAAAACCGGCCCTTAGAAGGACAACATTTTTAATGGCTTATTCAACTTAAACCAAATTTGGTATAAGTGGGTTTTTTGGGTCGCTGATCACGAATCTGAAATCAGATTTCAAAAATTCAAAATTTTCCAAATTTGGCACGAATCCGTCAATTTTCGAAAATCCCGTCCGCCATATTGGATCCGACATCTTGAATTTTTGAAACTTGACTCCAGATTCGTGATCAGCGACCCAAAAAACCCCTATACCGTATTTGGTTTAAGTTGAATAAGCCATTAAGAATGTTGTCCTTCTAATTCAAGGAAATTTCCCACTGTGCTCCGCTAACCATAAAGGTGACATGAAAAAATGGTCAAGGACATATTTGAATGTGACATTTTCCGCTCTTTTCATTTCCGGTATCAAAAATAAGAGTTCGCATTTAAAAAGATCAATTTGACCTTGATATGACCTTGAAAGACATGGTGATGGTCAAATCCAATATGACCATTGGGTAGTCAGGGAAAAATCCTAAACGTTTTGTATTAAATATTTTTCTCTAAAATGATTTTCCGCTGAGATAATCAGCCGTACCGGGACTTTTTGAAGACCCTGTATAGATATACCCAAGTGCCCAGCGATCGGCCCGATCCGGTGGACACCCGGCCTAAGAATCCGCGTCAAAGCGACGAGTGTCAAATGAAATTGGAGATACAGGACGAGAATGAAGTTTAACAGTCATTAGTACATGTCGCACTTTTCAATTCAGTGCTGTGAGCTTGTCTCACGACCCTCCGTGTCTCACAACCCCCCGATTTCCCCTACGATTGACAATATCACAAGTAATTTTCTCCTTCAGTTTTGAAGTTTTGCTCACATTCAGTGCCTGTGTGTTGTGTGATGTGATAGAATTTACCTCCCCGTATGTATAGGTGACATGAATGTGTAGCTTTAGAGAAATAAATATTTATTTACGTGAAGGCCGTTCAAGAACACGTGACCCCACTCCCGTCGATTTGGCAGGTGGCGGATAATAGTTTCGATTCTAGTCCCGGTTTTAATATATTGCTCTCCGTTCCTTGATAAATTGAAAAAGGGAGGTATTATTTATTTATTTTTGGCCCACGCCCGCTTATTTATAGTGATAATATCTGCTTACGACTTTTTAGGTGCATGCCCATAATAGCGGAGCATTGCAACAAGATCAATAGATGGCTAGCAGTATATATGTGCTCATGTTTATTTAATTTTTCAGCCTCTTAAACAATTGAGCCGATTGAGTTCCACAGTGTCTCAAAAATGACATCCTTCTAAAAAATGTTCCCCTACGGTTTTGGGCCAAATCAAAATGGCGATTTGAAAATGGTGACTTTAATCATGTTTAAAAAGTTAATTTTAAGACAATAATTGATTGAAAACAAGAATGTTTTGAACAATTGTGTTGCATTGTTTTAGAATTCCCACGACTTTTGTCTTAAACTTTTCTTCATATTTAAGATGGCGAATCCAAGATGGATTTCTAAAACGTAAAAGAGTCATCTGTAAATAACGCCATGAAAACTTTAAAGATTTCCACCTCTCCCCTTATCTTGTAACACACTTCCCATCTATTTCCCATCAAGCGACTCGATGCAGTCGCGCGCCAAAAACTAAGCGGAACGACATCGAGGCACTATTACTCCGACGATCGTTTATACCTGTTCAAGAGGTTCGATTTATTTAGAGCTGGAATTCTTCGATATGTAAGAATACGTTCATTAACTTCATCTCGATATTGAGATTCTGATTAGTCTACGTTGATAGAATTTAAATTAAAAATAGTGAATCTAATATGGCGAACTAAAAAAATGCTAAAACTTATTTGATTCTTGTAAAATTTGGCATGCAGGAATTTTTTAGATCCCACGAATATAATTATGTTATTGAAATTCTGAAATTCAAAATTCGCCAACGAGTCTGTATCACCTTGTAAACATCGTAGTATCTATAGATACTCCAGGCGTCACGGATTTTGTTGCTGCTCACTTTTTAAAATATCATTTTTAAAAGTATTAGCTAATGAGCAAATAGTTATCATGTTTTCATTGCTAGGGCGATTTTTACCTTGGCTAATGGAAGCTTGAGAATTGATTGTTCATTGATTAATAGCACGTTTAAAAATGACATTTTAAAGAGTCACCAGCGACAGAATTCGTGACGCCGCGCCGGGAATATAATGACGACCGAAGTTAGTCAACATTCGTAATCCTTTCTGCGTATCGAACGGAACTTATGCCAACGGCCTATAAAAAAGGAATTGCAAGAAGGAAGAAACAGGAAAACTCTTCGTATGACTAGACTTTCTGGTAGTTTTGGCTCTAGCCAATACGCGCGCTATTATGAACGGGCCATTGCTTTTTATAGTTAAAGTCAACGGAAATACATTTGAAACGCTTGGCTGATTGCATTTCTAAATTAGATTACATTTCTCGAATCATTCACCAACTCGAATACCTTGATAAAAACGTGAACGATTCACGCCATAAATTTAAAACGGATGCACGTTGCTTCCTTCGTTCGTTCTTATGCTCTCGGTTAAATACGGTGAGAAAAAGAAAATCCTTTGATTTTTAAACGGACGTGCAAGGTAACGGGTACAGGCTCATCACGGACGGTGATTGGCAACCTTTGGTAAGAAGAACATTAGATAAAGAAATAGAAATATGTCGATAGCTGTATAATTTCGTTTGTTTGAACGGCCAACAATTGTAGGTCCCTGTGTTAGCTAATAAAACTGTATTACTTTTCAATTAGGTACATATTTACTTGGAACAAATGTAAGAAATTATTTGCACTAAAGAGATAATTAGTTAATTGAAGTTAAGTGATAAACGTTCTATTTGTAACAAGTACGTACGTGTATCATAACTAAATTAATTTCATTTAAATCATTATGCGATACAATCCTTGCATCGGCTTTTCAAAATATACCAGCAAGCGTATTGGAGCCCATCATTTGCTCCCATTCAAAATTAGACGATTACGCACTGCATAAATGACGAGATCCGTCATGTGAGTACTCGAACGGCACATACACATTAATTAAGGTTGTACAAATAAGTTTTAGAACATTTCCGTTCCGTGTCATAAAAGTAATTCAAAGTTATCGCTCACATATCGACTCATCCAACGAAGACTGTAGTAACTCATTTTTTGTACTTTTGCGATACGATATTTTCCGACGGAAGATGTTCATAAATCGGAGATACTATTAAACGTACATGGGGTAATGTTAGTTGCCTACATTACTATTTTGTAAGATATGCCTCTTTTCTAGGGAAGATATCATTATGTTTTGCTTTTCTGTACTTGTAATTCAAAAAGTACAAAGTTTGAGTTACTACAGTCTTCGTTGGACGAGTCGATATGATATGGTGGCACTTGTTATGTAGTATCGAAACATAAAGGAGTCATAGATATGACCTTTAAATTCTGTGAATAAAACATGCAGACCGATAAGCTCTTTATTAGACACTGCATTCGCTATGATTTCCATCGAGGAAAAAGTGTTAGGAAAGCATGTGAATCCATCTGTTCTATTCTAAGAGATCTAGGAATATTTTATCTAAAAGTACATGTGAGTTGTGGTATAAGAGATTTAAAAACGGTGATTTTGATGTTAGTGACCGTCAACGTATCGGAGCCCCTGTAAAGGTGGACGACCAGGAAATGCAAGCATTGCTGGATGAAAACACTTGCCAGACGGAAAAACAACTTTCAGAACAGCTAGGAGTAACTCAACAAACTATTTCCTATCGCTTTGAAGCAATGGGAAAGATTCGAAAGGGAAGAAAGTGGGTGCCACACTCTTTGACTCAAGCAAATAGAAATAGCCGCTTTTTGACATATGTTTGAATCTTTACAACAAGCAACAAAGAAAGTCTTTCTTGTGGAAAATTGTGACCGGCGATGAAAAGTGAATTTGTTTTGATAATCCGAAACGCTGATATCATTGGGTTAACCGCGGCGATCCGACGACATCGATACCAAAGCGCAATATTCGCTGTAACAAAGTCATGCTGTGTATATGGTGGGATATGAAAGGCGTACTCCACTATGAACTTCTGAAACCTGGCCAGACAGTTACTGCCGATTGCTATCGTCAATAATTAATACGATTGAACCAAGAAATTGACCAAAAGCGTCTATTTACTGACAAAGGAAAACGTCTAGTAAAACTGCTTCATGACAACGCCAGGCCTCATGTGGGTTGACCAGTCAAGGATACGTTAATGGCTCTTGGATGGGAAGTTGTACCACCACGGTGTATTCACCAGGCTTAGCTCCAACTGATTTTCTCTTATTTTAGAAAATGCAAAACGAATTGTCTAAAGTGCGATTCAAAACATTTGAAAAAGTCTAAAAATGGGTCGATAACTTTTTCATCTCGCAAGATGAAACTTTTTTTGCGGAAGGCATCCGTGAATTGCCGGCTGTGGTGGCTGGAATTCTGATGGCTGAAGGTCATTGAAAGTGAGGGGGATTATTTTGATGAATAAATGTATTTTATTTTTTTCAAAAATAAATGATGAATTTTTTCAAAAGCGTCCTAAAACTTATTTATACACCTAGTATACCTATACGGACGAGGATTATATGAAAATTCTCGAGAAACTGCGTCTCAGAGACGCGAAGAGTCGTTCTACCCTCACGGGACAATTCGGATACTTAATTGGAATTCTGAGGATTCCGCGACAACCCTTTTGCCTATTACACCTGCAATTTGCCCAGCTGAATTTCGGCTCGACGTGCGAGCGAGAAACTCGATGCCAACCGGTGGGACGGAGCTGTTTTATTCGAACGGGCATTGCTGACGTTAACGACCTCGTCAACACGTTATTGACATTCTCTCGTTCTCTTGCCTTCTCGTCATCTCTACCTCTTTTTTCCTCGTCCCACTGCTCATCCTCCACCAATTTTAGCGTCGCGTACATATAGTTTAACCCTGATTCACCGTATTCCAGTTTCCTCGACGGTTCGAGAGTCGTATCAGTTTCGTACATACATATGTAAGCGATATCTCAATTAGCTACTTTTTTTCTATATTGTATTTAAGTCCGCTTTAACTGTGCCTCTTTGAGATTAGAGAAGCATTGATACCCGTATCACAAGAATGGTTCGACCGAACGAGATAGACACAATTTTTCACACGAAAACGACCAGTTCTAGAGTTTTCATTCGCTGCCTATACCGCTACTTCGAATCAGCTCTCCTTTCATGGCATGTACCTGAAGTACAGTGACTACGGCGGATCCTTAACGGTTCCCACAGGCTCTCCGCCTCTCCGCTAATGGAGTCGATATCTTCGTATCTTAATATCGTCGTTGCAGCGGAGTGAGCCATTCCAGGAAACCTCTTTGCATAAACATGTTTCGCGAATCTACCATGGATTTCCAATAAGGATCACGCAGAGGGTAGGTATACTGGAGATTCTCTCGCAGCACAGAGGTTGAGATAAAATAAAAAGGAAAAGGCCTCTAGATATCGCGTTGGTACCTGTTCGATTGGATATCGCTGCATCCTCAAAGCGGGCTTTTTCCTTTCTCTTTGACGAAGAGCTAATCCATAAGAAATTCGTACTACACCTTGCCGAATATCATTTACTTCTATATAAAATAAATTCTCTACAAAATACCTATATTCCATATTTTTACGGAGTAGGCTTAGTTTACGTTACTGCTCAGTAGAACCAGCTGAAATTTTAAATAACTTGACAAATATTGCTCGCATGCGATCGAAAAGAAGCAGAAACATTTTGAGTCTTTTATCGAGAATATCACCAAATATGGTATTAACCCTTTGTTACTCACGTGGGTTTTTGAAACATAAAAGGTCACCTGGGGTGTGAGAGACACCCCAGTTAAAAATTAACGTTTTCTTAGTGAAAAATTGAAATTTTTTAATACTTTTTTTTTATTTTAAAGCTTGAGATATTGCCTAATGATCTCAATATTTAAAAAAAATTAATTTCGTAATTTTCTAATTGAAAGCAAAACTCGAAGTCTCTCGGTATATATATATGAGATCTTGGTTTAGAGACGCTCAGGTCTCCCTGCCGATTTTTATAAAAAAATATTTAGTATAAATAATAGACTGAGGATAGTTATCATACTCTCGTTTTATTAACGAAGGACAAGTTAACAAATTGGAACAAGTTTTATAGAAAAATATTAAATATTAAATTAATTACAGGCTGTTAAAAATCACTATTTAACTCTTTGCAGCGTCCTGTCGGAGAGGCAAATCGGTTTTGTCCTGCGCTTTTGATTCCAAATTCTTCAACGAAATGTTCCTGAAAGGTACTGAAAATACCAACCTCGAAAAAAAAACTAGGCGTGGCGTGCAAAAAAAGCAGGCTGGGGTGTAGCCTACACCCCACGTGAGCAACGAAGGGTTAAGTCAATGGTGAACCGTCCCGTATACGAATCGATACCGTACACAGTTCTGTTTCTTTCGCCATAAGTTGTTACTTTCTTTCGAGAAGGGACACATTCGCCCGACGCGAGCAATTAGTCTGTCGAGCTCGCGAAGTCGTATTTTCAAATTTACAACGAGCACAGACTACTCGAAGGAGCGTCTACAAGCTCTACGTATGGTTGGCAGACGACGCTATATATGTAGGTATATCGCGACTGACGGCAGCAGCACCGCAATGTGGAGAGCGCCGTGTGTGGTCCGGATTCGAGCGCGCGGGGTTGAAGAGGAGGTTCGCGTCGAACGGGTGGGCGATGGGCAGGGGTGTATTTACATGTCGCACACAGAGACCGCAAACAAGCGGAGCGCTGATTTAAATAATGTATCGCCAAACATTGTCCCGTCGAAAGGGCGATGCCTTCGCTATTTCGCTTCTTGCCCGAATCGAATTTGAACTCTTTGCGAATAGGGACTGGTATAGGCTACATTATACAGATACGTCGACAATCGGATCGGTTGTTGCAAATTGTATCGCGTCATTCCTGCTTATCGCCATGAGGAATTATCATGTACAAACACAACTCGGTCCGGTTGTAGGTCAGTTATAGCAGAGAGAGTTGGTTATATTTCAAAAACTTTAATTACGGAAAAATAATACTTTCATTCGAAAAAAACGGGAGCGCTGTAACTTTCTAACTATAATATCGCTAGAAAGCAACCGTAATTATACATGGTATGATTTGATACGCTACGAAAAAAACGATCCAATTAAAAAAGCAACATTTTTGAGATAATCAATATCACACTATCCCGAAAAAGTGATACATACTTTCATGTAGGACTGCATTGCATTGTTATGGCGTTAGCGCTTGTTGTAACTTATACCTACACATGTAATGACATCTTTCTTCTTTAAATTAACCCTTCGTTGCTCACGTGGGGTGTAGGCTACACCCCAGCCACCCGAACGTGTGAAAACCGAGACCACATGTACCGAGACTTCGAGTTTTTTTTTTTCAATTAAAAAATTACGAAATTATAGTTTTTAATGTTGAAATCATCAGGCAGTATCTCAAGCTTTAAAATAAAAAAAGTATTAAAAAATTTCAATTTTTCACTAAGAAAACGTTAATTTTTAACTGGGGTGTCTCTCACACCCCAGGTGACCTTCTATGTTTCAAAAATCCACGTGAGTAACGAAGGGTTAAATTTAAGTAACCACAGAGAGACATCTAATATATCTAAACTATTTACGTGAATCTAGCTTGCATTGCTCTTTTCATATGACCTCTATCTACAAGTATGACCCTTCACGCTATATCTTAGCTGATCATCGACACTGCTCTATATCTACATCTCACGTACAACAATACTTAAACCCTTTTATTTTGTGTAGTTGCACGCATCTATGGTACGAAGATACACTCGCTTATCAATCGTTAATATTTTAAATAAGTATGTATATCTTGCTGGTAAAAGCTCGTACTCGCGCAACTTTGTACGTAACTATGTACATCACGTACCATCGTAACGACGCGGTCGACTCGTAATGCCATGTATATCCCATAGGTACCTCTCTTTGTCGGTACCTACGAGAGAGCGTACATATAGTAGTACATCCGGTACGTACGGGCGTATTCGCGCGAATGCGTGCTCGTTCCTCGCGCGTCCGCGAACCTGTTCCCGGTGCCTTTTCATCGTTTTCTGTTCTCGGTCCGTCCGGGCCGTGCAGACCGGGCCGAGCCGGGCGAACTGTAGAATTGGCGGAGAAAACGGAAGAGGAAAACAAGCGGTAACAATGGGACTTCCTGCACGGGGCGAACGCGGGAGGGAAATTAATACGGAGTAACATTGTCTCTCGGTCCGCGCGATGCTCGACTCCCGATGCTGGAATCCTACGGAATTGTACTCGAGCCTCGAGAGCCGACGGCGAGTGGATGGCAGACAGCAACGGGGCGCAGCGGTAACGTCGGCGGATAACGACTTTTTGATTACGAAACTCGTGTCGGCTTGATCGAGAGAAACGAGCGGGGGGAGCGGGGTGTATCCGTACGGATCGCGACGAATCCCACCGATCGCTCCTTTTCCGCGAGCGCGATATAAACGTTCGATCGCGCAGCACTCGCCCTGGCCGCGTCTTTTTGTTCTCGTCTTGAAATCCGTATCTTCCGTTCTCGCACCGCTCCGGGATGATCGGCTTTATTCCTACAAATATCTCTCGTCCTTCCTTTTAACCCCGCGGAACCGTCTTCCCCTCGCCATTTTCCTCGCATTATTTTTAGTGAGCATGCGCTCGCGAACCCCATTCTCCGAATATTATACGCGGAGCGATCTCCGTCGACCCGATCTTCCACTCCAGACTCTATCCCCCTTCCCCCTTCATCTTCCTAATTAGAATGTTCGAAAGTTCGGTGAAGCTACTTACTCGATACGACTCCTGATTCTTTCTCGGCTGAAGCTCTTTGTTATTGCATAAGTAGGGATTACGTACCTGTAATCAGAATATAAATAATGTTCGATTAATAGAGGTCCTCATTGTCGATTGTTCGGGGAGTGCGAGGAGATGGGGATTGACCCGGATTGGGCGAAATTCAACATGTATATGTATATACCGGGTGTAAATTTGTGTGTCCGCAAATTGCTAGTATATTCATTAGTAAGTAATTGTAATTACGAAGATGTTTACATGAGAGGTACGGAAAAGTGTAGAGGTTCTTAATTAACAGATAATCAAATCCGTGTGTAGAATATGTAGCAAGTGAATACTTCATTTTTAACTCGAAGAACGTTCTTTATATGTGTTACATTGTATTCATTATTCCCACATGTAATGACTTCCACCGTTTACATTTATACAGCAACATTTGTTGTTGTTAGAATATGAATACATAGTCTATTTACTAGAACGTAACAATTTCTATAACGCAAAAATATAATTTCGATAAAACAAGCTAAGATATTTAAAGAAATAAGAAATTCCGTTTTCGACATTTTGGAAAATAGATGTTCTGGGTGTCTGATAAGATAAAGAATTCATTTTAGAGGTAAGAAAAATATATATATAATGAATATACCTATTATTTCACATGTATTTTAATTACAAGATTAAAGAGAAAATACAATTACCAACAAATATAATAGATAAGCAGAAATAATTGAAAGTTCACTGCAAAACTATCATTACCCTGTCGATTTTGAAGACTTCGCTATCCTTTTCGCTACCTACTGGTTTCTTCTTCTTTCAACAATCATTACCGAATGTGTGAAAAAGCCGTTTTCTATTTCCCAGAGAAAGTAGATAATAATAAAAAAGTAATAATCGGTAGACTTTATATTGTACTATCTTCCGTGATTACAAGAATATCGGTAGGTAGGTATAGTAGATCATTAATAAAATAGAGGCATCTCTATCCCCTTCAACGAATAGTTGCTTTACCAATAATCATTCTGACATGCAAGATTGAAATCAGATAGCAGATATTGTTCTTCATCGGTAACTCTACTGATCAGCAAAAACTGCTTTCACGTCGAATTTCTTTGTAGAATATTCTACAAACATTATTTCCGCGGAGGCAGTTCCACCGGACATTAACAACGAGCTGTGCTCTCTATTTAAATTGTTATTAATACTTAATTGATATAGTTGATGTGTAAATTTTTCATGTCTATGTTCAAGAATATGTAAACTGATGTAACAGATATACCACATTACCTCAATCGTACTAGCATAGTCGAAATAAAGAGGGGGGGGTCAGCATTTATCCCACTTTTACCCTACAGCTCCATCCTGTGGCACTGAGATTGCAGCTAATTTTTAAGAATTTTTACAGAGGACACATTTCTATTTTGCAAGTTAAAACTGCACAGATACTACTTTTTAACCAGATATAATATCTGTTTGTGCGGGAATTTTTATCCGCTCCCCAGCAAAAACACCTAATTACTGTGTAATCCTGTAAAGCTTCCTGGGCGGAATCATAGTGTAACTGCGGAACTGTAATTCGTGCAGTTTCTTTTTTTCCGTGTTTTCCTACTGTCTTTCTCCTGTTACGATTAGATACCAGAACATTTTTTGTATTAATATTACATTAATTAAGGTGCTTTCCACATTACGGTCCACCGCGGTTTCTCAAATTCCTCAATTTCGTCGGTGGGCAAATTCGAAAACCTGTACTGGAATTTGCCCACCAACGTCGAACTGTTCAAGATATAGCTCCGATTTCAAAACTACAAGGATCTCTCGGGAAAGTTATTCAGCCTCCTCGAACGATAGCTATATATATATAGCTATATATGGGGCATTTCACAAGAAAACGACAAAGCGAAACCCATGGGGTCGGGAATTTACTTCATATATTTTTTTTCTTAAAGGCTTTTGGGTTCTAAACATACTCCCAAGAGGATTTTTTTTATTGCTTTTGTTTAAGCGGGATATCTCTCGACAATATTGAAAAATGTGATTTTCAGGGCTAATTTTCGAATAGAAGAAATGATAATTACAAAAAACTTCAAATACAAAAAGGTTTTGTTTTTGAACGTATTTTCTGGAAAAAAATATGCGGTATTATCAGTACCGGCAGAAACGAAAATAACCACTATTTTTTCGCCTCCTGAAAATACGCCATTTTTGATTTCAAGAAAAAAAATTTTAAATTAATCTTCAAAGAGTTACAAATTTTTTAAGCCGTCAAACGCCACGGAGTGTCGATTTTTCAATGTTTTATGCATTATTTTAGGAAAAAAAAATTCAGGAAAAAAATTTTTTTCACACATTAACAATATCTGCTGAAACTTAATTAGGAGAAAAATTAACCGTTGAGCAAGTTATTTACCAAAAATCGCGATAAGGAGAGCGAAATGTAGGACAAAATTGTGAAAAATCGACTCATATTATTTATAATGAATTATGATGTTATTGATATTTATTAAGTGTTTTATTTAATAAAATTTGACATAACATCTCACTGTTTTTTCAATATATCGAGGACTTGATAGTCTGGCGAAAATGAATATCTTTTTGTTCTCATTTTTCCATTTTCATCAGGAATAATGCAGTGAGAGCGCAAGGTATCACGGATGGGCTTTGCGCGACAGAAACGATCTGATAATTCCGATTTTACCACATCATAATTCGTAGAGTAACGAAATGTTAGTGACGGTAGGTTATCCGGCTAGATAACCATTCATAGAGAGCCCATTCATAGAGAGCCATTGGGGAGTCATTATTTGTTCATGTGCTGGCAATTGCAGACTTGCTCGAGCAGCTAATCGCTTGACAGTTCCCCCAATACCATCGGAAGGGCCCTTGCCGTGCGCTGTGGCAAAAAAATGCCATTCAGCAGCGACGCCAAAATCTTCAAAATGATAATAAATATTACAGAAATTTTTATAATTTTTAAATTGCTATGGCGCCCCGTCTGAGAAGTAAATCATCTTTGATGGCATTGGTATGAACGATTTAACAAAATCATTGATGATTCTAGAAAAAGCGTTAACTGTGTACGAGTCGTGATGTAAGCAATTTGACATAATGCAAAGACTTTTGTGATTCAAAACTCCATTTTCTTTAAAATATATTACAACGGGATAAATCGTAGTCTGACTGTTGTTCCAATGGTATCCGGGTGCGGCCTTTTGCACGACGAAAGCATAGTTCTCTGCGAAATCGCAAAGAACTATGCAATCAGAGTCACACAATTTCTCTTTCACGAATCTCAAATAATTTAACTGCTGTTTAGCAATAAATGCGTGCGCTAGCAGAGTTGTGGCTTGATCGATACAATTAATCAGAAAATTTTCAGAGTACTACAATTTATCTTCTGAAGGATACAATACGGTTTTGAAACCCAAGTAGAGTAAGACACTGTCTCAACTCTATTTTTACTCAGAAACCATGATAATTTGCAACGTAAACGTAAACATTCCATTTTCGGACAGGCGTCACATTCGCCTAGATAACACGCCGGAGTAAACTCATCACATACAAGGAGTCTCAAAACGTCTTCATATGATTGGTACGAAGGATCTTCATTCGTAGGGGATAGGAACATACATCCTGTGAAATAATTGAATTATTTTTATATAAATGCACAGATGGCGAATAGAATAATTAAATAGCAATGGCGAGAATAATATTCAATTTACCTTTAAGCATAAGCTTAAAATTATGATGAATAGGACAAACGCATACACACAGTATGCGTTCCTGTAGATCCCGCCAAAACACAATATTGGGGCGTAAGGTCATAAATTTTGTGAAGCCAATCAGTATGTGAGGATGTTCTTCTTTGAATTTATAATAAATCTCTCTCAAGTTACCGAGGTAACTTAAGTCTCTTTTGATATTCCTTTTTTTCCCCTTTTTCATCGACAATCTTCACATAGTCTTTACTTCCTGGCATAACTGCACTTATCATATCACTTTCGTAAAATTTTAGTACAGAATGTATGGATTCAGGAGAAAGAGGATTTCCTAGAATGTATTACAAAAAATTACTTGCCAAATAATGATGACTCTAGATGGATGCTAGCTAGCTGTTTTCATTGGAAATCAATTCCTAACAATAAGAAAATTTTAGTTTATTCGAATCCACATGCAAGCTACTACAAAAAATTGTAAGACAAGTTTGAACTCTTGATTCAGTTATGATATGGAATTGTTATGCACATTCATGCGAAGTTAATATATCACCATAACTATATTTACATCTTTTTTCACTTGACTCTGGTATATTTCCCCCGAAGACTGCAAAGTACTTTGCACGTCTGGCCAAGTGATGCGACGATTTCATAGCGTTGACCAACTTGGAAATACTCCAATCTCGTAGCAAATATGTCAGCAGTGCGACTTTCCTCTGATAAGATGTACCAGGAGCATGGAATTCATGTTTTAGATGTGACAACGTTTCAGAGAAATCGTGGATGTAGTGGTCGCTCTCAGTGTATTTGGCTTCAATTGTTTGCTTCAATCTGTGACAGAGAACTATGCTTTCGTCGTGCAAAACGCCGCATCCGGATACCATTGGAATAACAGTCAGACTACGATTTATCCCGTTGTAATATATTTTAAAGAAAATGGAGCTTTGAATCACAAAAGTCTTTGCATTATGTCAAATTGCTTGCATCACGACTCGTACACGGTTTACGCTTTTTCTAGAATCATCAATGATTTTGTTAAATCGTTTATACCAATGCCATCAAAGATGATTTACTTCTCAGACGGGGCGCCACAGCAATTTAAAAATTATAAAAATTTCTGTAATATTTATTATCATTTTGAAGATTTTGGCGTCGCTGCTGAATGGCATTTTTTTGCCACAGCGCACGGCAAGGGCCCTTCCGATGGTATTGGGGGAACTGTCAAGCGATTAGCGGCTCTCTATGAATGGGCTCTCTATGAATGGTTATCTAGCCGGATAACCTACCGTCACTAACATTTCGTTACTCTACGAATTATGATGTGGTAAAATCGGAATTATCAGATCGTTTCTGTCGCGCAAAGCCCATCCGTGATACCTTGCGCTCTCACTGCATTATTCCTGATGAAAATGGAAAAATGAGAACAAAAAGATATTCATTTTCGCCAGACTATCAAGTCCTCGATATATTGAAAAAACAGTGAGATGTTATGTCAAATTTTATTAAATAAAACACTTAATAAATATCAATAACATCATAATTCATTATAAATAATATGAGTCGATTTTTCACAATTTTGTCCTACATTTCGCTCTCCTTATCGCGATTTTTGGTAAATAATTTGCTCAACGGTTAATTTTTCTCCTAATTAAGTTTCAGCAGATATTGTTAATGTGTGAAAAAAAATTTTTTCTTGAATTTTTTTTTCCTAAAATAGTGCATAAAACATTGAAAAATCGATACTCCGTGGCGTTTGACGGCTTAAAAAATTTGTAATTCTTTGAAGATTAATTTAAAATTTTTTTTCTTGAAATCAAAAATGGCGTATTTTCAGGAGGCGAAAAAATAGTGGTTATTTTCGTTTCTGCCGGTACTGATAATACCGCATATTTCTTTCCAGAAAATAAGTTCAAAAACAAAACCTTTTTGTATTTGAAGTTTTTTGTAATTATCATTTCTTCTATTCGAAAATTAGCCCTGAAAATCACATTTTTCAATATTGTCAAGAGATATCCCGTTTAAACAAAGGCAATAAAAAAAATCCTCTTGGGAGTATGTTTAGAACCCAAAAGTCTTTAAGAAAAAAAATATATAAAGTAAATTCCCGACCCCCCATGGGTTTCGCTTTGTCGTTTTCTTGTGAAATGCCCCATATATAGAACGGCGATAGGATCGTGAATTCGCATTCCATGACATTCCCATAGAAGAATTCTGCAGGTGCGGTAAACAGTTCGACGATCCCGACGTGACAGCCCGGCTATCCACGAAATTCGACCGTATGCCGAGAACGCCTTATATATATATATATATATGTGTGTAGGTATATCTAATAGGGCATTACGGGCTGCGCATAATACGAGCGCTACCATATATGTAAATAGGTACATACGTATACCGACTGACTAGAGAATCGGAGAATTGTATTGGATTCGAAGAAATAGATAAACGGGGACAGTATAACAGCCTAATATCGAGCTGTTCCGCCGATCATTGCACGAAACCTATAAACCGAGAAAGCCTTCGTACATCTCTTTGGAAGCCGCGTGTTCGTTCGGTAAGGTTGCGATTTCGCGAGCGTTTCGAGAACACCCGTCGATATGACGAGTCTAAGGTACATTTCCATTAAAGGGCCAGATGGGTGTGATATTGGATTCTCTTAGCGATTGCCTATTTAGGACTCCTCTCCGAAAGCACCGCAATTTCCGAAGATCGAGGAGATGCGATCCAATGACGAGAACCCGTGTCCCTCGAGCGTTAAACTCCTTGTAGTCGAGCGAGGAGTACTTCTCGCCTCGAAGATGGGAACTATAGTTTCAGGGGAGCCTCATACAATATTTTTGCGGATGTTTAAAAAAGGAGTGGAAAAAGAATAATAGTTATAGGAGCGGTGTTCGTAAAAAACATTATTGTTCGCAACAGATCATACGGCCGGTTTCATCAGCCCGGTGCGGTACAGCGCTTCAGTCCACTAGGCGTAATAAAGCGTCCATGAGGCGGTCGAAAACCTAATATAAAATGAAAATAAATCAAGACCAGTCAGCGAGACGAATGTTTGCGCGTCGTCTGGTAACGCGCGCGGTATTTCCGCTCATCCCTTCGCAACGCAACGTGAAACTCGCTCGTTGTGTAACTTTGGTCGGGGTTTACTTATTCGTATAAATCACCTGTCGTGGATTGATCCCATCCGCCTAATTAACGCGTTCTCGAGCGCTGTTGATGTAACGATGAGTAAAAGAACCTAGTCGAAATGACTTTTTTTTAACCCACGTAACTTCCAAAATTTCCTTCTCAAATCCCAAACGGTTTCTCAATTTTCCCTCTTCGTATCTGAATGTAAAGCGCTAATTCATATTACTCGCGTAATTACACTGATTGATAAAAGTCGAACTTTTTTGTCCCACGAAGATTTCCAAAAAATTCTTAAAGGTAAAAGTAAATAAAAATATATCTACGTATATCGGCGTTTTTAACGTAGGTACACGTCAACATTTTTATTTTGTTTTTTAAAGTTTCTAGTGTTGTTGGCGCTTCACTCTCTTCTTCGAAAATAGGAATTCCAGGATTTTTCAAGATACCACTGAATTCCAATCCGAAGTCAAAAATTCAAATTTCATAATAGTGGATCTAATATGGCGGCGATAATTTGAAAAACAAAAGACCGAAATTTGCTCCAAAGTGAAATTTCCCATATACGCACTACAAATTCATATACCTCATCACGAATAAATGAGTAAAGATTTGGGAAAATAAATTTATTTCAAATTAAATCTGAGAAATACGAAGAAATAAGAATAATAAATATTGAAAACAAAATGTACCACCCGTGAAACCGAAAACGTTTGCATCAATTCATAATTTTTAAATTTAACTTGCAGAACCCACTTTAGTAACCTTGAAATCTCATAAAAATTGGTATATACTGTTACTTTTTGAAACAAGGAAATAAATTTTAAAATTTCAAAGGAAAGAAAAAACCACTGTTCGACACTAAAAACTTCAAAAATCGGAAAGAAAAACTTTTTTGACGTAAGTATACTTTAAAGAAGCCGATGCATATTTATATTTTTATTTACTTTTATCTTTCAAAATTTTTTGGAAATCTTCATGGAACAGAAAAAAGTTTGACTTTTATCGAACAGTGTTAGAGGAAAAGGTATTGTACAAATATAGAGACCATGCTACTGATAGGTATGGACTACGGCAATATTTCTGTGATAAAGTAACGCCATCTACTAACATGCAAGTCAATTTCTGCTTCGACGTAATAAATGAAATATTATTTTCATATGGTTCGAAAATAATTGCAGATTAGAATGTACAATTAAAACAATCTCATATTTCATCCAGCACTAAATTCAGTCTCTCTCGCTTCGTATTAAGTCCGCATCGCAGGAGTACATGCCTCTTCCAAACACGTATAACGAGGAAATTGCTTTCTCGGCTCGCTGTACTCTTCGGATCATCGCGAGGAAACTCGTCAAATCTTTCTGCCGATGAGGCATCTTCGATGCGAATCCGCGCACCGACGAGCTTCCCGAACGATCGCTCCCTCGTCTTGAAGCACCTCCGAGCACCGCTCGGGAGAGTAATTTCGTCGCTGCTCTCGGAGAGGTTCACACGATCGACTACACACACGCACCCGTACACGAATTGCGAATTCATAGAACTACTTAGTTAGTCCGAGGAATTACCCGACCTGACCTGACCCATCTCGGCTCCTTCAGCCCTTCCCAGAAACCACGGTCCTTGCTCGAATTATATAGCCGCGAATTAATTTGAAGCTTATAAGGGGTCCGGAATCCTGCGACATTGCAGGATAATATATTGAACTTCGTTCAAAATCTTGAATAGTTAAGGTGGTCCATAATTTATATCGTCCGATTTTAAACTCGTAAAATAAATTTGATATCCGCCTGTACGATCTGAGAGAAAGTTGGAATGTGGGGAATAGGAGAAAAAAAGATAATCATAATATAAAAATGTTTAGATATAAATGTTTCCCGCTTTCACCTCAATTATCGAAAAAGATATTGAAACTTATTTCTTATGGGAATAAGTTTAAAACCGAATTTTAGATTTATACAAATAACGAAATAAGGTAAAGAGTGAAAGCTCGCCAGAAAACGTCTTCGTTTCCTGCTCGACAATGGTGTTAGGACATGAAAATTTGTTTTCTTATCGAAAAATAATTTATGTCTAGATTGGCACTACTGTAAGAGGATTTTACTTAAAGATCATTATTTCCATAGTTATTAACGAATTAAGAACAGTGAATTCAAACGGAATATGAAAAGGAAATGACGTAGGATGTGTTCATTAATGTCGTACCTGTACAAATATTTTCTTACCTTCATCATTTTAAATGGTACGGACCTAAATTTAGCAAATGAGTTGAGCATCTGCTGTCTATTTGCGATTACGGCGCAATGGCAAAATTAGGTTAAACTACCGAAACTGCAATTGGACGATACAATCGGACACTGAAAAAAAATAGTGGCTCCCCGATAATCAGTCTCCTGGCTGCTGAAGCGGTAATGTAGTCTCAAGTGACCACAGCACCATCCTGAGTCTGCAACAGCTAGAAAACTCCATGAAAGCCCGAGTCGAATATTTTGACCTGTTCAATTTTGAATAGAACTATATTAAGATCTGTTTAAAACTGAGTAGACCTGGTGAAGTCTAAATGACCTGTAAAGGGATTTTTCTCTAAAACCTGAGTTGTCCTGATGTGTAAATATGTAAATATGTAGCCTTGAATTGGAAGGAAAGGGGGGGAGGGCAGTGTATTAGCAATTTTATTAATTTCTTTCTCTATAATGTTGAAAAACATTTTTGAGATGAAAAAGATTTTTTAAATTGCAACAAAAAATGTCCTAAAGGATTTTTAAACAATAAAGAGGGTGAAAGGGATGGACAGGATAGTCCAAGTAGTTGGATGACGGAAAAGGAGGAGTGGGAGTAAATTTATTGTTAAAACTAATTATTCATGAATTTTAACAATCAACATCGACTAAAAAGAGGAGGAAGGCGTAATAAAAATGAAGTAAACAATTTTTTTAAATACAAACATTTTTGCGAATTAGTAAAATATAGATAAATGAAATTAAAATTAAATTTTCTTCATTGAAAGAGGAATTATTATAGCGGAAAGGGGAAGAAGTGAGGCATATTATGTTCCTTTTTTTTCGACTCATTTCCCTTTGAATGAAAAGAATATAATACAAACTTGACTTAAAATTTACTATCATTTTCGCAAATTAAGTTAATTAATATGTTTAGTGGTTTTCAAATAATAATTAATTAATAGGGAACTTGCATGTGTCAGATTTTTTAATACTTTTGGTATTTATGTACTCTTTAGACCTTAACAGTATTTATAAAAAAGAAAATGATTACATCGAAATTGATAGAAGGCCACATTTAATTAAGGAACGAATTAATTATTTCCAAACTTTGGATGATTTGGATTTCATTACGCGTTTTCGGTTATCGAAAGACAGTGTTGAAGCTTTGCTTCTGGAAATTGTACATAATTTGCAACACGCTACAGAAAAATAAATTACTTCTTAAATAATATATAATCTATTTTAAAATATCGCAACATTATCATATTACGTTAAAAATCGCGTAGCATTTTCTGTATCTTTAGTAAATAAAGGGAGTGCACATTTCAGAAACCACGCTTTGCACCCAGAGTACAACTCCTGCTTGCTCTCCGGTATTATGCAACTGGCTCCTTTTTAAATTCTGTTGGAGATTTCGGCAACTCACTGACCTCGACTTGCAGCGCGTCAATTGATCACGTCAGGTTTTCCTCCTACTCTATTACAAGTTCCGTTGATGAACCAATCAGAATCACCGTTACAACAAAACTAAAACTTATTGTGAAGAGGGTATATGATTAGATAATTGGGGGTTAAAAATTCATGGTGGAACGAATTGTGCAGTTAGATTAGAACGCCGATTAAATATAATCGTGATTAGGTAATCAAGCATGTAATCAGAGTTTGTGGAATCGGCCCTTACTGTACTCATATGGAGATGCTTAACCCTTCGTCACTCGCTATATGATCGCAGCGCCGCCGTTTTTAGATTTTAAGTGATTTTGTATATTTTTTACTAATAAAAAAATTCGAGAAAAATATAAATGCTTCCTTTAAACATTTCTGAAACGGCTCGTGGCTATAATTTTGCAAAAAATACACTTGCGCAACTAAGAAAAAATTATGTGAACGGAAAAGCGGCGCCGAGCCGCCCAGTGCGAGTAGCTCTCCGACAAACGCTCGAAATACAATGTTGCCACGACGCACTTACATTCGTCCTACTCGCGCGCATCATTGAACGTCAATGTGGCAACAGCGTGCTCCAGCGGGCTCGCTATGCGACCACCTAAGGTCGTAGGTTTCTAGCGAGTTACGAAGAGTAAATGATGTAGTAGCAAAATGTTCTTATAGTCCAGTAAACGAAGCTCTGAAATACGACTTTTTGAGAACCAGCCTGCGTTTTGGTTTAACGTTGTCATTTGACCTTATAAAGCTCTGGGTGAAGTATCGCGGTTTTTCCTCCACGGGTTATGGTTGAAAAACAATAACAAATACCATAAAAATGGGTTATTCGAGAATAACTCGAAAACTAAGCGAGATATCGAAAAAAATTTAAATCCAAAATTGTAGAGCTTAAAATTCTCTATAAAAAAGGTTCACACACTTTACCCCCACTCCCTACGGTTCACCCTCTAGAGCCGCGCGAACGTTGGGGGGAAAAAAAAATCGTAAAACATAGAAAATTTAACATTTTCGAATGCTTCTTTTTTTAAATTGCTTAAGAAGTTCTCTACTTTTTAAATAAAATTATATTTTTTTTCTTCATGCAATTGTTTAAAAACTGTCAAGTAAATAAACGATATCTCTCGATATATTGAATTAATGTTTCTTCTTTGTGTTCCATAATTTTGTTAGTTAAATTCCCTACATATTACACTCGGATCATTTTTTTGTAATTGGCGTAATTTTTGAAATATCTGCGTTTTAAAAAATTGCTTTTTCAACTACTTGGTGCGTCCGGAGAACCGCTGGTGCTACATATATAGTCTATGTCTCTGCGCCATTCACACTTCCCCCTTCTTCTTTCCCCCCCATGGATGGTGGATACTCCACTCGAGTCCGTTCCCTCCTGGGCCTCGCTCTCCTCCGTTTAAACTTCTCTAACCTCGACCGCTTTCGCACAGCAAAATATATTATGCACCACCATATTAACTATATTATAAAAAAAAGTATCGGATTGTTTCGCTCATAAATAAAGTAAAATAACAAGTTTGAATTTTTCAATGATTGTTATTTAACATATTAAAAATACCACCGCCGCCGTTTTTTTATTATAGATTCAAGCATGATTAAACTATGACATAATTTTAACGAGTTAATTGGTGTGGTTGAACAAGTCGAAATAAATTAATGAAAATGAAACAACTTTGCTTCCGCCGTTTTTCTAATGTAATAGATAGCGGAAAACAGTGGACGCAAAGTTGTACACCTAATAATTGAAGAGGTAAGTGGATGAAGGGGTTATGTAGCAAAAAGTTGGTTCAGAGATATTTGAGTTTGTAGGTCGCTTTACCAGAAGTTACATTCGGACATAACTCTTTCATCCACTTACCTCTTCAATAATTGTACTCGTTTCCACACCACCATGAGGTATAGTAAACGGCGCGTTTTTTTAATTGTGGTTTCCCCAGTAGGCCTATTCCACAACTGTCGATCTAGTGTGCAAAAATGTGCTATAGAGTAAGATCCCAGAGCCCCCAGGCCTACATACGTCATTTTAGCAAAGCTAACATTTTATTATTCATGCGCACGAGTGCGAGTGAGAGCATGAGATGGCATTGTAAGACAGCTTCATGAAATTTAGGTTGTTTATTTGTGTTAATGGAATATTATAATAATTATTCAATAAAACTTTAATGCCTAATTATAACAATAATTTCAATGCAATACATTTGGCAAAATAAAAGTTCAAGAATTCCATGTTTCATTAAATTTCGGTTTTAAATGTAAATGTAATGAAAATACACAGTACAAAATTGTGGGTCAAATTTAACATATGTATAAATAATAAACATATGTTAATAATTTAATATATAATTTAACATATGTATATAGTGTGTTGAAAAGAGCTATACAGATGTATGATAAAAGTAATACCAAGCTGTGTTAAAATTCTCGGCGATTAAACTATGAATTTTTACAGATTTATATTTTATTGTGTTTAATTTACACGTGAAAACGAAAGAATTGTTTAATTTAAATTTTAACACGCAATTTTTGTATGCAAGGGCGAACATTTTATACTGTGTATATTTATGAAAACTAATATTTGTCAATTACAATAAATTCAAATAAATAATTATTTACTGATATTTTGTTCTTATATCTATCAAAGATACATGAATTAAAATGTAAAAAAGTATTAGTAAAAAATATCACGTATAATTATTAATGATCATATCATCGACTCTTAATCTTCGTCGACACGGATCCGTGACAAGTATATTTTAATTGATTTTTCGGAAGATGTGAGAAACTCGATAAGTTTATGTACGATGTGCGATAAGATCTTCTTAGAGATGCTATAACAGAGCTGGGCAGTTCGGAACTCTGTATGTTTATTTCCAACCTTTCCTTATCGACTCCGCTCCGGCAGGCGCTCGACCGATAGGTATGAAACGTCAGCGTTTAGGCCAAACTGTATGTAAAAAAAACTATAAAGGATGCAAAGAAAATCTTTATTTTAATAGGCAACAAATAAAATATTCGAACTCTTAGATTAAAATAATAAAAACAGGAAAACATTTGTATTGCGCCTACTGCAGGATTAGCAGCTGGAACTTGAGGTTGTCCTTATGTAGTTGACAAAACTGCTCCTGTAACAAAATACCAATGTCTTGAGTTTTCGAAAATGCGACAATGGTCACTTTTAGAACTCACCAACATACTGAATTTTACTACACAAATAAAAATGAAAATAAATGTAATCTTACCTGTTTCATTGTCGTTATCATCTGCCCCATCACTACTTGACCCATCACTACTTGAGTCATCGTCAAGTTCAAAATTGTAGCTGTCGTCACTGGAATATTCTTCATTGTCGCTCGATTCTTCCAAGATTCTTATATTACCCAGTTTTTCTTTATCTTTACGCATCAATTTCCGTGTCTTATATATAATATATTATATATGCCAGTATTTCACTTGTAATAGAATGGCTCAATTTTTTAATATGATGTTCTGTAAAGGCAACAGTTAGTATTCCTGAGTGAAATATGCTAAGACATCTTCTAAATATATACATAAAAAGATAATTACAGTGCTATTTACTAAAAAAAAGAAAGTCGAGTTTGACAGCCCACTTTTGCAAGAGGAGTCTCTGAGACTCCACATCGGTGTTTATGAAACAAAAAAGGTACATCACCGGTTACGGGTTAAAAAAAGCATGCTCTTTTAACGGCTACACTTGCTCGATATGAGCATGCTACTTTTAAGCATGCTTTTAAATAAGCATGCTTAAAGCAAGCACTCGGATACACATGCTAGTTCCTCTAACAGGCTGTCCCAGTGCAGTGGAAAAGATGGAACACCAAGTGGCTATCCGTACAGAAGTGAAAAAAAATAACTGTATTACTTGCAATTCAATGCATACGAAATCTTCTATTGAAAGAGAAAAAAAAAGGAGGAATAGGAATATTCATCAAAGTTTCAATTGTTGAGATAGAGTAAAGAACTTCCTGCGTTTCACTCTTAAAATAATATACTTTTAAGAAAAAAAAACAGTATTAAAACGAGTTTTGAAAAAAGTATATTTATTTTACAGTTTGAAGATATTAATTTTCATGAAACTCGTACAATCAAATAGGTCGGTTTTGAACGTGTAAAATAAAGTGATAAAAACTTTTTATGAGAAAAATGTATATTTTATTACCATGGGGTCCACTGGACCCCGTGTGACCACTACGAATTAATAAATTATTAATAAATTGTCTGTCGCATATTCGCCCAAATGCTCTTCGCATTTGGGCCGTAGACCGGTGTGAGGGAGAAATTCGACACTCCTCGGGCCCTTTGAGCCATAAATTAGATCCGGGAAAGTTCCTCATTGCCGCGGGGTCGAAGAGCGACCAGTACGTTCGAAAACCCCCGAGCGACCGGAACAGCTCGCAAATAAAGTTAATGCATTGTTTGTTTTCCCTTACAAATTGGTATAATTTTATTCATCCTAAACCCACCACGCAAGATTAATTTGGCGCGTAGTCCGTCGCGCAAAGACGGAACATTGTTTATTAGAATAGGTATTGCGGGAAACGACTTATTTCGATCCGTCCGTTAATTAACCTTTTCCGGAAAAGGTGTGCGACGGAACACAGACTCTAGTCTTTATGACTGTCCCGTCGTTTGACGGAAAGGATCGGAAGCGTTGAACCCCGTCCGCGACGGTCCCTGCCACATGTGGTCCCTGCCGGGCCGTGTTAAGTGGGCGGTAAGGCTCGGTGTGGCACGGATCCGTGCCATTCATGGGGGGAAAGAAGGGTGAACGGCGCAGATATAGACTATATGTGTAGCACCAGCGGTTCTCCGGACGCACCAAGTAGTTGAAAAAGCAATTTTTTAAAACGCAGATATTTCAAAAATTACGCCAATTACAAAAAAATGACCCGAGTGTAATATGTAGGGAATTTAACTAACAAAATTATGGAACACAAAGAAGAAACATTAATTCAATATATCGAGAGATATCATTTATTTACTTGACAGTTTTTAAACAATTGCATGAAAAAAAAAAATATAATTTTATTTAAAAAGTAGAGAACTTCTTAAGCAATTTAAAAAAAGAAGCATTCGAAAATGTTAAATTTTCTATGTTTTACGATTTTTTTTCCCCCCCAACGTTCGCGCGGCTCTAGAGGGTGAACCGTGGGGAGTGGGGGTAAACTGTGTGAATCTTTTTTATAGAGAATTTTAAGCTCTACAATTTTGGATTTAAATTTTTTTCGATATCTCGCTTAGTTTTCGAGTTATTCTAGAATAACCCATTTGTATGGTATTTGTTATTGTTTTTCAACCATAACCCGTGGAGGAAAAACCGCGATACTTCACCCAGAGCTTTATAAGGTCAAATGACAACGTTAAACCAAAACGCAGGCTGGTTCTCAAAAAGTCGTATTTCAGAGCTTCGTTTACTGGACTATTAGCTATACTTTGGTCTGCTACAGAATCGGCACATTTTTTTCAGTGTACGATGGAAAGCTGTGACGTACCATGTGTTCGACCAATCGTAATGTGTCTATACGCCGTTTGCGCATCGGTGGTAGCGCCGCTTCGTGAGTAAAAAGTGCCGTACTGGGTTACACGGTACGGGGGTGTACGACTATACATGTGGTCACATGTATACTCAGGTTTGCCTGTATAAGTACAAGCCGGAAGACCTGATTGGTTGACAGAGTAACCCATTTGTGCCAATCTTCAAATTGCATTTTGACATTAAGTAATGTTAAGTAACGTCATAGAAAATTGAAAAAGAAATTTTCTACTGAATATTTATGAACATATAGAACGTATTTATATGCCAAGCAACTTATTCCACTCGAGAATGGCGTAGTGGCTCTTCAACCATGTGAATCGTGTAAGCAGACGATCGATACGAAAGATAGTTAAAAAGACAAATAGCACGAACGCGCTCCCGAGAGAGAGGGGGAATTACGTTCTTGGTTTTACGAGGTTCAACGTAAAGCATAACCGACTCGTAAAGGCTAATCATAAAGCCAGCGTGTAAAGCGCTCGGTACGATATCCTGAAACGATCCCCATGACCGCTCGAAACTCGTCGGTATTACGGTGCTTTACCGCAAGAAAAAATATAATCCAGTCCATCTCTTGGTGTAGCGTGCGTGTCCGTACTTGTATTTTATTATTTGCTTCAAAAAATCACAACTGATGCTAAATGTATAAAACAGTAGACCATCATCGCTATTCTTCTTTCTTTCTCTCTTCCGAATGTGTACATTGGAAGAAAAAATTCATAGAATCAACTAAACGTTTATTTCTATATTAGCAACTAAATATTTTAATGGTTCAAGTAATATATAGTTGTTAATATACAAATAAACGTTTAGTTTATTTCGCGAAATTTGTCTACGATATTTTATTGGGGGGAAAAATATAAATATTACTTGAGCCGATGAAATATTTAGTTGGTAATATACAAATAAACATTTAGTTGGTTCTACGAAATTTTTTCCTCAGTGGTACCCCACTCCCTGCTTCGCTCTCGCATTAAGGAAGTTATGCTTCCCAGAAGCGAACACGCGACTCGTGCGGATCGTACTGATTGGCCGGCGGGAATAAAGTGCAATCGTTGCGCGTGATTTTATGTGCATATACACGTACATACAAAAATACGGGCGTCTTCCGCAGACGTTCGTCTGCACACGTGCGCATTGGAGGAGGGGTGAGTTTACACCCACGCAGCTGGATGCCTATACGTACGAATATACATAATATTTTCCACGTACGAGTTCTTAGTCCACGCTTACTATACAACGCATAAACGTAAGTGTATACCTACGTGTCGCTCTTGTGAATCTCATATAAACGTTAATATTATAGCTACATACTTCTATACATAGGTATCGCGATGCAGGTATACAATACAGCTGCGGATGTATATTGAACGACGTCAGCGCATTTATAGAAGCACGATCCCTGACGCATCCGGCCAATCAGTGGCGCTATAAATATCGAGATTTATCTTGATTAACGTGCGAGCACGTATATGAATGAACACGAGCGAATGTGTGCGAGCACGCGAGAACATTCGTCCGTCGCGTTGGGCATCAATGTCGAGCTTCCTTTACGCGGAATTCATGGATAAATGCGTACGTCCGGATCTCGAAAAATAAACGGCTTAAATAATGGATAGTAATGAATTTCATGCAGTTCTGATTTCTTGGCATATAGAAAAGCGCCAATGGGGATGAAGAACAAACCACCCAAGCTTCTTTAACCCGCCATCGCACGCGCCCTTTATTGTAATGCGGTTACACGCGTATGAGCGTCGTGCTCACTTACGTTATTTTTACCAATAACATTTACAAGTACTATAATTATGCATAAAAATGTTATATTTTTGATAATGGAGTCACATAATAATACTTTTAATAATTAAGGAATACAATATTTTTAATGATGGAGTCTGATACATAAAAATACTTTTAATTAAGGAATACAACTACTCTGTCGTCCTAAAAACAGATACCGTATCAACTGAGAGCGTACGATCTATGTACGTACGTTATTGTTCCTGAGTATGGTGTACCATATATGGCATAAATAATTTTTTTAAAATAAATGTTTATTTTTTCATAAATATTTTTTTAATTATTTGTTTATGAATAATAGGGGCAAAGCTGTCATATTTGTTTTTTCATGGGATTTACAAAAATCTTACAGGAAGGGGTTAAAATGTCAGAAACGTGACTGCACGCGCAGTGAGGAAAACGCTCACATCTGGTACCCTGTCACTTTGTTTAGGCACTACACCATACTAACTACATTTTAATGCGGTGCAACTTTGTTATCCCCTCCTAAAAATGATGCTAAAGGCATTCCTAGACGTTCGAGGTTGAAATTTTAGCATTTTGACCGTTTTGTTGTCCGAAAAGAAATATGGTGAGGGATTCCCTCATAGCGCGTGCGATGGCGGGTTAAAAACGAATAATTTGCAAATATCACTTATTAAAATGATTCCAGAATAGAAAAACTAAATATTCTACAGAACCAGAAGCCCGAACTCGGGTGTTCGACCATGTTTTTTCCGGTAGCAAGCGTATTTTGCTTCATCCGCCACCACACACGTATGCACAATGACTACATTTGTGTACATCGACCGGAAACGCGTCGTAATCCGATAAAGTCAATTATTTCACGGGGAATATTGGATTTTAGGAATATCGACAGGGACGCGTCGTCGACCAATGCGTGGAAATTTACATTTGTTGGCCATTTCCACGTCGAATAGCAGAGCAACTTTACGACCTTTTTGGACCAATTCTTATATACATATTGTATATACATTCTAATCTTTTTTTTATCGATATAGAAATGCATATGTGCATAATATAGGTGCTTAGAAAAAGTCGACCGGCCTCTGACTACAATGGCTGCCAGTAGTAATGAGAGAGATGAACCATTTTATACCTTTCTCCCGGCTCACTCCTATATGACTTTTTCCCAATATGCAGGATGAACGGTAACGAGGGATAGGAGAGAGGGACGGAAGAGTACGGGGCGCAGTGCGAATACGAGGTATTTTTTTCCCGAGTACCCGGGATGAGAGATTGAGGCTCGAAATATGCTAAATCGTGTTCCGCGCGCTCCAGGGCTTCCATTTTCCAGTGTCAAAGCGGGAGCCAACTACGGAGACCCCTAAAAATCTATTCATTCTCGGCAAATCTCCGTCTGGCGTCGAGAGATTGTGGAGCTTTGACAAGGGACGAGAGAGGGTCCGAGCGATGGTGTGGATGCGGTAGGCGAGCGCGAGCCGTGACTGACCGCTGGATATTGACATCGAGCTTGGCTTCCGAGAGTGAAAGGGGGTTGTATTTTTAATTGAATCATCGTCGGGAGGCCCTCATGGTCGACTTTTTCGTGTTTTTAAGTATTCCTCGCACTCGACGTATGCCGGCAATTTTGCCGTAAGTATCTACTCGTGCGGAAATTTCGATACCGCCAAAGTAGATAGCCGATCTTGGTACTTATACAGACGCGTTCCAAGTATTTTGAAGTACGGGCTGGAATCGACAGGAGCTTCGAAAAAAATACGACAGTCGGCCATCGAATCGTCGATCGTAAAAAGTGTAAAAGTATCGCTTGATTCCAGAAAGACTTAAAGACTGTGGAGACCCCCATAAAAGCGATCTTTTAACTGTTGGAACGTCGCGCGTATCAAACGGGCGCCCCGTAAATCCGCGATCCGACGCATCGAAAAGCGGCCGCGTTCGCCGAAACTCGGCTTTACGATCGACCCCCGTAATCTTGAAAGGGTGGCTGCAGCGAATTTTCACTGCGATTGCCTCGCTCGGGAAGAAAAAGCGGAACGCATTTTTTCTCGCCCAAAGCCTCGAACGACCAGCCACTTATTTTCGGAATAACGGGAAGAGAGACTTTCGGTACTCGTTTGTGCGCGTGACACCGCCAGCCGCGTTGATGACCCCGGCGTCATTTTTGCTCGCCTAACTATTCCACTTACCCTTTCTTCCCTTGCCTCGGACTATTTATACAAGGCTTCCTCATCCAGCACCGCAAAAGCGCCACTCTCCGAACTCTCGACTGTCTTACCCTAGAGGACCCTTTCTCCTCCTTCTGTGCTTTCTTCTCTGTTCCCTCAAGTTCTTCTCCTACGTAACACCCTCGTTTCTCCGCGCCCCTTTATCGTGGCTTTATTCTTTTTTTCAATGCCCATTTAATTATTTCGAAGACAATCGAGACAAATTTTAGGACGCGGCACGCGGAGAGGGCCGGCATAAATATAGTTCGTACAGATGCGTGTAGATTGGCCGGAATGAGACGCGTGCAGGAGGAAGAGGAAGGGATTGTATAATACAGGGTGGGGCAGTGAAACGGTACGATTTCAGTTCGGGCTGGCGGGCTTGGTGGGGGTTCACGAGAGTAGGGGACTGGACCTTCGTCGTCTATACAGGTGAAAATGTTAGTAGCCATGGATTAGTTGGTCCAGTGAGCAACGCGCGTTTGCAGTAAAAACTGCCCGCCTAAATATTAGTAGCCATGGCCTGTCCGTTCACCAGATTTGACGGTTTCAGACTTTTTCCTTTGGGGTTACCTCAAGTCCAAAGTGTTTAAAGGAAACCCTCCTAGAACCAGAGAAGATTTAAAAGTGCGAATTCGGCAAGAAATAAACAACATTCCATTGGAGATAGTACGCAACGTCATGAACAGATTCACTCTCAGGCTCCGACAATGTGTGGAAAAACAAGGACGTCATCTGTCTGACACCATCTTCAAAATATGATTATTTTTCATGTAAAATAAATTTTCACTAATGTAGACCTGATTTATGCTAAAATAAAACAACTTGTTTTAAATCTCTTATTTTTTGCGATTGTTTTAAATCGTGCCGTTTCACTGCCTCACCCTGTATATCAAGTTCCCAAAATTGGAATCTTTTTCTGGATACCATTTGATAAGCATTGTACATACCCCGTGTTTGGTTTACACGCCAGTGCAACGGGTTGCATACCGACAACCAAGATTCAAACCAAATGACATTGCTTACGTTTATTTCTTTGATTATTCGAAAAAATGCAAACTAGTATCGAAACTGTATCGGAGCTTCTGTCACTCAAACCACTAATGAGATGACCGATGCTTCTCAGACTGATCGTTCTATTTAGTTCGAATCTTGGCTGTCGGTATTACCACCGAATTACAGGGAACCACATCGGATGGGGTGCACCAACCGATATGCAACCCGTTGCACTGGCATGTATTAAGCCAAACACGGGGTATGAGGCTATTATAGAGGGAAAAAGAGAGAGCAGAGAAAAAATTAAAAGGCATTCCTTTCTAACAAACATCGTTGTTACTCTCTTTCCAGTGAATATTTGCTATTTACGTATTTAAGTGGTACAGATGTCATAATAGAAATAAAGAATCCCAGGGAAATAAAAAACGTAGGTAGGTGAAATCTCGCTACAAGAAATGTATATAGAGTAGATAAATCTGTACTCTCTCTCTCTCTCTCTCTGGAATAGAAAGGGCAGATGTCCTATAATTCAAGTTTTGGGATAAATGTATATTCTATAATAAAAAAGCCCGATCTTTTCATTGAGCACGGTTAAAATGCTGAATTTTAAGTCGTTTCTGACATGTTAATTTAAAAATGGCAGATGTCCAATTCGGGTTAATTATTAAAAGACCTATGTGGACACATCCGCGATTTATGTTCAAGCGAATGCAGGGTTTTGGACAACCGCCCTTTCCATTCCAAGGTACAGAAATATACGATAGGAATTGAGTAACCAAGACCATATGCAACGTATATCAGTAAACGGCACGTATATAAGTGCGATTCGGTGATGTAGAAATTCGACACCTTATTTACGACGGCTTCCGCGGATATTTTCGTCCCTCCGGAAACACAAGGGTGACCGCCGCGAGGAATCGTTCGCTTTTCAATTTCGATGGCTGGGCCACCGTGAAAATCACTCGACGATGTTTTCGCGGGCCAGTGAACGAAGATGCGGGACTTACGAGGGCGCCGGGAGGGTTAAGAGAGGGTGAGAGGATGGGAGTTCTCGTTCGACTTTCCTCGCGGAGATTCCATCCCCGGACCCTCGACACCGAGGCCAATCTGACCACTTATTTTCTGTCACCTAACTCACTCAGTCCCTTCGATTTATTGTCTCTCACGCCCTTAACCAGGAGAACGGTCCATACCAACCCTCCGCTCTAGATTCGCACCGACCACCATCGACCGGATGTCACTCTCGCTTCGCTAACTATTCCACTTACTCCCTTATTCCACGACTATGCCTGCTGATGGCGGTTTAGGACTTTGGTAGAAACGGTACAGGCACCTAAGTATTGCTGCCAGTCCAGCGCTTGGACTGCGGCCAACGCCGGCGTCTAGCGGCAAGCCCCCTAATTGGCAGCTCCCGGCTCCTCGCCATGCGCGATAAATGTGAAAATAAGTCCTGAAGAGGACGCGGGATGCTGAAGAAATTTTAACCGAGTTCTCTCGCACATTCGTGACTTTTGAAGAAATTATTTTGCGGGGCTCTAGTTCTTATTGGGTATCTACATACCTATATACTGGAGGAGTCATCTAAGGTTCAGGGTTTGTATAAAACTTAAAGCGACCCATAGCTGATTACCCTATCATTTTTCCTCTACATGGATACACCTCTTTCTTCATGGGGTGTCTAATGACCTACAGTTTGCTGAGCTACTATTAATCGCTTTAAACTGCATATTAATCCTGGATCTTGGATGACTCTCCCTATATAGTTATAGATATATGTCGTGAAAAATCGATGAATGCGACAATTTTCGACATCCGTACTACCTGGCACTTCGTTAGACAGATTCGTGTTAAGTCGTAATTCCCCTTTTCTTCTACCAATATTTACACTATAAAATTATATCGTTGAATTTATTTTCCCCACTTTGGAAAGCTCCCCGGAAATAACACGAGTATTATATTATAAAAGGATGATAAAAATGTTTCGCATGACGAAAAATATTATTAATAATATTATTACTTCGTTTCGCTGTGTAACTCATAATTATAATTTATGATAAATTCTTATAGTATAGAATAATTTAGAAATAATTTATTTTGATCGCTGTAAGGATTGTTTCTTCAAATCGATTATATTCTGTATATATATTATATCGCTTCGAGAGAGAGATGACCGCAATTCCAATACTGATTATAATAGAAAAAAAAAACTAAAGATGAGTACAATGAAATTTAGAATGAAGTGTGCAGCAAAAAGTAAATACTCACTACAGATTCTTCCTCAATTTTGCAGTCATATTTCTCCAATTTCATTTTTAACGCCTGACTAGTTACGTCCAAGAGTATGTATTACGCACGTGACTCCAAGTTTGACAATAACCTCAGCTTAATACTGAAGGGAAATATTCGATAACGAGAAATTCTGTACACTGGTTGCCATCGTGATGATCCTTTAGAGACCTCGATTATCTATATCCTATAGTTAACATTATGGCGTCCGAACGAGAAAATGGAGAAAAGAAAGTTCGAAAACAAAATGCTCCTTTTCCCTCGTTATAAATAGAGTTGAGGCACTAAACATATTTATTTATTACTGCACAATTAAAATGCAACGATTACACCTAAATGAGTACCTATCCTAATAGCGATCGAACCTACCTCAATATAAATTTCCATACGAATGAAAGCCCCCACCACATTCCGCTTCCACGACAAGCGCCATAATTTCTACAGAACGATGCGCCTATACCCCAGAGTGGTATTATATAAGTGGACAGACGAAGAAGATCGAGGAGGAAGCATGTGCACGCATACGAAGATGCGAGAAATTTTCCTTATACATACTTTGCGCAGGGAGGTCAACGGTCGGATATGTCAATGATCCCGAAGCTTAATTAGTCTTTGGGGCGAGCTCTTCTACCTCGGGTCACCCTGTCTCCCTCTTGACTCTTTCCCTCCCGCCACACCCCATAAAACACTTTATTTATTGCCAATGACCATTAGCAGCAACGAATGCGCATATAACTATAGCCTCCTCGCGTGCGGCGATCGGGTCCCCGCCGTTAGCCGAAGTCGCCAGGAATGCAAATGCAAATGCTCTGCTGCAGCGTGGCTCGTTGGTCGTGTAAGCGTCGACTACGACTGTTTACGTCGAGTCACGTTATTCTTGTCTCGTCGCGAGCGTTGGCGAAGCGCAGAAAAAAAGATGAAGAAAAGAGGCGGGGTTATGCGGAACAGTTCGAATCGTTCCAAGGAACTTTGCTGGCATCGAGCGCAATGTCGTTCGTATAATGAACTCGTTTGTATCGCCTTTATTGAGGGCCGGGCCTCCGGGGACGGGTATTCCCCTAGAAGTTTCAGTGTTCCGAGGGACTCTCCGAGATTCTCCGGTCCGCTCTGCCGTTCTTCCCCCGCTCCTGTCCTTTCTGCCGTTATGCGATTCTTACGGTCCTTAGGATTCTTACGATTATTACGGTAGATCGTGTGCGCGACGACTATATCCCCGTCTGGGCAGTGCCTACGGATTTCGTATACACCCGGCTTCCGGGCGATATATGCAGTATGTGTGTATAATGGGACCGGCCATTACCAACATTGTTGCGCGGCAGAAGCAGTAGTCGACGAAATATTGTTAACCCTATCTCCACGCGACTCGCGCAGTTTTCAAATCGTCTTTCTCTGCAAAAGAAAATCATAATATGTGGACGTCCACTGAAAAAAGGTTAATTTTGTCGATATCGAGTCGTATTTCCGACCCAACATGAACATTTTTAAAAACGATTTGATCAGAAATTAACACTGACTGAAGGAGTCCTTCTCTAGCGGACGTTCACATCTATGTATAGGGTACACCATTGGACCTGCAACATAGCAAATATAACGTATACGATTTGTCAAATTATAGACGATGAGCATTATTGTATATTGGTCGTAGTGAATAGGAAAGGTTAAGCAGAATTGACAACTGCCAATAATGAGACTCTTCAGTCAGGTAAGTACATTTGGTATTGGTTCTTACCAGATTTCATTGTATACTGGTTCTGATTAACATTTACGTCACTTTGAGAGTTTCATGATTACAGTTACTGGTCCTGTTTAACCATTCCTACCCACCACGGCTAATCCACGATGGCATTCATCATCTATAATTCCACATATCGTATACGTTGTATTTGCTATGTTACAGGTCCAATGGTGTGTACCTTATATTAATGAAATCCATGGCACACGCGCGAAAAGACGAAAAGAATGTGTGAACGAAATTCAGACTTAACCCTTCGTTGCTCACGTGGGGTGTAGGCTACACCCCAGCCTCCCTTTTTTTGCATGTCACGCCTAGAGTTTTTTTTTCGGGGTTGGCACTTTCAGTACCTTTCGGGAACATTTTATTAAAGAATTTGGCACCCAAAGCACAGGACAAAACCGATTTGTTTATCCGACAGAACGCTGCAAAGAGTTAAAAAGTGATTTTTAACAATCTGTAATTAATTTAATATTTAATATTTTTCTATAAAACTTGTTCCAATTTGTTAATTTGTCCTTCGTTAATAAAACGAGAGCATGATAACTATCCTCAGTCTATTATTTATACTATTTTTGTATAAAAATCGGTAGGGAAATCTGAGCGTCTAAAAACCGAGACCTCATGTACCGAAACTTCGAGTTTTGTTTTCAATTAGAAAATTACGAAATTAATTTTTTTTAATATTGAGATCATTAGGCAATATCTCAAGCTTTAAAAAATAGAATTAAAAAATTTCAATTTTTAACCGGGGTGTAGGGTACACCCCACACAGGTGAGCTTTTATGTTTCAAAAACCCACGTGAGTAACGAACGGTTATAAACACGTTTTTCGTATAAAACTGTAAACAGTCTTCGAATATCTAGTCGAACGCACAAAGTAAAAATGGTTTGACGTCGTTCGATGGGATTACTGTTTACTTACTTTCAAGGTGACAAAAAAAAGTGAAAAGCAACGTAAGAATGCCTCCCCGCGACACGTCCATTACAAACGTCTCCGCGTCCTACACGCGGGAGGAAAAAATGAAGAGCTTTTCTGCGAAACACCACTCGTAATACCGTAGGCTTTACGACGGGAAGAGGGTGACGAAGTGTCCCGTGCGACGTTTTGAATCGTGTCCTCTCTCTCGTTTTATCGCTACCTCGAACCGAGAGAGATTTCATTCTTCTCTCTGCCTTTCGGAGTGACGCTAATCTATATGAGCGAGACGACGCGGCGACAACGTTTCATCGTGACGCGGTAAATGTGTGGTGTCGAAATGCGGTATGCGGGGAAATGAGCTTCGTATACCTAAATAACGATTTGACGTAACGTGATGTAAATAACAGCACGCGATAGCGCTGTTATTATTATATAGTTATACAAATTGTAATTTGTGATGGTAATTTCTGCATGATTCAACTGACCACAATTGCACTATACAGTTGTAGTACTGATATTGTTAACTTACGAAGATACAGTATCCGAATGATACCCTATAACCCCTGTAATATTCTTCCTTTCCCGTGCATCTCTCACTCTCTTAGCTTCGCAACAATTATTCAGCTGCAGCACAGTAATTAATAATCGGTTTTCTACGCGTCCGCCTGCTTCCCTTACTCGCCCTTAATATTAGTCGGTACGGAGCAGTGACGTATGTTAGGTGGAGTGTTAGAGAGGAACGGGTAAAGAGTAGTAAGGGGTAAGTAAAGCAACGCGGGGACGGAAGGTCATGGCGCTTGTACTTGTATAATGCTCATTACGCTCGAGTATCACATGTGAGCAGAATAATTAATAAGCACGCGGCATATGAGTGCGAGTTATGCTTCCGCTACGTGTACCGCTCAGGCGCCACTTATGAAAAAGTCTCCTTCCACCTGGCGTCCGTCACGCACGGAGCAGCCGTCTGTAAATTTACGGGAAATCGTTTGGACGATCTCTAAAATTAACTCAACCGGCACGAGTGCGATTTCTCGTGGATGGATTCCACAATTTCTACACCTTTCGGATGTCGCGCTACAAGGAAAATAATGAGTTACGTGGGCGAAGAAACTAAAGAAATAATTTAACGCCACGGTACTCTCGCAAAAGTAAACAATAGATTTCTAATTGGTCCGTCATATATGTAGAAAGAAATTAGTAATATAGCCATTCTTTTAAAAATATACTAACCATTAATATATATGGTACTAGCCGTACTCTGTCACGCGTTGCTGTGGCTCAGTCTGGTTAAATGAAAAAGAAAGAAAAGAGAGATCATACGCGTTTTTAGTATGTTTAATTTCACAATGCTTGTGTGTGTACAATATTTTTTGTTGTTCCATTGTCTGTGCCGATATAGAGATTGTTTAAAAGCATGTTTTTACC
This sequence comes from Xiphydria camelus, assembly GCA_963678675.1. Taxonomy (NCBI): domain Eukaryota; kingdom Metazoa; phylum Arthropoda; class Insecta; order Hymenoptera; family Xiphydriidae; genus Xiphydria; species Xiphydria camelus. The sequence continues at coordinate 7,344,663 of OY783192.1, forward strand.
TGTCACAGGTATGTTATCTAGCTTTCCCCTCGCGACTTCATCCGCGTAAATCACAAAATAATCTCATTCCCTATTTTACACCCTTAAGGGGTTACACCACTTTGAAATTTTCAAGAAATCAAAAAGATTTTTTTTGGCTTAAAATACTCTCTATGGTATACAAAATGATAGGCCGTTAGTTACAAATCGATATCTAAAGTGAAAGAGCAATTTTTGAAGTGTAGAAATAGAGACGTGCACAAACTCGCGAAACCTTAAACGCGTTTTTCTCAAAACTACATTTTAAAAATCGGTGGGCACTCTAGCTCCGCCAATTTTCAATTAATCGCCTTGATTCTTTTTTTATTTTATTCGTTATATATTTATCTAGCGAAATACGTACGGTTTTTTCAAAGTATTGATATTTGCGTTTTTTATGCCACATTAATTAACGAAATTTAGGGCAAAATATGTATCTTTCCTTTCTCAATGCCATTTTGTGAAAAATGCATATTTTTGAAAACGGCTACGTATTTTGCTAGTTTTTGAGCTAAACAAACTAATTCTTTTTCGTTCATTGTTCTAATTTAAACCTGGACTGAGTTATCGTGCCCACCGCACAATCATCGATTTTCGCAGCGCTCCAGTAAATCGCCTTTAAAGTCGCCATTTTTATGAATAAAAAAAAATACAAACACATTTGGTTGTAGTTTAATAGTAGTATAATACCTGACTGTACTTTAATTTGGATAAAAACGTTTCAATTCTTCAGAAAAAATTCTTGAAAAACCGTAATTTTAGGGTGGTCAAAGTGGGGTAACCCCTTAAGGGAGTAGGTATATAAAAAAATGCGCGTATTCGAATGCAACGTTGTGTCAAAATTTCAAAGCAATCAGTAGAACAACTACTGTTATATCCTTCTCTTCATGTACCTTACATAAATTCACGAAATAATTGACGAAATTTTATGTCGATCCTTCCCAATTATCGATAAATATTAATTAGTTTAGATAAATATTACATTTTGTTCTATCTTAATATACCTATTCTTGACTGATGCCTATATCTTCTTCCGGATGTCATATCTGTAATATTTAAAAATCTCTCACGAAACACGCTGAAAATGACAGCGATCAATGTACGGCCCGAAACTATAGGTAGTCCCATACATATACTAGTACCTATATATCTCGATCTTCGTCTCCTCGCGCGCTGGTACAGCGAGAGAGAAGCAACGAGGACGCTCCGCGTTTGCGAAGAACAAACGAAAAATTTCCTCCGGAGGGGCAGATTTCCGTATTTCCCTCTGGCGAGTCCGGAGGGATCGGGGCGAAGGGAGTAGCGGTGGGGTCGAGAGCGGGGCGGACATCATAAACAATTCAAGAAACTTCGATTATGAAACTTTTCGATAGATAAGAAGAGAGAAATATGCGAGCCGGTATGAAAACCGGAATTCCAATACGTTATCCGCATAGGACACACATCCATTCCGTCGCCATCGTCCGCCGCGGGAAGGGAAACAAATGTCGCTGCGCTATTCAAACTTTTGCACAGCGTCGAATCGGCTGTAAATAACGCGAGTACCTTTCGCACGTGCGAGACTGATTTATGGAGCGCGGGCAAGCGCGGTATTCGTGCAGTTATCTGTTCCGCAGTAGCATTCGACGATCGTTTTCTGCACAGATTCGATATAACGCTATTGTCGTTTTTGCCGGTGCATTGGGACTCTCTCGTAGAATATTATAGTCTCGAGTGCAACGCCGAGGTGCGGGAAGTCAGGTCGACGGGATGGTAAACGATGGAGGGAGGAAAACTCGAGAAAGAGACGTCGAGCTCGGTGTCGTTTAATCTAATGTTGCCGTCGGCGTATTACTAAACGCTTTCGAGATCACTCAAAGAGGAGATCGAAGTTAGAGCGGAAGCGGTGAAGAAGGGACGAAGGTCGGAAATTTCTTGAAAACACGCGCGTGCTGCACGGAGGCATCAGCCATCGTCGTGTTTCAAATTTCGTTTTGCAGCGTTGTTTCTCGCACGGCGTAATCATAAAATACAAATACGTGAGAGTGTCAGCGCCGAGAGAAGGGTTCGCCACTGCGAGACATTCGCGCATGCATCTCGAATGTGACTGAGAATGCAGATTGCAGGTGTCAGCGGGTGATAGAGAGCGCGCGGACCGAGTGAACTTTCGCCAGGTCGTATTTCATAAAACACGACGCCAGCCCGGCTGAACCTCGCGACTTCAGCCGACTCGGGACACCCGGTTCTCGCGAGCAACAGCTAGTTTATTCAGATTTGACGTGACTTCGCTCGGCTCGGGAGGAGGAGAGTAGGAAGGAGACTGTTTCTTCCGCAAGAATATCCTGATTCTTCAATGTTACTATAATAAGCTATGCTCGAAAGCCAATCAAAGAGCACCCCGTCAGTATACTCCCACCAAAACCGTCGTATTTAGCGTCGCTATCTGGAACTATAATAAGAAGCGCGAGAGCAAGTTCGGCAGTGCAATTTGAGTCATCGACAAGTTAAATCAGTCAGCCTTCGACCTTGAGTTAGAATACTCTAGATACGGAACCACCGCACGTCATACCCGATAGGCAATATCGACTTGTTCTTCTCTGTAACTCATAGTTTTAATAAATTCCTGTTTCACATAACAAGAAAAACTGGTGTGTCAGAAGTGAAATAACTTTAACAAAACGGTGCTAAACAATCTTCGCAAGAACGAGAAGACCTTCATACGAAGACTTTCACAACGCCAACGGGAGATCAAAAACGGGAAGCATTCCACATCGCTATACATAACAGCAACGGATCATCACCGAAATCGAGCTATCTCGAAAATGCATTACCTGTGGGTGACAACTGAATAAGTAGTATACTACAATTTTCTGTCTCAATCCAGAATATTGTCTCAATCAAGAATCTTTAAAAGTTCAATTTTCAAATTCAATTTCTAAATCGTGAAGTACTAATTCTCTATCAAAATGCAAAACGTAGAATCATCAGAGAATAGTGCAGTAACACAATCACAAAACCTTTCATTAGGACAACTTTTCAAATATATTCACAAATTCGACAGCGATCGTTCAAAATTAACTGCATTCATTAAAGATTGTAATGCTGCAATATCATTCGCTGCACCAGCTCAACTGGTCCCTCTCTTAATATTCATTGAGTCTCAGATTGAAGGCAAAGCTAAAGCGGCAATCTGTAACAAATTCTTTGAAGATCGGGATAGTCTCAAAAATCATCTAAAATTATTATACCAAGATAAAAAACATTATGCTCAATTGCTCTGTGAGTTAACAACACTTTCTCAGAAAAGTAACGAAAACACCTCTGATTTTGTTTAAAGACTTGAAAATATAGTTCAACCTACCACAAATCTGCCGTGCTAAGACAAAATGTCGTATCTCCAAAAAAATCGATTTTTGCTTTTTTGGCTACCTATTTGAGCATACCTTTATCTGCTTTATTACTGGGCCAATTGAGTAAAGCGTATCTGTAGCTTCTATATATCAACTAAAAACAAAAATCAGATGCGTTTCTACGAGCACGGCATGAAATTATTTAGAAAAACTGTTGTATCTTGAAATGTATTAAAGTGTAGATACGACATTTTGTCTTAAGACGGCAGATAATATGATCGATCAAAACAATATAGACGCATTTTTACTCACGAGAAAACTAGCTGAATGAAATTGCCTTAAAACGCTTTATTCACTTTTCAAGTCCTAAAATTTCTGATCGCCTCCGAAACTCCCAAGTCAATAATCTAAACGAAGCCATCACGATTGCTACCTCAGAAAAAATGTTCTTATAAATGCAAAATTCGTTAAAAGCTTCACAAATAAATCAAAGGTCTCACCCAAAGTATTGCGATAATTGAAGGGGCAAGTGGATGAAGGGGTTATGTAACATTTTTAGAAAAAATGAGATCACTTAGTGGATGAAAGTGTTATGTCCGAGCATGCCAGCAACCCCGACAATAGGGAGGTTCGGACCAACAATATTTTATGTTATTTCTCTATGGAAACTATTATGCATGTGTAAGTAACCATGTACGTGAAAGAATTGTTCAAAAAAAATAAAATTTACTACTTCAAATTCCACATTGTAACTCCGGCGATAACGTTAGGGGCGAGAACGTTTTCTTATTGGTTTGACGTCACTTGCCAGACACAAGCTCCGCCTCCTCCCAGGGAGCAGTGCAGGCATATAGCGAGAACGTGATTTAACTATCTGGCTCTCTTGGATCGGCAAATGTTTCGGGGGTGAATCAGCGATGGTCAGAAAGGAAAAAGGCCAAGATTCTATTTGAGGAAAGGCTTATTGTTGAGACAGATGAAGTTGATAAAAACAATAAGATTGACGTAAATTCCTCAAAAGATTCTGAAGTAAACAAACTTCGACGAAGTGCACATATTAAAGATTTGCGTAACGTATCATATGATGAAGATTACTGTTGGATATTAATTTTTTATAAATTTGATCACGATACTATCAATTTTGATGTAATCTTATTAGAATATAAGAGTAATTTGTATCTACAAACTATGTATGTATCAGCATAGATTTAAGATTGAATGATAATGATTACTTGGTCTGAGTGAGGTCTTCTTTTGGGGTTTTTCCTTAATCCGTAGCAACAAATGTTGGACCATTGTTATGTTCCCCAAAAGCAAATTATAATAGATAAGAAAACTTCTACATTAATTTAATCGATTACTTCTTGAGTGAGAGTATTAAAATAAGCAAAAACTGCTCGATGTTAGATATTTATAATCCTAAGTTTAACCCTTTCGCTCATGGTGACCACAAATGTGGACACGCGTGGATTAATGTATATATAAGGTCATAAATTAGAATTTTTTGACCGTTTGTTCAAAAGAAGTACATTCGTGGACATTGTAACGAACGTATAAGGCACATATCGCCATACAAATTAAAAATTAAATTAATAAATAAACTAAACAAATTAAATTTATGCAAAGAAAAATTTTTTTTTATTAAAAAAATTAAAATTTAAAGCATCGAAGAGCTGGAATATACATTATGAATTGTATGGCTGTAAAAATAAAAATTCGTGAGTGAAAGGGTTAAGAATATGATTTATTATCGCAAAGGAAAGGTAAGAGGGTACAGATTTATAACTGTACCCTTGCTAAAAAGTTTCCAATACTTTACAATCGGAAAAAACCCGGCGGGCCTAGCGGCCCAGATGAGCATGTAGTGTGTAGCTTGATACAGAGTGATTTCTGGTCACTGTCCCTTCTAAACGGGCTTTGCAGCGTCTACTAAATAAGAAATAGTTAGTTCCGAGACAGCAACAACAAAGTGTATGTGATTTTTGGACGTGTGGACGTTAAAACCCGCGCTGAAGCCACTACTACTTAATACGTACTGCTGGCTGTTGCATTTTCTACGGTAAATCTACTCGTTGCGAGCATAGTTTGGACGTTGTGGCGGGGGTGTCTGGCAACTGACGTCACGCAACGTAGCCTCGTGTCGAGGTCCCGTTTTCTAGCCTCGCGTCAATTCATGATTTTTAAATATTTATAGCACGATTAACTCTTAATATTTTGCGCTACAACTTCGGTTAACGTTTTTGTGACCCAAACTCTATCGATTTTCATTAAAAAAAAAATTACCGAACCTCCCTATTACGGCCTTGAACTCCACCGTCCCCATTAATGATTTGTTACTCTACAGTACTATAATATCAATTCTCACACTTAAATCAATAACTCGAGACCAAAGAACGCCACTTAATTCAACACAACCTTGCATGACTTCAATATTGTCTTTTGCGCATGCGCATTTGAAAGTGCAGTGTTTAGGCAACCGCAAGGCGCCTCGATCCCGATCTCAAATTTCACGAGCCTCGCAGGAGGGCACGGGCACCCTCTGCCCTTCAATTCGACCCTTGAGAAGCACGTGTACACTTATCCCGGTTTTCTTGGAATTTTCTTCTCCCACCGTGGAGAGAAATAAAACAGCCCTCTCTCTCTCTCTCTCTTGTGCCGAAACGTACCCCTGCCTCGTTATGCCGGCCATACACGCTACGGTGGCAGACCTGCGCAGGCAGACCAGAGCGTGTATGGGGATAGACATGCGACCTGTACAGGCGACCGGAGCTAGATCGAAAATCAGTTCTTTCGAGCGCGACCGTACGGTGAACCTGAAGACCTCTCCGGTATACCGAACCATCCCATACACGCTATGGCAGACCTGCGCAGGCAGACCGTACGGTGGACCGTAGCGTGTATGGCCGACTTAAGAGCGATTCGTGCTCGAGTCGTAGTAGTTTCTTTCTATTCAAGCAAAGTGCGAGTTCATTTCAACGCATCATTTCTCACATTCGAAGTTAATTTCAAATACAGTCCACTGATCTATCAAACTGCAGCATTTCTCTCCCCATTATTCTAGTCCCTCTTTCTTCCTACGTCCTACCAGCGATTACTACGGATGTCCGCCTTCATCCTCTCCCTCAAAAACCATCCTGCAATTGCGTCAGTAGCATCAATAGCGCGTAACTAGGATTTTCTTCTCCTGTAACGTTGAAATAAATGACATCCTGAACTTGAAATAAATGGTTAGTTTAAATAAGTGGAATTGAATTAAGTGAGCATCCACAGTATAATAGCAATCGCCGAGCTACTGGAAAAGGAGCATCGTACCAGGGATTGTCGAGCGTTTCTCGAAATTCCATATACTTCTACGCACGCGCTTTCGCGTTACTTCTGCGTTATATCATCTTCCACGTTATTACTTCTCATTATTATTTATACTTGTACTCCACGCTGCTCTCCAATTAGTCTTACCGTTGTGTTGTGTACTCGTTAATACCTCCCACGTACCATATGTACTCTTGCTATATTGTACTCGTGCAGATCTTAGAATAAATATACGTGACACCTGCAGTTTATACATCTTTTCATCCTTCTTAAATACCCACTCCTCGAGCCATGAGCTATGTGCCGCACGCGTGACGGTATTACCGGAAACTCCGGCATTCAGAAACCGGTTGTTCCGTGAAGTAGGAGAACGCGGCGGGTTCTTGGTTGCCGCTCCGCCGTGGGAAGAGCCACCCACCCCGCGCGTTATACTCGCGCCATGCATCAGGCGTGGTGAATTATGATCCGGCGACGTGATCCGTGATACGAGCTTATATCCTCTTGCCCGGCGTATCCTACCACCGTCACCCACCCCCGGCTGACCGCACAAGATACGGTTAGAGTCGGCTCGACGCGCCTCGCGTCGGTATACCGCGCATATACTGACGGTCCAGATTTCCTTCGAGCCGAAGGAATAGAAGACGGCGGATAAACACGGAAGAGTTGAAACATCGAACAATCGCCGTTCGTCGAATATCGAAGGTAAATATTCCTCGGGTGCGCGCGCGCGAACTACGATACCGTTTTCGCATACAGCGCGACGATCGCGTGAATAGTTTCAAGGCACAGCTGCTCCTGTGGGTTCGACGGGAAAACGCGTGGCGACGACACTTTGCTTTATGGGTGCCCATACGTTCGGATTCGTCTTGTCCACCCACCTTCCGTAAATAGTCCAAGCTTCACGCGACGGAAATGAAATACGGGCGCCCCGCCGATCGAACGATCCCCGCGCGCCTCGAACCGTCGGAATCGTGGCCCTCTTCGAAACGCGGAGATTTTCCGTCCCGACGAATCGGGGGCACGAAGAAACAATCGATTCCAGGCGTCGAGCGGAGCCGAGTGTTTCGCGTCGAACGTTGAGCGACAGCGCGCGCGGAGCGAGAAAAGGAGAGGCCTCGTCGTCGGAGCGACAAAGACGAGCAGTCGTAGGGAAATATGCTAAAGCCGCGAATTGGACAGGCGTGGATAACTTTTTCTTTGTCAGTCTGGAGTATAAAATATTTCAATGAGAAGATGGGCGGGGTAAAGGGACGGGGGAACGAGGGTCGTCGGAGTCGCGTCTCTCTGGCTGCCACCGAAAGGAAGAGTCTGATACGACAAGACGAGATTTCTTTTTCGAAATGAGATAGTAGGTACTCCGAGAGGAATTTGCATAAACGAGGGTCATCGTCCGCTCTTCGAGTGACAAATGAGTTGAAATCGATAGGATGTTTTAAAGTCCACATTGGTCGTAATTTATTTTTTATAACACGTGCACATGGAAAGTGGTGCTTTTCATGCTAGTTTTACGGGACGAAAATAGCAAATTGCACGCTAGGATAGAAAAGTTGAGCTCGCGCATGCGCAGTTTATACTTGCTTCACTTTCGTCCCTTGGGTGAATTTTCGTTCACTTTCGTCCCTGATAACTAGCATGAAAAGCACCACTTGCATTCACTTGTTATAAAAAATATCGTGTGCAACACGGACCAAAGTTGGCGCCGACGAGTGTGATTGCAGCTCTCGCTTCGCTCGGGCAGCAAACTTCACACTCGCGTCGGCAATCGCCAACTTTCAGCCCTTGTTGCACAATATACTATTCTTGTTTCAAATTAGTCGTTTTTGCACTTTATGATACCTTAATATGATAAGTCTTTAATCTCAGATAGCACAGGGGGGCTATTCTCGACGCGTGTGAAATGCTTTTCGTGGACGAAATATTTTTCGTTAGCGCATGTAAAGTTTCGTCGATCACTTTCGTTAACGATAGAGAAAAAGCGATAGACCGTCCTTGGTAACACCCCAACGGGAGGCTCGATCGGGAAAGCCTAACTTTCCGCATCCAGATGTTTACACCCGACATTCCCCGTCTAGGTGCTTACAGGGTTAATGGCCTTGAGTTAAACATTCCGTATAAAACAGGAGTAGGGTTGGCCGACAGAAAACAAATATAAATGCAATCATGAAAGCATAATAGCAGTTGCTTGCTTTTAAATATGCCCAGAATAAAGAAAATAATAAATGCCTATAATATATTCAGCTTTTGATGCCCATATAACTTCGAACCAGATAGTCGCACGGAAAAACACATACAACATTTTTTATAGATAATTTAATTTGCTTTAATTTTGGTAACTACATATTTTGCTCTAAACTTTATAGAAATCGAGTTATTGACAAATAATGAAGAAAAAACATTTTTTTAGCACCTTTTCTTAAGATGGCGGCCAAATCCGGGCTTTTTTTCCGGGGTGTGCAAATTTAATACGTGCTTTTTCACACCAAATCAAACAAATTAAAATTATTTCCAGCTTGTCCGGAATTGCTTCCGTTATTAATGCACTTATCGACTGGCCTATAAGTATACCTACTTAAGTGGGCCTATACTTTAAAGCTAAATGAGATTAACTAGACAGTATAAGTAATATAGAAATACCAAATAGTAACAAGAGCAGCGTAAATTGCTGAAATAACTATGTATACGTATAGCTGAAATAGAAATGCGTATTGCTAAGGTAACTAAAACTTATTGTTATATTAACCCTGTATCTGGCAATACCCCAAAAACGTTTAGAAAAATTCTGAAACTTAATATAATTGCTAAATATAGCATATATAATATAGGGTAAAGTGGGGTGAGATGGTCGGAGAGGTTGGCCCCTCGTTTCTATTACTTTCCGTGGCGACGAGGGGCCATTTTCCTTGGCTATCTCGCCCTACTTTACCCCACTTGACCCTAATATCAATTATAAAAGCCACTGACTTGATGAAAAAGGTGATTTTGAATTAGTAGCTCTCAGACAAGCAACGTTACCAGTTCTTTATTTAGAGATAAGTGAAAAACAAGTGTTTCAAATCTATGTTGCGCGTACACTGAGACAAAATTGTACTTGATCGGAATAAACGTGCCTTTTGATAGTCCAAAGAGCGTATTTATTCGATTGAAATGAATAACGATTTGATTCAAATAATATCTAATTAATTCAATAATCTAATATTTGCGTCCAACCGATATTCATTTAAATCGAATAAATACGCTCTTGGGACTTCCCAAAGGCACGTTTATTTCGATCAAGTAAATTTTTTTCTCAGTGTAGGCTACAATACCAGGTACAGGGTTAATAAACTACTAGCATTTTGTCATGCAACTTATAAAATCTTTCTCCCTTTGAGGTACTTCATAAGCTAGTTTACTTTGACCTATTAGTAGGACGAATGTAGAAGTATAATTGTTCACTTGCCATGCTATTTGGGATTGCCATTTCTCAGATTTTTGAAGAAACTCTCATTTTTTCACTTAAAGCACTCAATAGTCGTTTAGTCGCTACAAGGATGCAATACAATTTTATCCATCAATGATTTCGATATAGAGTGCAGATGTTCGGGTATTTTTTCGCGTGCCCATATAGAGGAAGGTGATTTAAGCGTGTTCGTCCGGGTTACAGTACGCGAAAGGGTAACCTCGGTTCGTAGTTAATGCTCTCAAAGTTTTTTATCCTCTCCCGCGCATCCGTCAGATATCTCTGAAAACGGACGATCGTGATATATGCGCGCGTGTATGTACATATATATATACATATTTTGACCAATTTAACGTAATCTTAAACGATAAAAAGACAAATTAAACTGAGAAGCTGAATAATAAGTAGGTAGTTTTATAGGGAAAATATAGAATTATAGGGAGAAAAAGAGGGAAAATCGTGAGTTTTAGGGTGCAAAGGGGGAAATTTAAAAAAATAAAAGAGCAAAGGGGATACACTATGAAGCCTGCTATTGTTATTCATCTAATTATTTACGCGGAGGTCCTAAAAAACTGTGAAAAATCATGACGATACCGCCGCGTATCGAGCTTCCGTTCGATAAACCATCGAAGAGCGAATTCGGGTCAAAATATGTATACAGGGTGACATTTTGAAAACTTGCCACCCCGATATCTCAGAAAGTTACAAAGATTTTCTAAAAAAAAATACGGTTTCCGCAGTGAAGAGGGGGAACCAAAATGACATAATCGGAGACGCACCCCCTCCAACCCCCTTAGGGGTAGCCCCCCCCCCCAACTTTCTAATCTTAAATATCAACCCCCTATGTGTGATACAGCATTGGAAAGCTCTTTAAAAATGCTTTACAACAACACCAAATTTTGGTACCTTTCGATGAGTAGTTTTCGCGCAAATCGAGAAAGTAACTGCTAGAAGTAAGTTTCGTCAATTTATTTATTAAAGGTCAATTACGTTACAATACATTTTCGAAATGATTTTCATTGATTTTTCGAACTTTTTCAAATGTTCTTCTTGAAATTTTGCGACATTCTTGCGTAATTCTTTATTTCAGTTGGTTAATGCTTGCTGGTTGAGTTTGAAAAACAACAGATTTCAGATGTCTCCATAAGAAGACATCGTAGGGAGTAAGATCGGGTGATGGAAATCATTTCGACAATTTATTGTAACGTAATTGACCTTTAATAAATAGATTGACAAAACTTACTTCTAGCAGTTTCTTTCTCGATTTCCGCGAAAACTACTCATCGAAAGGTACCAAAATTTGGTGTTGTTGTAAAGCATTTTTAAAGAGCTTTCCAACGCTGTATCACACATTGGGGGGTTGCTATTTAAGATTACAAAGTTGGGGGGGCTACCCCTAAGGTTGGAGGGGGTGCGTCTCCGATTATGTCATTTTGGTTCCCCCTCTCCACTGCCGAAACCGGATTTTTTTTTTAGAAAATCTCTGTAACTTTCTGAGATATTGGGGTGGCAAGTTTTCAAAATGTCACCCTGTATATTATTACATTTGTATACTGGGTGTTCTCAAACCTAAAAAATTACGGACATAATGCAATTGATTTTATTGAAATCCGTTAAGAATTTACGGAGAAATTAATTATTTAAAAAAAAATTGAGGCGATTATTTGAAAAACAACACATATCCATACCTAGACCTTTTTAAGAAACGCATGAAAACTGTAGCTTGCGTAATTCTGGGGTAATGCGGTAAGCACGTTTCTTACTTGCTAAAAGTAGAATAAAAGCACAGTTTATATTTAAGCTCGCACAGGGTGGAGCATGGTATCACCTATGTTAATTTGGCATAAGATCGAATCACGAAAAATACGGACATGTGTTATTTTTCAAATAATCGCCACAATTAATATTTGGAATTTATTCGGCATTGATTACGTCATATCAAGGCTCATGAAGATAATGTTTATAATAACGATAGCAATTCCGATTACCTTCATGAGCCTTGATATGACGTCATCAATGCCGAGAATAAATTCAAAATATGAATTACTTTTTATTAATTAATTTCTCCGTAAATTCTTGACGGATCTCAATAAAATCGATTGCATTATGTCCGTAATTTTTTAATGAACATAGGGTTTTCCTCTGGGTCAGAGGTTTGAGAACACCCTGCTATGTACTGACTGTTTTACACGTATCCACAATTACACGACTGACCAGCCGAGGATTCGAGCCGCACTCCTCTCGCGGAATAACGGCATCTCCGATTTTACGGAGCTTAGGAATTAAGCTGACCGTGATTCTACTGCAGAACCGATCCGACCCGCAGCATTTGTACGCTTGAAATTTATTCATCAGATAACCAAGTTTTGCGGTAATTTTCACTTTTAAAGAGGAAACTCCGCGGCGTGCTCGACACCGACGAAACTTTTTCCCGCTCGCGTATTTATAGGCATACATATCTATCGAAGAACTTTCCGCCGAGAGTTTCGTTAGTTTCGCTATGATGCAGGTACCGCGAGAACCTTATCTCCCGTGACGTTTCTGTTACACGGTTCGCCCACTCGCTAGTACCGACCCCGTAAGCTTGAAACGACGACGGCTTGAGATACGAGAGGGACGAGCGACATGGATTCGTTCTCGAGAGGAAAATTCTCCCAGTTTGACGACGTAATAGAGCAGTTTCCCATAGAGAAAAAGAGGGAAAAAGAGGAAATGGAATATAAGTCGAAGGCAAGTTGGGAAAGGCAAAGCTCGATCGATCCGTCCGATGTTACCGTCGAGTAAACGCGAAACGAGTCCAATGATCCACTGAACCGAGTTTCAATCTGCGATTCATTCGTATACGGAGCGAACTTTGAAGGAGTAAAGAGTAAAGAAATGAGGCCTTCGGGGGCAAGAAGAGGTATAAAGGAAAGTGGAACAGGGAGAGAAGACTTCGGAGCATGTCAGGCGAAAGTCATTACGGATACGTGGCTCGTCTTTTCGTGCTTTTTCCGCACGTTATACAGGGAAGAAAAACAGAGAAAGGTATTCTCGATTCTCTTACCTTCTTCCTCGTATATTCTTATAAAGGGAAGTTGTACCACATTTGTGAGGAATTTAATCATAGTAGGCTTTACATTGCAAAATTGGAAATTAAAATTCTCTGGAAACACGTGTTCGAAAAGCTTAGCTTACGTACATATACGCCGCAAGCCCAGTGTAACGGGTCATACGCGGTGGCTAGAATAATCCTTGTGATAACTGCGACCCTAAGTAGCAGTCAACATTCTCTTCCGCAGGATAACTTGTCACGTCGAATTTAAATGTGGTTGAACATTCCATAAAACAGGACTCTCGTCGCGTACAGAGAGTACGCGCATTAAACCCCCGTCTGAGTACTTGGTGCTGTCACAGTCATCGCGGATTATTTATACTCCGGCCGGCTCTTTACTCGATATGTGTGTGTATGTTGGTGCGTGTGTGTGGCACTGCTTTCTGCTATTTATTAACCCTCGAGCACGAAAGCACGGTCGGACGAAATTCAACGCCATAGTTCACGAGCCATAAGATTGGTCGATTATGCATGTACGGACGCGTAATGAATTTTCGAGTTTCCGATGGAAGGGAGGTCAATGCGGAAACCAGAAACCATTATATGTATTACGGCGAATACAAATTCTGACACGCGGTTTACTTATTAACACGTTGACTGTCCCCATAAGGAATTTTTTCGATCCCACAGCGTCTAAAAATGAAATCATCATGCATACGGCAATGCAAAATGAATTACATATGTCTCATGAACGTACAGCGACCTTTCTGTATGAATCGTATGTGACTCATGGGACAGTCAACGTGTTAAGGACAGTCGAAATAAAAAACCTAAGTAATATTTTACTCCACGTGAGTGTTCTTTGGTTAATTATACTCCGTGGTGCAACTGCGATGGAATGTATACCGACGCAAAGTTCGAATTCGAATTAATATGGCAATTCACATGCACTTTGACGGCATTCTGCAAATACTGTAGATAAACTCGACTCTGAGTGTCACTACGATATGCGTATCTACACAGAGATCGTACATTTACATCGATCGCGGAGCAAGTTTATTTGTAATGTTTACGAATGTGTGACACGGTAACGGTAAAGAGATGAATGAAAAAAAAGAGTATAAATTTGTTTGTATTTTTATATACAGGATGTTCACGCCCGGGCTCCGAGCGTGTGTGGAACCTATTTCAAATTTACCGCATACACAAACCAATTAGCGGCTCGGTTAGCCTTCCCTGTTGTCACTGCGGCCATCTATTAATTGAAGACCAAACTGCATATAGATCACTATTGGTTCACGTATGCGGCAAACTCGACAAAAGACTCTACCCACTTTCGGAGCCCCCGAGTGTGAACACATCCTGTATATAAACTATATACCAAAGTGCAGAACATTTTCTCCTTCTTCACATTCCACCATATCGTTTAGTAATTACTCGTCCTGAGATATGTCCCAAAATAGGCATCCACCTTTCCCGATCGATGTAACGTGTACCTCCTGGAAAATAAACATTTTTATTTACTCTTACCGGGAAAAACATTTCGATGCGACAGCGGGTTTACACCGATACTTGACAGTTGAACGCCCAACACGCAGGCGGGTCTAATGAGAAAAGCCCTATAATGTTCAGACGGTCGCGCAGAGAGAGCCGGCCTTTCGTGTCGCGACATCATTTAGAACGCCGTACCTTGTGAATCTCGTACTCGGAACGATTACTTCCCGGTCGTAGGTCACGCTACACCCTTAATTTTCAAAGGTTGCGGGCCCGACTCATTTTCCACGTTGAAACCGACGAAGCGAAATCGACGCGAGACGAGTCATACGCGAGCTGTTCGCACCTCGCATAATTACGTGAAACCCCTACGCAGACGACCCCTTTTCCCACCCTCGAATAACCCGCAACCATTTTGCTCGCTGCTCCCGCGGCACCTTTAATTTTTCCGCGTGTGATGGTCGAGCTCGCTACGCTTCTCTTGGTCGCGCGTTGCGTTTCATTTTTACTCATTAGTCTCTCTCTCTCTCCGCTGCTTCGGCTTCGCCACGTTTCACCCTGTACCCATTCGTCGGAAAGTTGCGTCGCGGCAATTTGGAACGTTTTAACGCCACTTTAGCAACAAAGCGAGAGCAAGGGGGACGTCCGGAGTTCAGCGCCGCGTGTACACGCACGTAGAACGATATCACGTGCTCAGCCGATATTGCGTAGCAACTACATGTTCGCAATTACCGAAGATACGTACGCGCGCTGATCACTGTGTACATGGTTGACGAGTCTGAAAAAGGTCGAAAAATGAAAATGTTTAACCTCGCGATATGGAGGATTGAAAAATCGGGCTGATTTCCTTGTGAGTAATTGTCGGAAATATATGTTATGATGCTATAGTCAGCTGACGCATTCAACCGGATACGTTCCTTCACATACGTGCAGTTATGTATTCTCATGGAATTTGATTCGTTCATGTCTGTATACTTTTCGTTTACTGGATATAAATATAGATAGAAACTTCCTCACGGGAGAAATATAAGTGATTGTAGTAAATAGGCTACGGATGGGAAAAAGTTTAGAGCAATCGTTCTCATATTTTTTGAAAAGTTAAAATTACTAGAAACAAGAATATAAAAGTGATTACTATAAACTTTTCTTCTTACAATAAGCAAAGGTACATAGTGCATATTCAAGCGCAACGTACAGTATTCTCTCGATACCTTTCCATTCCATTTCATATCGGACTTGACCGCGCGTCGGGTCGCACAACCATTCTCTCGAATTTTTTCCATGTAGAACTGCGCGGATATTGATCTAAACTTAACTCCCTTTTACTCTTACTTATTCTTGTATTATACTTTCGACGGAAATATCTCACAAACCGTTCAACGGGCGTTCATTCCACCCTATATCTTTTTCTTTTTAAGTTTTGACGAGATCTACAACTTTTGCAAGAGTGAAAATATTGAGTTCCAGTAAAAAAATACCAATATTTTTGCGCATATGAGTTTAAGTTATTTTGTATAACACTATCGACTCGCCGACACTTAAAAGTACTAAAATATTCGCAGTATGCAAGACCTTGAATAGTACCGTAAAACGGGGTTCGCATGCGGAGTAACTTTTGCATATTTGACATTATTCCACCTTTTTCTATCGAATTTTTTTTGTTTAAATTGTTACTCATTCCAAACAAACCTTTCTTTTGTTACAGGTCTAGGACACTAGGAGAATGCCTCGCCATTATGTAAAAAGGTTGGGCAGTCGTGCATACGCCAATTATTCTCCCGCTCAACTAGGAAAATTGTTAAAAGCCATTAGAAGGGGGATGTCTCAAGCCCAAGCGAGTTGGCGTTACAAAATTCCTCGGGAAACCCTTCAGAATAAGCTATTTGGCTCTTTTTTATGCCAAAGTAGACAAATTGCCACTTCTATTTTGGTATTCTGAATAAAATAATGCAACTGCCAAAGTAACCCCAAATGTAGTGCCTACTTTGGCACCCAAAAATCAAATTTTGTAAGGTGTATTTTTCATTGTTATTGAACAAATTTTGGGAAGCTAATAGCCACTGAGGTATTTGCTACAACGGAATTTTTACATTTGTAAAATGAGCGATCCTTTTTGTTATTTTCAAAAACGTCTCAAAATCTGCCAAAGTAACCCCGTTTTACGGTACGTACCAAGTAGAATATACAGGCTCTGTAATGTTCGATGCGTGGAAAGCTATTGAGAGCAACGCGACTTGTGTATACCTACACAAAGGCAAACGAACGTAAGTACGTTCGAATTGGAGAACCCGACATCCGTCGGCGGAAAAGTATCGAGAGTACTATATACCTGTGTGTATGTAAGATAGATGGAAAACTAATGAGTCTACTTTTATTAAGGCACGTCTTCTACTATTATTACATTAACAAAATAGACGCAAATTAGTAGTAGATATACTGAAATACACTTTCCTTTGCTTATTTACATACACCAAGATCAATGGTTAGTCTATCATATATAAATATCTACGGGCTGCTAGCATGCGGCTTTTTCTATATATCGCTTAATAATTTATTATTAAATTAAGAAAATTGTAGACGATGCCCAGTAGCATCGATAATAACTCATAAGATTTGAAATGAATTTCACAGACGATAATATTTCGAGAAATATAAGCACAGAAAGAGAGATACACTTCGGTACTACTGCGATTTGTGTCAATTTTACCAATACCAATAAAGTTAATCATCAATTGAAAAAGAAGCGCCTTAACTAAATGGCAAAATACATAAAATCCAATCTCTATGTATGTATACTTTCCACTCGGATATACAACGTTGGACTGAAATACCTCGAAAAAAGATACAATAAAATCAAGCGATTTAATAGAAGTGCGAATTGCTGCAAGTAGATAAAATAAACCGGAAACTACGAAGAAATTAGACTCAAGTAGTACCGATGAATGAAAAATATGGAGAATCCGAAAAATTGACTTGGACGGGAACAAAGTCGTTTTTCGGCTTTCTTCTTGCCAATCTAGACGCTATACTTCTTATAATATAATAGGTATACCTACTGGGATATAAGCTCGATCGACATTCGGCGCTGAAATGAAAGCAATCGAAGTTTGAGCGCCCGAAGCAGCATGATGGAGGAGCAGCGAGTAGTGTAAACAAAAAGAGGGAAAAAAGACAGGCCAAAAGGAAGGGTGAGAACGAAGAGCCAAAGGGAGAGAGGAAAAGATGGCTTGTTGTTGTTCGCGTGATTTATAATGCGCCCGTCGCTTCGGACAATGGTTCATCCGAAGCCGTCCAACTTAGACAGTGGTCTATTATGCCGCCGGTGTTTTACGAAGGAAGACGACGCTACATATTCCTCTCTTATTACTGCCGGAGGAAGCGTTTCAGATAAGATAACCCCTTCTACCCCGCGGGGACAACCTCGTCCTTCCTATCTACTTTTCTTGGAAGTCAAGGGACAAGGAATTTGCTTAGATAATTCAAATTCTATTTTTTGTTTTTTCACCCTCATTTACTATCATCCACAGACGATATGACGATAAAGAATGACGCAGGTGACAGACGATGCGATTCAATTAAAAACTCATTAAAATTTATAAAAGTCTAAAAGTCCATCGATCAAGAGAGTATCGCCGCACACGCAA
Organism: Xiphydria camelus; assembly: GCA_963678675.1. Taxonomy (NCBI): domain Eukaryota; kingdom Metazoa; phylum Arthropoda; class Insecta; order Hymenoptera; family Xiphydriidae; genus Xiphydria; species Xiphydria camelus. Next base: position 7,362,930 of record OY783192.1, read on the forward strand.
GAGAATACGTGCATCGCTGAGAAGGAAGTCGAGTTGCTTTCTTCGATATGTGTAAAGTTGGAAGCGGTGCTTATAAACCGTCCTTACAGCAGCTGAGCAGATCTCGGTACCCCCTATAGACTATCCCGTCTATACAGACAGCTGCACCCACCCGGAGGCAGTGCAGGGGGTTAAGTAAACACTCTTTACAATCTCACCCCTTGACATGCCCCGATCTCGACCTCTTTCTTCTCGACTTTCTCTTCTTACTCCTCCACGAATAGCGTACAACGTGAAAAGTTGTCAGAGCCTTCTGATTACAAACAATATTGTCTTTTATCGGCGGCACTTCTTACACGTGGAGGGAAACACCGAAGCAGCTGTTGACGGAAACTTCGTGATTGACCGGCGCTCGACACTTTCAGGGCAATGACTCGGGTAAAGTAAGCGAGAACAAAAGATAAAGAAAGTGCCTATTGTCGATTGATGGTTCTCGGGAGAGACTCTTCAAGATGTCAACGCCGGGTGTCAACCCCCTCGCCTATTATCAATTCGCTCTACTTGGGAAAATGTGTAATCGACGACCATCCTCCCTAGGGTAGGAGTACCGTATGTCCGCGATCATTTGAACCATAGGAAAATTGCGAGTTTTGCATGAGCACCCCTTTGGGTCTCCTCGTCCAATAGAATCACCGGAGAAGCGTGAATGCGCATGCGTAGTCATCCGCGAGTGTGGCGTCGTCAGCAAGTTCAGATCGGTTATCGAAATAATCGATCTGAACTTGCTGACGACGCCACACTCGCGGATGACTACGCATGCGCATTCACGCTTCTCCGGTGATTCTATTGGACGAGGAGACCCAAAGGGGTGCTCATGCAAAACTCGCAATTTTCCTATGGTTCAAATGATCGCGGACATACGGTACTTACGCAACGGCGGTACAATTTTCGCGTTGAAAGATGACACTCGCGTCGCAGTCTACCACTAGGGTAGTCAATTGAAATTGATTGCCTACGTTCACGGTGCTTCGGGGCGTTCCGCGCACGCGTGCTCGTTAATTGATACGCCGCCGCGAGATTCGTATAGGGATCGAGCGTACCAACACAATTAATATCCTTCGGTAAACGTGCGCGTAATGGTATACGTACGAAGCAAATGACGACCTAGAAGCACCGGCGGGGTCGTATATAGTTCAGGGAAATAAGACTTCCTCTGCGGAATGAGAGAAAGCAAGCTGGATTTTTGCAGAGATCTTCGTTTTGATGTTCTAATGAAGCACCAAAAAGTCTCATATGCTCACCCTTGTGCGTCTCGAGATATCAAAGGTCAAAGGTTATGAAAATCAGTTTTTTGCGAAAATCTCGCTTCCGGTTAGTCTAATGTCTTAAGAAGTTTTAACAAAATTTACGTAAAACAGCATTCTCTACAAGTTTGATTCTATACATTTTTTTGTAATATCAACCGTTTTCGAGATATAGCGTGAAGGAGCGGGAGCGCGCATTTTTGAATAGGTCATAGTGTATATACTACCCAATTATGGAGAAAGGCAGTAATTAGCAAAACAAATCGAAGTGCGTTTCTTGTGGTACCATTGAATATCTTCAATTATTTTGTAACCAAATTTTGTACCCTTTCGTAGTGTTAAAGGTAGGTTTTATTAGTAATCTGTCTTGGAAACCCTTCGGCAAAAGGCATCGAAGTTAAAGTTGATTTTCCACAAATTTGTTGGTTAGCAATTACTGCCTTTCTCCATAGTTGGGCAGTATACTGCTTAGCTATAACTATAAATGCACTTTTCTTAGTAGTTATACTAAAAAATTGAATTCCTATTATTATTTCAGTTAAAAGTTTGTTCATTTATAAAAAAGAATATAATAAATAATTAATAACAAAAAATTCATCCTTTTCCGCACCACTTTTGCAGTAGAATGCAAGGCGCGTTTTTTTAGACATGGCTTCTGAACAGTAACCGATTCACGTCTTTCGCAATTGCCAGCGTGCTTTATGTTTCCTCTTCTTCGTCCTCGTCTTCTTCAGGTTCCTCAAGTAGTTCTACCACAATATTGTTTTCATCATCACGCGCTTCCGCTGTATCTAATTGCAAAATCTCTTCAGGCTCATGGCCACTCAAGTCTTCAATCTAAGTTCTAACATAATTGTTATATTTGACGGTTAGTCAGACAATTTTAAAAATATAAAAGCAATGGAGCAATTAAGACGAACTACTGCACTGTCTACATCTTATGAAGTTCGCTTTGATGCAACAATGAATGTGCCAATCAGCCAAGAAAAGCTCTTATCAAACCGATGCAACAAAAACATTTTTATTGAAATGCTTATTGAACAACTACAAGCTGCGAACATCGCTACAATATAAGCCAAGGATGATGCGGATGTCCTAATCATCGAAACAGCCATCGAAGTATCGGAAAGAGAAAGAACCGCCGTCATCATTAGAGAAGACATTGATTTGCTTGTTCTTTTTTTTTTGGGGGGGGGGGGGGGGGTCTAAAAATCAATTTTTTAAATTGCCTCCTCTTATAGTAAAATATTTAAAGAATGTTGCTTCCAAATTTCAAGTCAATCGGAGCAAAACTCTCAGTCATAGATCTTTAAAAAACGAGATGCTAGAGCCGAAAACAACACTATTGCCACCTGCCCCAGACGAACTATTAAACATAATCTTCTGCAATTGTAAAAAAGGATGTGGTGCGCAGTGTGGACGTAGAAAAGTAGGACTACCATGCTCTACAGTTTGTGGTTAGTGTCACGGACAGGCATGCCTGAATCCTTCCTCAGAATTGCAAGACATTGAAAACTTCAGTGGCCATGAGCCTGAAGAGATTTTGCAATTAGATACAGCGGAACCGTATGATGATGAAGACAAAACTACTTGAGGAACCTGAAGAAGACGAGGACGAAGAAGAGGAAATATAAAGCACGCCGGCAACTGCGGAAGACGTGAATCGGTTACTGTTCAGAAACTTTGGTTAATATCGAAAACATGGATTAGGCCAGTAGGGTAAACATGGATTAGGGTAGTAGGTACATGTGGTTGTAGTAACATATCTTTAAAAAACGCGCCTTCCATTCTACTTCAAAAGTAGTGCGGAAAAGGATGCATTATTTGTTATGAATTATTTATTATATTTTTGTATAAATGAACAAACTTTTAATTGAAACAATAATAGGAATTCAATTTTTTAGTAACTACTAAGAAAAGTGCATTTATAGTTATAGCTAAGCAGTATATACAGTGTTACCTATTCAAAAATGCGCGCTCCCGCTTCTTCACGGTATATCTCGAAGACGGTTGATCGTACAAAAAAATGTATAGAATCAAACTTGTAGAGAATACTGTTTTACGTAAATTTTGTTAAAACTTCTTAAGACATCAGACTAGCTGGAAGCGAGATTTTCGCAAAAAACTGATTTTCATGACCTTTGACCTTCGATATCTCGAGACGCACAAGGGTGAGTATATGAGACTTTTTGATGCTTCATTAGAACATCAAAACGAAGATCTCTGAAAAAATCTAGCTTGCTTTCTCTCATTCCGCAGATGGGGTTTTTATATGCCTTATTTCCCTGGACTAATAGACGACGCAGGCAAATATCGTCACACTCGCTCACCAAGTCTGTGATACGCACGCACAGTCTTCATAACCACCACCGATTCACGCTCGCGACGATAGCTCGCGTGAAGGTTCGACCTTCCGGCGGCGTCCTATTCGCCAGCTACGCGCGGGAAAGCCAATCTTGCCTTCAGGCAATCCTATACGATTCTCTGCGAGCTTAATAGTTTCCGAATGTTTTACGAGGCCGATTTTATACAGCGTTACGCCGCGCGCGAGGACCAATTTAAAGTTTTCAAGGCAGCTTGGCGCGGTATAAAAATTTATGATTCGCGACGGCCTAACGACTCCGAAGTTTTCGGCTGACTTCGAGCGCCCTCGTGGCTTCGATCGGAGAAAATCTCGGGGATGTAATCGTCGAGGTGACGGCGGAGGTTCGAAGGAAATTAATTCCTTAAAAAACCAACGAGACCGACCTACTGTACGGAGCTGTGAAAGAGGATCTCCTTTCTGCTTCTCTCTCTCTCTCTCTCTCTCTCTCTCTCTCTCTCTCTCTCTCTCTCTCTCTCTCTCTCTCTCCACACCGGTTGGCGGGAAACAATCTCTCCCCTCCGCGCGACTGGAGGCTCGTAAATCGTAAAACCTCCGCGCAAGGCCCCCGTGTAAAACGACGTGACCCCCTGCGCTTTTTAGAAGTACCTACTCCTGCAGCCTTGAAACGCTTTCCCTCCTTGGTATTTAAACCATACTAATAAATAACTGAGTCTTTTTAGAGCCCGCCCTTTCGAGGATTTCAACGTGGAGGGTTTTAAGAGCGCAAGACACGCCGGTATTATACTTGTGTCCGCCGTAAAATGGCACGGACGATTGCAACCCTACATGTACGTTTAAAGCCTCGGTATAAGTGCGCATTCGCTCGTCTCGGATTCTCCCGCGTTATGGGGGCCGGCAGGAAATTCGAGGATCGTGCAGACTCGATCGTTTCATAATTCAGAGTATCGTCGAGAAACTGGAAGGCGGCTACACTTATTACCGGTCGTATCGTCGAACGTTTGACCAATCGTTTCGCTTATGAAGTTAAGTCGAACCCTCCTTTGCGAACTGGACGAAGAAGATCTCGGGACTATACTCTACATCGTCGTTTTAGGTACTGTTAAATGGAATATTGGATATCCATGGCTAAACTACAAAACTACGTGTTATGAAAACTTGTTAATTTCCCGAAAAAAATAAGCAAAAAGCTACATGCAGTTGTAAATGTCTGTACAATAGTTTAGCTTTGCGCACGAAGCACGCTTGATGCGGTTTTCGTCAAACATTATATTTCTAATATTCACACCAAGTTTTTTTAATTTGCAGATCTTACATACGAAGAGAAAATAACTGTGAAACGATATAAAACAGAAAAGTCCATCGGATAATTGAGTGGCTCAGTGCTATCCTTGCCTAACAATAAGCCTTCTCCAAATATAACACTGACACTGACATATTGCTGCATATATATGATGTTAAACAATAAAGCGCCAAAATTTAAATTTTCGTGGGTTAGGCAAGCATGGCACTGAGCCACTCACACCTTTGGCACTGACATATTGCTGTATATTATATGATTTTAAGCAACAAAGCGCTAAATTCAAATTTTCGTGGGTTAGACAAGGATGGCAGTGAGCCACTCAACTGTCAAAGTTACTCCGTATGTTGATATAAACCAAAGAAAGATTTTGGAAGAACGATTGCGCGGCGTTCCTACCGCGTCGACTCTCGAGTCGAAGATGCAAGTACGAGTACATTGTAGTACGAAGGTGGATGGACAACTTCGCCTCAACCGGGCGAAGCGTTACTCGAAGATAGACGTTGCAGGCTTTACGGAACAAATGTGGGAATGCAAATCGAGCAGGTGAGCGTAGTGGAGACTGATAAAGCGACGTAATCACGATCCCCGGCGGGTAATTAGTAACCTCGACCGCCTTGATTGCTTCGATTTTTCTCAGGAATGTTCCGCGTTAATTATCCTTGCTATCGATATCCTCGACTCGCTATCTCACTCGCGCACGAGAACGAGGATCTTGAATGTTACTAATTCCGTGACACTGTACGTATACCGCAGCCAGATAAGACGAATTTCGGGTAACATCCTCGCGCTTCCTCGGAAAGTCAGCTGATGCGTAGACTTCGACGATTTGATTCGAGATAGTTAACGGCGAGGAGATTAATTACACAATTCCGGTATTAAAATATCTCATCTCTACTGATATCGCTATTCCTAGAGAAGCGATTTCAATAGAGGTTGGACTGTATTACACGTTTCAAAGAAGTCGATAACTAGAATCGGGTCGCGTTTTCGCACCGCGCTTCAATGTTTCACCGCCTTCGTATAATCACCATAGAAATACGCCGAAAAAATCTATAAAAAATATTCATCCTACATATGTACGAGAATAACTAAAATTTCGCTCCTCTCTAACTCGCCAGTCGCCGAGCGCCAGAATACGGCAGAGTTTTCACCGCGAAAAAGGAGCCCCACTATGGACGACGTTAATATTCATAATCCTACTAAGTCATAATCGGCCGATATTCCCGCGCGTACTCAACGTGGCCGTCCAGCTAAAGCGCAATAAAAAAAGCATTATCTTGCGGTCATTCAGCCTTCAGACTTCATTAACGTCTCTACATTTATTCATGGGACATTAAAAATGCACGTTTAATTAGCACGTTCGATATCCGGGATTTTCGCCCGTGTAATTACGTTTCACCGATCGACTCTATCGTTAAAATATACATATATGCAGACGCATATCGACGAGCGAAAAGGGTGGCAGTTAATGCGAGACGGAGGCTTTCATTTTCACGTGAGGAATTCACATCGTTCTCGCTTTTCCAAATCACCACCTTTATAACGACGGAACGAGCAAAAAGACCCTCCCTCTTCTATATCTTCCCATACAAAGATTTCACGTACAGTATTCAAAGAGCCTCATCCGATCAATCGATTCTTTATCGGCCAATCAACCTGCCACATTATGCGTCCGTGCGTGCGAGGCACCTCTCGATACACAAGACTTCACAACGGCGAGCGTACTCGGAGTCGCGGGGCGCTGCGCGACGTTCGGCTTTCGACGATAAACGGAACAGCGTTTACAAAGGGACCCACGTTCGCGTACGCACACCCGTGAACGCGCGAGTACCGATGCGGCACGTTTCTCGATTCCGAGCCAATCAAATCGTGATTCACAAACAGAGTCCCGTAGACTAGACCTTTGACGCGCGGAGTAGGGCCTGTCTACCGACGAGAAATATTTATTCCGAGTCAGGCTGTTCGGGACAAACCGGCGCGGGCGGTGCTATAAATCATATCAGCGTGTATGAGCGGGCACATTTATTAATTTAACCAACGGCCATAGATCCCATTATGCGGGGTTACGAGGCGGAATGTGATTAGTTGCATGCATCAATGAACGACTTCTAATTGACTGCGACTCGGCGCCGAGTCGTGGAACGGCGCGGGGTCAATACTTCGGCCGGTCAAAACTTCGAATCATGGACCCCCATGCGGTTCAATATAGATATAACACGACTGCAGCACTTGATACAATTAATAATCGCTTCTATCCGGATGTAGTGGCTCGCGTCGACGAAGTACCAAGGAGTCAAGTACCCCTTTGAGCGAGTACCATCGAGTCGACGAGGTGCTTTGTTCTTCTCGGTCTCGCATCGTCCTCCTCTTTTCTTCTCTGTATACTTTTCGTCATCCGCGGTGGAAGTAGGTAAACGGGGATGAATTCGGTATCGGTCAGGTAGGTCCGGCAATGCCAACGCGAAGGTTCTGTTTACATACATCGGAGAGAGCGACGCGCGACCAAGTCAAAATGCACCACCCACTGTAGCGAACTCCAAGGGATGGACCGACGTCGTTCAATTTCAATATAGAGATACGGAAGAAAATACGATGAGCCAGTATTGACACTGGCGAATATTTCATGACGTAAAATACAACGTCCTTCCTCTCGATCGTATCTGATGTTCAAATGGTTGGTATGTACCCAGGTTAGGAAGATGGATTGTCGTTTCCAATAAGAGATTATTGGACCGAGATCGGAAGGTGGATCCGGAAGTGATCCTGGATGGTAAATATTGATGCAATGGGAGAACGGTAGAGAGCATCCGTAAGTTCGAAAGAACGACGGTACCGTCACGGCGTTTCACGTCGGGAAGATCGTCACTTTTTCGGTTATCTGGAAGATAAAGTCGACCGAAGGATAACAGCGCGCGACTAGTAGGGTAAGTCCGGGATAGTTGGACCAGCGTGTTAGTTGGACCAGTACCTATAGATTCAATACGAAGCATTCATATTTGGTAGAAATGCCGTCACGACGTTTAGTTGGTTCTGAGAAGTCACAGCGGCATCTCGCGGTCATTTTTACAAAGACACAACACGTGATACTGAGAACAATATTTTCGTCTCATACCGACTTTTACTACCGTTAAATTTGGAACGCACGTTTAGTAATCTGAAAAGGTGAGAATTTCATTTATATTAATATGTTATGAGTTTGTCAGCATACCTAAGTCATTCATAACCTTACTATTCGATTGATATTGTTTGTTTTCTTAGCGTAGTGGTATAGTCGATCTATCCCGGAATATCGGGTAAGTTGGACCATTAGTTGTAAATCACAATTTATTTACCTATCTTTAACTTAGATTTATATATTTTTCAAGCAAATATCATGCCAACATTTTATAAACGAAAGGGCACAGTTAACAGGGCCATTTAGACGGCAGAAGCACTAAAAAATGCAATGGAAGCGGTAATTTCAGGTACATTGGGTGTAAATCGAGCAGCTGTTGAATATGGTATCCCCTATTTCTTGAAATGTTCTTTGTGTGATAAAACGAAGTTTTGTTACTTTAATTCCATGTTAACCCTCTGTCGGTCTCACCCTAATGAAGTGGTCCAACTAACCCGGCTATTAAAAGTTAGTTAAGCCACAGTATCGTATTTATTATTTGTTGCAACTGCATTGTGCTTATGTTTTCATGCAACTTTCTAATAAATACTTGTATAGAATTGTTCTCTTAATGGGATTTTAATATTTATGAAAGCCTACATTTATGGAAAAAGATACTACAGTATCTCAAAAAAAAAGTGGTACAACTATCCCGGACTTACCCTACAGCTAGCGGAATCTACGGAGGATTTAGGGATGAAAAGGTACGACGACTCTGGCCACTTTTCAACGATGCGACCATCGAGGCAGCCAGGAACGAATTAACGAGGAAAGTGGATAACGAGGCATCACGTGGTTAGTCCTGCAGGGGTACCGCCAATAAAACAGGGGGTATGTATATCACGTGGCCGTGGCTGGACGCGTCCGACGATACAGTCCAATATATTACGCAGATAGCTATGCTAATTCAGCTCTAACCTACCCACACCCCTCGATACCCGTTTCGCAACCCCTCTTCCACCCGTGACGCGTCACGTACACGCGCCTGGCAATATGTACACGCGTATACGTACGTACACGCGTATGTACGTATATGTATCCCCGCGCCATCCGAGTGAATCCCACGTAGCATGTCCATTGTACTCCACTGAGCTATCCGTGCATGGAAGGGGTTCCACGGACGTTGCATCCTCGTTACCCAGGCATTACCTGCACACCTACGATAAGGGTGAGCCAACGAGGCTCCGATCGGATTAAATATATTATATAGGTACATGCGTATCGGAACGAACCGCACTTTAACGGTTCGCACAGGTAGCGCGCCCGAGTGAGCGATTAAAGCTTGACATCGCTCGATCTTTGATTATACCGGCTATGAAAATTGTTTCGGGATGGGCCTCATCTCACGACGAAGAGTGCCGCGGACGTTTGAAAAGAATTTGTTGGTTAATTGTACCACTGCTATATGTGATTCATTATTCCATACAAGAAAGATTTTGACTTTATTTTTGAAGATATCTAAAGAGAGAGAGAGAGAGGGAGAGAGAGAGAGAGAGGGAGAGAGAGAGAGAGAGAGAGAGAGGTAGAGAGAGAGAGAGAGCGGTAAAAATAGAGATACATAATAGTTGTTCATTTTAAACGCCAATGCAGTACAATCCGCTCGGCTCTATTTTTTGATGGATCTTTTCCATGATGGTTGAATTTTATTCCAAAATTGTAACATAAAGGGCTCTGTAACATTTTCTTCGGATTGTTGGTATTATGTGAATTTCATTGGATTAAAAAGGTTTAAATTTAGATGAAATATTATAAAGAACTAGCAGCCCGTCCCGGCTTCGCACGGGTAGATTGTGGATTGATTTTATCCGTCCACCATTGTTTAAATACATTTTTAATACAAAACTTTTAGTATTTTTCCCGGGCTACGCAATGGTCATATTCGATTTGACCTTGACCATGACCTTCAAGGTTATATCGAGGTTAAATTAATTTTTTTTCACGTTCAAATGTGTCCTTGACCATTTTTTTCATGTTACCTTTATTGTCAGCGGAGGTCAAATTTAGGTCAAGTATAGTTCGACTTTTTGAACACCCTGTATAAGATTTACTAACTCAGAAACCTTCGCGGATATGCGTCCAACTGTTCCCCAAATTTTCATCGCAATCGGATGAACGGTTTAGGAAGGCATAATAATCATCAGTACCGGTACTTTTTGAACACCTTTTATAAGATTTACTAACAATAAGAAACCTTCGCGGGCATGCGTCCAACCATTCCCCAAAGTTTCATCGCAATCGGATGAACGGTTTAGGAAGGCATTTGATATTACCTTAAAGGTCACGGTCAAGGTCAAATCCAATAAGACCACTGGGTAGCCAAGGAAAAATCCTTAAAGTTTTGTATTAAACATTTTTCTCTAAAATGTTTTCCCGCTGAGATAATCGGCCGTACCGGGACTTTTTGAACACCCTGTATAAGATTTACTAACTCAGAAACCATCGCAGGCATGCGTCCAACCATTTCCCAAAATTGCATCGCAATCGGATGAACGGTTTAGGAAGGCATACGAGACATACAGACAGACAGACAGACAGACAGACAGACAAACATTCATTTTTATATATATAGATATAAATGGTATAAAGTAACGTACATAGTCTAAAATGATTATTCGAGTGCACTGAGCCATGTAAAAATATATGTATATCACACACACATTATTCTCTATTTTGAGTCCCTTCTTTAATTTCTTAAGTGCAGCTTCAGTAATACGAAAGCAATAAGGGATACGGCGCTATAAGTGCGCAAACGTCGATCATCAAACCTTTGAAGCCCAACGTAATTCGGAAAGTTACTGCCCGCGGGGGAAAAGTCGTATACGTCAGATCTCTCTCTCTCCGCGCCGAAGCGTGCACTGTGTAGCTTCACGCGTGACCTTATTTCGCGTGCGCGTGCGCGTGCGGGGGCGAGTGAAGTGCGACGAGGTTTGCGGTGCGGTGGTTTCTTGGCTACGAACCGTGGCACACTGGCTTCGTCTCCCAGCTTATTGTCTGACCGCGCAAACACCGCTTAATCCCACTGACCCACTGCGCTTTCATACGCCCGAAGACGGTCAACATCCGCAGGGTTGAACTTTCGAGGGTGGTTCGGCGCGCGAGTCGCGCGATCACTGGAGGAGATTCCCCTCTTTCCCTACGAAATTCGCTGGTACTCGCGACGACTGGAAATGAACGGCGGAAGAAAATACGCGAAGTGGCATATAACGATGTCGTCTCAAAGGGACTTAAAGGGAGGAGAGATGAAGTCGCGCCTGCCATTGTCCTTCCATTTTATAAGCTTATTGATATTAATTACTTTAATAGCAGTCGCCTGACGTATCCAGAAATAATAAATTTAATAAATATAATGTAGTAATAACAGTAACAGATGTATGTAATTACTAATTCTGATTATTAAGACTACTATCGTATACCTACATGTATATGTAACTGTTTTCCGTATAATTATATACGACAGCACTCTAAATAAAGAGTTATTTTTTGTGTTTATCCAAACATTTAAATTGGAGTTTTTCAAAACTGCAAATTTGCACATTCATGATTTTGGCATTGGAGGGACAATATGTTTAATTACACAGTCACACAAAAAAAAAGTGGGGTATACATTTGATGCGATATATGTTATCCGTAGTAATTTTGCTTCCTGATCACGAATTCGGTGTCAAAATTTGGACATCTCACGTCACAATTTTTTTCTAACCTCAAAAAACTATGCACAGTCACACACACAAAAGAAGAGGGGTACATACTTTTGATGTGATATGTTATTCATAGTAATTTTGCCTCCTGATCACGAATCCGGTGTCAAAAGTTGGCTATCACGTCAAATTTTTTTTAATCTCACAAAACCAGCCAGAGATCATGATTTTCAAAAAGTTAATGGACTTAAACCAAATTCGGTATAGGGGAGATTTTGGGTCGCTGATCACGAATCTGAAGTCGGATTTCAAAAATTCAAGATGGCGAATCCAATATGGCGGACGAGATTTTCGAAAATCGACAGATTCATACCAAATTTGATATAGGGGTTATTTTTCAGTCGCTGATGACCAATATAAAGTTATATTTACAAAAATTCAAAATTTTCGAAAATCTCGTCCGCCATATTGGATCCACCATCTTGAATTTTTTAAATCTGACTTCAGATTCATGATGAGCGATCCAAAAAAAACCCTTATACCAAATGTGGCTTGAATCCGTCGATTTTCAAAAATCTCGTTCGCCATATTGGATCCGCCATCTTGAATTTTTGAAATCCGACTTCAGATTCGTGATCAGCGACCCAAAAAATCTCCTATAGCGAATTTGGTTTAAGTCCATTAACTTTTTCAAAATCATGATTTCTTGATGGTTTTTTGAGATTAAAAAAAAATGTGACGTGACAAAAATTATCATTATTGTAAGAGTATAGACTTATGCGATACGGTTGGAGTGTCTCGGGAAGAAATACGTTAGGATGACCGTTACGAGATGCCTGGCAGTTAGCGAAACTTAGTGGTTATGCGTCACAGGCAGAAAGACGTTAGGCTCTCACGGTCTATAAACTCTCTTAAGTTTATAGACCGTGCGTTAGGCGGGCCGTCACGAGACCAGGAAGACGTTAGGCTAGCCGTTGCGAGACAGCTGGGGCCTATAACACAAGCCATACGAGTGTAACAAGTGTAGGACTTGTAAGAAATTCACTTGTAGTTGCAAGTCCTTAAATATTCTGTAACACAAGCTTCACCGCGACACTTGTAGGAAATAGGGAAAGGTCCTACACACAAGTGTAGTTAATAATTTACAAGACTTGTAGAATATGTAGAAGTCCGCTATAAACCGGCCTACACACGGTGATGCAAAAAATTGCAATTTACCTTTCAATTTCTATAGTTAGCGTGTCCCGGTAGCTGTCAATTCGGGAGACCAAAGCGTCTAATTTCGAAATCTTGAATTTGTGAATAATGGTGAGTAATTGGTAAATGTGATAAGAAATAATCATACGGGTTTCTTTGATGAAATTCCCCCAGTGTTTAAAAACCCGAATGATTATTTCTTATCACTTCTACAAATTACTTACCATTATCCACAAATTTACGATTTCGAGATTAGACACTGATCCCTGCACTGATAGCTACCGGGAAAGCAGACGTTTGACACTTTTCGCTGTTTTTGCGAAAAACGCAGCGCACTCTTCTGAAGCCAAATTTAATTATAAATGACTCCAGCGGTACTTGAGCGATATACGTACTTCGAAAACAAATGAATGACAGAGCTATCAGTTTTGTGACATTAACATTCGCATTTGCACGTACGCATTGGTTCTTCGTGCAAATGTGACAGCTGTTATGCAGGACCGTGTATGGGCCGGTTAAGCACCTAGGCAAGAAAGGACGGGTTTTCTCGGTCCGACTTTCAAAATAGGTACTCAATGATGTGTATCCTTTTTTCCCCTTTCTCCTCTAACTTTCACTAGGAACGGAGCTGTTATCGGGCCATTTTTACTGTATGCAATTTCGAATTTCCTTCCCGAGCCCCACGTGCAGTGGAGGGCTCGGTCCTTAATTGCGTTGCCTCTTTGCACTGCGAACGCGTGTACATCGTTTCTGCTTTTTTCTCCCACTCCTAGTATTTCGACTAAAACGCTTCCTAAAACGCTAATACTAACACTTGTAGGAGATTTTACCCACGGTTTTAGTTAGGTGAAAATTTTCTTACAATTGTAGTAAAATCGGTAACACAAACTTACAAGTGCTCGGGTTGAGTTACAGACCAGCTCTACAAGTGTAGAAAATTCTCCATAATTACAAGTCCGGCACATGTAGCTAAAAGTTGCGGTGTGTTACAGAATTTTGACAAGTCTACAGATAAATTTCTACAATTGTTACAATTTTAGTGCTTGTGTTATAGGGCCCTGTAAGTCAGTCTTTTAGCAACCATCGACTCGACAGTATGACCAGTGAATAAATCCGTTTCTGTTAAACGCCAAGACTTTCCTGAAACCCCCTCCTTACATTATGTTTGGAAAATTTGTTTCACCGGTTTCTCCGAAGTTACTAATTTTCGCAAAGTGAAATATTTTTTTTTCGAAATCTACGTGCCGTACTACATTGTATGAAATAGAATCGGCTTAGGTTACGATTCAAATTACTGAAAATATTGTTATTATAACAACATGGCCGTCGTCCTGTATCAGATTGTCTGCTAGTATTAATTTTATTATTTTCCGAATTCATTAACCTTGCATGGTGGTTATGATTTTAGGAAATAATTTCGGTCTATTTATACATATACGAAAAGTGCCTTCACTTTATGATTTCCGTTTTAATTACGGAGAAAGTAGTGAAACAAATTCTAATTGCTCTTCTAGGAAAAATTAAGTAATATATTTGCCCAGAAAGGGACACTAGTACTCCATAGTGGCATAGGCCTGCTTGAAGTAATAATTTTTCGCTATGTTACAACATGCCCCCACTTTATTAAACGGGAAATAAAATGTTGATTAAATTGCAGTATCTAAGTTTTATCATGGGTATATTATTGTATACTAAAATGATCTATAAAACTTTTGATGTATGTATTATTTATTTGTTTATGGCAGTTTAATGGCTGAATCTTAATGAGAAATGTCCATAATTTAAAGTGATGCAAAAAGTATTAGTCGCTGTGCACAACATAAGTAGTTAGAGCCATCTACAGGAGAACAGGCACTTTCAATGCAACCTTCTAATACTTAGGTAATTAATAAAAACTAATATTTAATTAAGAACATAAAAAGAAGAAATAACGTTGATGTAGTATTAGAAATATTTAAACCATAAGATTTATAAGCCTTTTATTATGCTTATCCTTAATGATCGTAACAATTCGTTCCAGTTACTACTTGCACCATGCCTATTATTTCTAGCTCCAATAAAAGAACAAGAAGTAATATCAGGACTGGGGAAGTGGTCTACGACCTCTAAAGTAGGGACGTATAGTAATGAATAGAGGTTTCATCAATGGTGACGACTTGATGCAAAAACTCCCGCTGCTTTCGTTTGAAGAGGTCCAAACACTGCTTTGAAACTGTCATCCGTATCCGCTTGTTGTCTATCGTGAGCAATTGCAGCACCCATCGGGTGGGCAGCTTTCTCAGCCCTAACTTATCGTGTAAAATATTGATTGCCATTCCATACGACACCCCTACGGCCTCGGCTACTTCGCGTACTTTCGTTCGGCGATCAGCGAGAATAATGTCGTGGACCTTTTCAACGATTTCTTCAGTAACTACATCTGACGGTTGTTATAGACGGTGAAGAGTCCCGGTAGACAGCATTCAATTTCGCTTTGATTTCTTCGCACGTTTTTCCATCCAAAAATAGGAAACGAATCACGGATCGATATTGCTCTTTTTCCATTGTTTCGAAAAACACCAAACACGTGCAATATAATTGGCTGTCAAAATAAAACTAATCTAGCGATCAGCCTGAAATTTTATGTGACGTCGTTTCACAGATGAGAGTATATGATGGTAATAGGGACTGGTGCCAGTAACGCCATCTGTCGACAAACGCGGGTACTTATTGATCCACCCTCGTAAAAGTGACTTCTGATGAAAAAAGTAACTTATTGAAAAAAAGTAACCAAGTGACTAAACAATGACCAACTT
Source organism: Xiphydria camelus (assembly GCA_963678675.1). NCBI lineage: Eukaryota > Metazoa > Arthropoda > Insecta > Hymenoptera > Xiphydriidae > Xiphydria > Xiphydria camelus. The sequence continues at coordinate 7,378,623 of OY783192.1, forward strand.
ACAGCCCCGTGATATCCGATTTTGTTAACTAAAAGTGGGTTCATTTTTAATTTATTGATTGAATATACTAGTTTAATAATGGGAATGGTAGCTGAAAAAATGAGCTAAATGCTCACAATAAAATATTTTCCTTTCTTTTCATTAAGCCCAAGTTACAGGCAATAATATAAAAGTGTTACAACTAATAGCTTAGCTCTCCCCTACAGTAAATTCGAAGTTACCGTTATGAATTCAAATCCAAGTGAATTTATTTCACCACTTTGCGCACACTTCAGTCTTGTTTATCTTAAGTAATAGCAATAGAAGAATGTTATCCCTTTTCTCCAAATCGAAATAACATGGAAGGATGGACTGTAGGCAGATATGACTTAAGCTGGCATATCTATAAAAAGGCTAAACCTAGAACACCACGTACTTTGTGGCGGAAACCAGAAAACTCTTCGTGTAATTCTTTTCCAATGCGAATTTATTAAGCTTCGTAGACAGGTAAAACGATTTCGCTTTATACGTGTCGTAGAAGTGTTAATTCGTTTTACTCGAGGTGCGAATTGTAGGTCTCAATTAACATCGCTTCGTAACTCGTCCAGCTTCTTAAAACCGGTTTATCAGCGTTGAATGTTTTCAGTCAATCTGCCACGTGCTCGCATATGTATGCATCGTACACTCCTAGGGCAATGATTCACTTATTCTTATACAAATCTAGTAAAAAATTTATTTCCGAGAAATACCCGCATTAGAAAATATAAAAAAAGTTACTGCAAATTAAGCATATCTATCATTGAGCAGGAACAAATCGTTCTTACAGGAATATTATAGATGAAAGTCGAATCCTCGTGGCGAATAATTAAAAATCGCAAAAAATATGGGAAAAGTGACCGGAGATTGTGAGAACTTCACAGCTGTCCGCGTACTCCTAGCTTCAATGATTTTGATCGATCTACTTTGGACAACTTTACTTTTATCTAGTCGACCGTAGCTAAAAGATTAAGTGAATCTTAGTGTTTTGGCATGAAGGCTAAATTTTATTGGTGCTTCATGGCAAAACAAGCAGATCAGCTCGTACCGTTCAACTACGGTCGACTCAATTGAAGTAGGTACCCTCACCCAAAACAAATCGATCAGAATCATTGACGCTAGGTGTATAAAAGTCAGATTTAAAGCCGTCGCCACACGAAATCACCGTGTTAACAATAGTGCCCTTTTCTGCCATCAGATAGCGAGGCGTCAATGTCGATTCCCAATATTTAATTCAGGAAAAATATTCATATTGATAATAGATGCAGCACCTTCGTTTATTTTAAATAGGCCATTATCTGATGTGAATAAATTCCTACATTTATAGTTAATAAATAGGGCCAAATACGTTGTACTACTACATAAGGTAGGATAAAAATACGGGTGGAGTCATGTTCCCGCCTAAATCATTTGTCTCATCACCACTTACACTTCGCAAATTTTAAACGTCCGATGTGTCAAATGCTCCACGTCAATCTGTCAAGCGTTTTGTTATTTCGAAGATAAGTATGTAGGATCAATCGCAGAACACGCAAGTGGCTCCGAGTTTAGTTAATATTACCTACATGAAAATTTTTCAAAACTGTAATATCGACGAAATATCAAGGCCAACTCAAGGGTTAAAATGATGTATGAACGACAATGTAATTTCTAGGAATAGTAATACGAATAGCAAACTATCCATTCGAATTTTTAAAATTCAGATACAACGCATCATAGTTTTCGAATTCCAAGTGGATCTCTTTGTAGTGTCTTCGGGACTTTTCCCAGGACATTCTCCGAGATGTTTTCCGGGATATTCTCCGGAACATTTTTGAGACCTTCTCCAGGAAGTCTCCCATGCGCAGGTACACCGCACCATAGTTGGCAAAAATCAGGAAAAGCGCACTGTATGTCTTGTCCTTCAGGTGGATCTCGTCGGGATTCCATCGGGCTCTCGATATACAGTAGTCTCTCGATCGTTTACGCTTCGATAGTTTGCGCCTACCTCTACATCTCGGTCGAGATTATCCCCCATTTAAAACAAAATAAGAACCACAGACCCTTAACCCAGATTATGCCGAAACTTTTTATTAGGTATTTATACGAGGGTGGTCTGATAAGTTTCCGACCTCAACATGAAAATGGCAGCACTCGTCAACGACAGCTGGGGAATGTGTTCGTGCATCTCTTGACATGTACTCACCAAAATGTCAGCCATTTTGGACGTGCAGTTGTTTGACAATCGTTTGAGTCGTCAGTTGATGTGACTGCTTTGGTGAAAATGAAAAAATCGAATATCGAGCTGTGATTTTTCCATTTTCACCAAAGCACACATCTACTGACACATCGACTCAAACGATTGTCAAACGACAACTGTGCGTCCAAAATGGTTGAAATTTTGCTGAGTACATGTCAAAAGCTCGATACTCGATTTTTTCCATTTTTACCAAAGCACTCACATTGACTGATTTAAACGATTGTCAAACAACAACTGCGTATCCAAAATGGCTAAAATTTTGGTGAGTATATGTCAAAAGATGCACGAACACATTCCCCAGCTATCGTTGACGAGTGCTGCCATTTTCATGTTGAAGTTGGAAATTTATCAGACCACCCTCGTAATGTATCTTTTAAAAGAACGGCGGCATAATCTGGGTTTTAAAAGTTTACATCCAGCAAAATCAATCAAATGTTGCGTAACTGAATATTTACCGGTATAATTCTTATACTATTTATAGTAGACATAATCCAGTATTGTTATAATTTGATTCAATGAGTAATTAATGAAGATTTTATTTCTATAAAGGCCCTATAAATTTGCAATGTATTTATACCATATACAGGGTGTTCACACCTAGGTTCTGAGACTTGGTGGAGCTTACTTCAAATGTGTCGCATACACGGACCAATGATTCGATTAGACTCCCCTACCGTCACTACACTGAAAAAAATCTTTAGTTTTAACAGCAATACATTTCTGGCTGAGACTTTCTAGCCATTCCCCCCTAAAAATATTTTTATTACAGTAATTCTATTAGTTGTATTTGAGATACAGCATTGCTATGTTAGCAGTCCAAGTATTGCTAACAGATATGTTTGATGCAGCAATATGGCATCTGATTACTTAATATACTAGAAAGGTTATCCTAAGCAGATGACGTATTCTTACCCCAACTGTATGATTATACGTAATATAGGTATATAGGTATAGTTAGCTGGACTATAAAACGTATGTTTACACCAACTGTAAACTTATGTGTAGTGTGACTGAACGGTATGGCTGGGTGGACTATACTGGATGCCTCGCGCAGTTCCATACAGTTGCAGGGACCCCTTCGGCCGGGCTTGGTCGGTATTCGAGCAATTTTTACCGGTAGAAGTGGCTCCAATACCGACCAAGCCCGGCCGAAGAGGTCCCTGCAACTGTGCGGTTCTGTGCCCGAGGCATACGAAATACCGGTAGAAGTCGAGTCGGTACCCCGATAGCAAATTAAATATTTATTTAAATATTTTTGCCGAGATATCTCAGTGTTGCATTATATAAAGGCCTGTTTTAGCTAAGACCACTTGAAGAGTCGGTGGCGCAATTGGTAGAATGCGAGCATTCCCAGTCTCGAAGCATCTCATCTAAGGAACGCAGGTTCAAATCCCGGTGTGGGCCCCGCGACATTGCACTTTCTCGTCGCGGGATCACCCGAGCTCCACACACCTCCGGATTTCTAGCCAAACCTGGGGATGGTGCGTAAATGCATTTCCCCTTCTATAAAAAAAAAAAAAAAAAAAAAAAATCGAATCCCGGAAGGGTTGGAAAAAAAACCGACACCCCAGTAGGCGGGTTGGCAGGCGGCAGGATAGGCGTGCGCGCCCCCTTTTTGCAAAATCCTTCTTTCAATTTAGCAATACGGTATAGCTGACACAGCTATACTGCTTGTCTAAACGAACCAAAATTCCCGCGCAATTTAGCAATACGGTATAGCTGACACAGCTATACTGCTTGTCTAGATGAACCAGAATTTCCGTGCAATTTAGCGATACGGTACAGCTTACGTAGGCATACTGCACGTCTAAATCAATCAGAATAAATAACTGGCTCAACAGTACAGCGCAGCTTGACACAAACATCACGATATTGTTACTTTAAACATATTAGCTTAGCCATACTCGGCTGGCTGTCTTAAGAAAACTTCTGGCTGTGGCCACGGTGGCTAGAAATTCTGGTTGGTTCAGCCAGAATTATTGCTCAATTCCCTGAAAATTTTTTTCAGTGTACGACCATCTGTCTATTAATTGGAGACCAAACTACATAGATCTCGAGATGCCGAAATTGTCGACGTTTAATCGAGCAATGCCAGCTGTCAATAAAATGTTAACATAAGCAAAAATCATAACCTGTACCTGCTCAGTGACTCGGTGGTTATTTATGTTCCCCATATACGTATCTGTGTGCCGTTAAGTTAACGAGTGACTTCAGGAAGGAAGACACATTAATTTTAGATACTCCTAAAGGTAAGAACACCCATTTCTATGTCACTCTGGATGGTGACTAGGAGTAAACAATCGAGGGACTACTGTAATGCATTTTCTCATTTATTTCCCTTCCCAGTTTGAAGCTTTCTGCGCGGATACCTCCTCTTACTATGCGACTGACCTCCTTCTTCCCACCTTTCCCCACCCTCACCTCCGCCAAATCTCTCACTTCCCGCGAGAGATCGGCGACGGGTTTTCGATACTTCCTGCACAATTTCTCGATTTTACTCCATTTATTTTGTAGCTACATTACCCGACATTGATTATCTGACACCGAAAGCTCCACGATAAAACTAAAGGAAATCGTCGAACGGGAATTCGAGATTATCGCGTGGAGGGTGGGAGCCTTTACACAGCAAGCGATTGATGATCCACCCGTCTCGATGTAACCGGGGCGTTATAAAGGCAGGGCGAATTATTTGTTCATAATAACAAGGCTAGCTCCTCTCTCGAGCTCCGTACCTACCTACTCCACGAGCCGCCCTCGACTCGCATCGCAGTTTACGCCGAAAGATTTAATCGCACGGAGAAGCGAGGTTGTGAGACCACCTCGAGCGTATATTATTTCATTACCGCACTTTCGTAGCCGACCTCGCCTTTTCGTGCGAATCATCCAACCGCCACCGACGGCTCCGCCGACTTTTATGTTAATTAATTTACTCGAGAGTCTTGACGCCTTATTGCACCTCGATAAACTCATTTTAAATTGCATAATACTTGCTCGTTGTACGGTTTTACAACTCTTTGCTATTCCGCATATTTACGTGTCCCTACAGTAGAAATCCTTGAGCGTTACATGAGGATCTATACGGACAGAAGAGTTTATTATTCATTGTTATACTAGATAATAGATTTGATGTTTTGGAGAAGGTACTGCGTTCATTGCTTTACTGTACGACACAATTGGCATACGTTTAGTGGAGTTCACTAGATATGCATATCAACTATTGTCATACAGTAAAGCAATGCACGCAATACTTTCCCCAAAACATCAAATCTATTATCTAATATAACAATGATTAATATACTCTTCGTTCCGTGCAATACCGAAGACATCTAAAGGTGCATTTATACATTCGGCATTCGGCGAATGCCGCGCACGTGCTCGCCGATGTCAACGAGGCTTTAAGCGACTGCTCGGCGAATGCCGAGTAGTGTAAACGGGTTACTCGCTGTTTGCCGATGGCCAAATGTACCGTATGTCCCGGGCAGAACCGCACAGTTGCAGGGACCTTTTCGGCCGGGTTTGGTCGGTATTTGAGCCACTTTTACCGGTAGAAGTCGAGTCGGTAATTAGAGTTGGTGTCAATTCGGGAGATCGAAGCGTCTAATTTCGAAATCGTGAATTTGTGAATAATGGTAATTACTCACCATAATTGACAAATCCACGATTTCGAGGTTAGACGCTTCGATCTCCCGAATTGACACCAACTCTAACTACCGACTCGACTTCTACCGGTAAAAAATGACTCGAGTACCGACCAAGCCCGGCCGAAGGTAAATTTCAAGGTCCTGCAACTGTGCGGTACAGAGCGGGACATACGGTAGTGCTCGTCCGAATGTTCGCCGTTCCCGTAACCAAAAGGGGTGGTTAGACATGCGGCATTCGGCGAACACCGAGCGACTGCTCGGCGAATGCCGAATGTGTAAACGGGTTGCTCGCTGCTTGCCGATGGCCAAATGTAGTGCTCGTCCGAATGTTCGCCGTTCCCGTAGTTTGTCGGTCTTTCGTGGCACATCAAAGCAAACGAATAGTCGTAAACACCTACCACTTCATTATAATCGCCAATCTAGAGTTAATCCCACCGTCGCGTCGGTCACAATTACAAGGCAGACGGTCTGAATCCACGACTCTAGGCTAGTATGAAAGATTCTGTATACGTTTGAAAAATGCAGTGGCAAAATCTCCGAAAGTATTATATTTTTAAATTGAATTGTATGCACTAGTGACATTCCATCGAAAATACAAATTTTTGAATGATTAGATTTTATTATTTCCTGAAAAGTGCTGTTTCCACATGCATGTACTTTTTGAATTTCGATTACTAATGCTGATTTCGTACTTTTCCTGTAGAACCCCTTCGTGGTCAAAGAGATATGTAGGGTAATCAAGTATTTCATGCGATAGGAACTGTCTCAGAACAAGTTCACGTTGTGATACCACCATAAATGATTGTTGAAATGTAGTATTATTGATTATGATTTCTACTTTTATTATCACTACTTGTAGATTGCTTTTCTTTGGCGGGTTTGTAATTAAAATTCTAAATTTGTTTTCTTACTAGTTGATCAAAAACGAATTTCTTATTTAATTCAAACCGTTCAGTTTCGTACTCTTTTATCAACGATTCTCCAGTTTCTTTTAAATTCAGTAAACAGTTGACAGTGTTTTCATTTGCAAGAGCTTCGGTGTAAATATTGCGAAGACCGAGATCTACATCGATATTAAATATGTTGCAACCTGCTAAAGACAAAATCAAATTGTGATAATTTTGTTCATCCTTCGCTATTCATGCTCACTATGAAAGGAAGAATCAATGTTGCCAGTAGCGTCACCTTCTATCTGAATGTATGGATATTGCGGAAAGCGGCTCATTGCGACTCGTTAATTGCGACGTCCGGTAATTAACATTTTCGGGTAAGATTGGCGGGAGTGCAAGCTCATTAACAGCCTAGATTTGCCGAAACATACCGCTCGTCTTGTCATTGCGACCGATGGCGGGATTAACTCTAAATTTAATTAGTGCTTCACTTAGATCGCGGTAATAATGAACGGTAAGAAACAATATAGACGTCCGCTTAAGGTGCAACGGAACAATGCTATTATAAAAATTGAAAAATTTACTTTTAATATTACATCGATGCGTATGGGAATAACGTTCGGCTATAACTAAAGAAGCAATGTGTAAATGCTAGATTCGAAGTATTCGTTCAGGATGCTCTCTCGACTTTTGCAAATAACTCCGAAACTCCCATGCATTTTAAGAACCGACTTTTTTTCCGAGTCCACACTACTCGGCGTTCGCCGAGTAGAGCTGTTGCTCGGCGTTAACCGAGCAGTCGCTCGGTATTCGTCAAATGCCGAATGTTCGGGCTCGACCTTAAAGGTCAAAGCACATCTAGGCGAAGCGAAGCGACGCGCCGCGACGCGCTGCGAAGCGCGGCTGTGCAACGCACACTTGGGCGAAGCGAAGCGATGCGAAGCGAAGCGCGGCGAATTCTATCCCCTTCTCTACCAGGTATAAACAGCTATACCTGAAAATATCCATATATGGATACCCGGGTAGAGAAGGGAGGGAAGGGAAGCGCCGTGAAATATCAGTCATTTTCGCCTTTTTCATTCATTTTCGCCTTTTTCAAACTGATGAACGCAACGTGAAATGAGCCGTGTACCTACATGTTTTGTTTTGAGAAATGGGCATTCGTGAGGAAAAATAGTATATGTCATTCGGCGGAAATCCTCGGATTTTTAAGACTGTGTTTAGATCGTAGCCTCCTCCCCAAACCATGCCTCGTGTTACGACCTAATTAAACACAGTCTGAAAAAATATCGAATTTCCGCCTTATGATATAAGATACTATTTCGTGTGAGAAAATTCATTTCGTTCACGAGATCTATCTTGGAAAGGATTTTCGAATCGTTAACGGAAGTGATCGACGAAACTTTACATCCGTTAACGAATTACATTCCGTCCACGATAAACATTTCTCGCGGCGCTTCGCTTCGCTCAAGTGTGCGTTACCTCGTAAGAATCAATGGAAATATAAAAGGTAGCTTCGCTTCGCGGCACGTCGCTTCGCTGCGCTTCCAGTCGCACAAGTGTGCTTATCCTAGGTCGCGGCGCTTCGCTTCGCTTCGCGTCGCGTCGCTTCGCTCAAGTGTGCGTTACCTCGTAAGAATCAATGGAAATATAAAAGGTAGCTTCGCTTCGCGGCGCATCGCTTCGCTTCGCCTAGATGTGCTTTGGCCTTTAAGCCTCGTTGATATAGGCGAACACGTGTTCGGCATTCGCCGAATGCCGAATGTATAAATGCACCTTAACATTAATTTGGTTCAGGGCGGCGCTAAATCCTGAATTCATTTCTACTAGGCCTTCTCTGTCAACGTCACGATGGTTGCCTCCCCCGTTTTTCTCATCCGCGTGATTATTCCAAAGAGACGCGTCGATCGTTTTCATCGAAATTTGAACTGCGAAACTTTCGGATCGCGGGAAACTCGTTTGCGTGGGAGGCCGCGACGATATCCGTCCGTAATTACAATTCGGACAAAGTTATGTCAGCCCGTCGCGGGGATGTGTCAAGTATTTAATCAGAGTCAGGTCGAGTCTACGTGAGACAATGGATGGCGGCGCCCCTCTCCCGCCCGTCCTCCGTACGACTAGGGGTGCAATTATGTCGACCTCATTTCAGGACAGCTTTACTCCTCTCGCATTGTACTACGCTCCACTCCTCGCCTCGCCTCCGCGGCGCTCGGCTCGTCCCTCTAACCACTAATTCGGCACTCTCTTCTTCCTCACCCTTCCCCGCTGCCGCACTACCGTCCGATATCATTTCTTCCTTTTTGCCTTGCCCCGGGACCGCCCCGCAGCCCCATTACGTCCGCGTTACTTCAGAAAACAATTAGCCTCACAAAGCACGATATCCCCTCGTGCTCCTCTTTCGTCTTTGGTCTAAGGCTTGTCCCGCTTTCTTCCACCGCGCGCTCGTCCTTCTACTCCTTTACAAAGATGGGATACGCGAAAATATGGTTACGGTAAAGCGGTTGCATGAATATATGCATGGTGGAATTATCGACATGCATAGGCCGTACGTAAAACCAGACGGGGGTCGAGTGGAGCTGCTAATTTGGATTGAATTCTTTTGCAACTTTATACATACATATGTATATGTAGGTAATAATTCAAGTTATAGGAGTACTATACAGAGTAACTGTAACTCATTGTATTTCTAATTGGCTTTTACGAGCTTCATACACGATCTTAATAAAACAAGTCTATATGTTCCGCGAAACGATTTCGGCTCACAAAAATGCCAGACCGTGCGTCGGTGCACGCGATATTCTTCAGCCAAACGACGATTTTAGCGAGAAGCCTTTAACGCAGAAAAAGGATTAGTAAAAAATCATCGGAAAACCCATAAATTTGTACAATCATCCCAGTAACAGGGCTCCTCGAGGTGCAACATTGAAGTTTTCAATAAACCGCAGCGTACTTTTTACAGTTCGTAATAGTATAAACATCAGTTTATACGGTCAAATTTACCAATCTCCCGTTAATATGTGTTTGGTATTTACGGGTGTATACTGCAACGAATTGTAAAAAGTACCCCGTGTCTATTAACAAATTTAGTGTTTCATCTCGGGGAGCCCTGTTACTTGGATTCACTGTAAAAGTAATTATTACTAATCCTTTTTTCCGTGTTTCGATCAGAAATAATTTTACTGCGGGCACACACATGATCTAGCATAAGATTCATAATTGTGAATATAATTCGCGTTGCTCGACCGTTAAAGACATTGCTACACTAGATTGTTTTATATTTATGAGTCTCCCACACGACACACTTATGTAGATTATCTGTATACCTATTCTACGTCAATTTGTATACGCATGTACGTCCCAGATACGTAAGTATAGGTAGATTTTGTGTATAGGACAGGGCTAAATGACCGGTTACTCTATATTAATTATACGTATAATATACGTATACAATACGTATATCCGACATAAAGTACATACATAAGAATTGCATTAACCGAATTAGACTGCTGAAAATTGATTGAAACGATGTTTTAGGATAATCAATAACATTTGCTAATGATGTATTATCGAGATATTAAAAAAGGAGGTTAATTGCTGTTACATGACTCTTCATATCGCTTGCTGAGAACCATAGTGGCGAAACTGCAAAAATTCCAAATATCAGGAAAGTCCGCTAAAATTGTATTCTACATTACACCCTCTTTTAAGTACAATTATATAGCACTGGAGAGTAGGTAAAGAGTTATCGTTTCGCCAATATTGTACTTAAAAGAGGGTGTAATATAGAATATTTTAGCAGATTTTCCTGATGTTTGGAATTTTTGCAGTTTCGCCACTATGGTTCTCAGCAAGCGATATCATAGTTGACTAACGGGGATTCGAACCCGGGTACTCAACGTAGAAGACCTAAGCCTCTAAGCCTCTAACCAGGTGTTGTAAATTAAGTGACTTTATTTCATATATCGAATGAACTGCAGTGCATATATATATATATGTATGTATACACATTTTGTGTATTGAGAAATTTCCATAATTTCGGAATTATCGAGTACTACCAAACTATGCACTATTCTTATGATGCAATTTAAAATTATAACAAATCTGTAAATGGTTTTAAGGTACCAATTTTCAACATTAGGTACATATTTCAAATTGTCAAAATAACATTAATATGTAAACTTGCAATATCTGCATACGCGTAACTTATACGTATATTTTACGTTTATGGAAAAGTGTATTTTTTAGAGATACACTATACGCAGCTGATACGTATATTTCACGGATATAACGAAATGTATTTTCGAGAGATATAATATTATGTATACGCGTAGCTGATACGTATATTTTATAGCGCTTCGATCGCGACGATACAAAACGTTTTTAGAAATGTTTTTAGAAACGTTTTGTATCGTCGCGATCGAAGCGCCGCTTTTGGCTCTTAATTCAAAGATATGAAACTTTGATTTAGTGAGCAATCTCACCCCCGGCTGATCAATTTCACCCCAAATGACGGTATATGAAGGATGTATTTTTTAGAGATACAATATACATAGATGATACGTATATTTTATGTGTATCATATACATACGTATACGAATCATATCTGTATTAATGTAAAATATACGTATTATATACGTAGTGTGTTGTATGGACTCACAGAGATGAATTTAACCCTGCGTTAATACCTAAGGTGGAGTATGTCATACCCCAACTATAAATGCAATTTTCATATTACATTGTTTCACCTTACCAACGGAGGGTTAACATTCGAGCTTCGAGATGAAAAAGCTACAAGGAAAAGTAAAGACGTTCGATCCTGAAGTGTTGAGAACAAAGTCAGCAATAGATGACCTTTCATGATTATTATTCCCCTTATAGAAAGTTCTACAATCAAAAAATGCTCTAAATTATTTTAGGCAATTGAGCACATAGATTTGAGATATTATCATACACCAATGTATTCTTTAACGAATATTTGTTTTTATGTATGGTGTTAACGACTACGTGACGTGAGTGTAACTACACGCGGCATTAAAGGCTTATATGATCCGTATATTTTTTTTCAGCATTGTTCGTTCAAGTAATTCAACGCGATACATTTACACATTGAACCATAAAGCCAAAAATTCATATCCACAGTTATCGGTATAAAAAAAAAGAATCAAATAGATGGCTTATGCATGCGACAATATTCCATTAGATATAGGGCGATTGGGTAACTGCACAAAACAGATAGAGTGCCATCTGTGGCACGCACCAAGCATTAAGCAGATGCCCGTGGTATAAGCGCTGTTTACACGTTATTTTGGATAATAATTGAAGTGTTTTACCTATGAGATTTAATCAACATGGCCTCAATTATAATAGAATGTGGATTTGAAAGCATTCAAATAAATTCTTTCCGTGGAAAATCGTTATCAAAAGGTAAATACAAGCAGCGCCACCAAGCTGGGTTTCTTGGCGAAACTTGGATGTACATTCTCTATATGTACACGTGTAACACAAACAAAAGCTACGTTTGTGGAAGTACGCTAGAGCCCTATAGTAGCGCTGCAAGCCCCTTTGCGATATCTGCAGTTTCCACGAAGATGCAACGGGTTTGTTCAATTTATTGACGAACTTGAATAAAGCATACCGATATGCAAATATAAATTTTAAGGGGGACAATTTCCACTGTCTTCTCGTGAATACGGGATACAGACAGTGAGTCTGAAGAGCGAAATCTAAATCCCCCTCTGATTGACTGTCAATTATTTATGATTGGTGCCAATTTATCCAATGGAGAGTAAGTCCCGTCAGGAGGGACGGCTTTGAACCGCCGCGGTCTGCAGACGGTTCCTTTTTTCTCTCCTTCGCGTGTACAATGTATGTATGCAATGCCCGGCATCTCAGGACGCTTCCCTCTCGTCGACTCCGAGGTTCGGACGAAAATTCGCAATGTCAGCCGAAGCGACGGGAAAGCGTTTCAGTTCCATTTGGAGTGATGGGAATCGGGGGGAAAAAAGCGTAACCCTCCACATATATCGTATTCCACACTGTTTGTATATGTATACGCACGTTGTATACATCCGCCGATGTACGTATGCGCGCAACAAAGTGTGCAACGACGCCAATGGCGCGGCGTGCAAAGCGGTCAATGAATTCCGAGCGGATATTTTCTGGGCCGCATCGAAACAAATCTGGATTCCATCAACGCCATTCCGACTGGAGATAAGCCTCGTGCAGCGCACCCGAGCTAGTTTCGCAAAAAGCGGTCGCGTGACGGTAGCTTCGATCGAACGGTATAACTTTTACACGAGCTTGGCTATTTTGAGGTCGACTAATTAACATAATACTTTGGCCGCAAGTACCCTCCGTGACGATTCCATCGCGCGCTCGCTTCTGCGTCCTGTATATAAATATACATATATGTGGCAAAGCATATTTACACTCACGAATTATCCGCACCCCTTTGGAAGTCTACCGCCGAGTAATAAATGTTACGTATAGATATGTATATCAACGAGACGTACCTATTTTAAAAAGCCGATCGCATCATGTATTGCATTTGTCTGTTTTCTGCTTATCGAGGGATATAATTGTTTCGGAAGCTTGGTTATTAAGCGATCGGCTTATTAGCATTTTCCTCACTCATACCCATTTCGAGGCCTTTTCCAGCCTATTTTTAGACCGTAAGATGGCGTTTTTCCCGCGTGACACCGACCGGGAGTCCACAGGCTGTTAGGCCAGGCGAACGGTCGCCCTGCGTCACCTCACTGAACTGCGTCTCAACGTTCGCTTGGCCTTAAAGATTGCTTAGTCCGAAGTGGGTCCTTTTTCCAAACTGATAAACGCAACGTGAAATCAGCCGTGTATACTTCTGTTTGTTTTGTTTTGAGAAATGGGCATTCGTGCTACGACCTAATTAAACACAGTCTGAAAAAACCTCAGATTTCCGCCTAATGACATAAGATACTATTTCCTCCCGATACTTTTCTGTTCTCCTTCGAACAAGCTCGAGCGCTTCCCCTAGAATATCGGGCTTGACCACGCGTTGGGTTGCACAACCAGTCTCTCGATTCTTTTCCATGGTAAATGCGAGTATTGATCCAAATTTAGCTTCCTTTTACTCTTAATTACTCCTGTACTTTGGGCGGAGTTATCTCACAAACCGTTCAACGGACGGTTATTCTACCTTTCTTTTTGTTACTTTTGACGAGTTCTAAAACTTTTACAAGAATAAAAACTTCAAGTTCCATTTAAAAAATGGTAGTATTTTTACGGATATAACTTTACTTACTATCTACTCATCGACACTCAAAATATTCGCAGTACGCAAGACCTTGAACGGAACGTATCTTCTTCCCTTGGCTTTGATTACTGTTCAGTCTCCTTTATATCGAATCCACCGATTTTCCCGTGATCAATGGTGATACGGAAGTCCATTTCCCTGGTAGCATTTTCTCAAGAGCGTTTTTATCTGAAATAACTCTTTCTCTATTTTTTATTCTCTCGAATAATCCACAGGTATTCAATAGGATGAATGTCTGCAGACAGGGGAGGTGTATGGAATTGTGTTGAGGTATTATATCGCAACCATATATCGTCGTGTTTTAGGCAGTGTACTTCGAGTCATTTTCGTGCATAAAAATGTAATTGTTCCGTAGGCCCATTTTTTTCACGCCGACTAGCAAGCTGGACTTCAAAATTTTTATATATAAATAAATTACGATCCACTATAACGACAATGAAATGCAGTTCGCGACGTTAGCTACACTCATACAGCCCATACATGCATGGAATTTCCGCCGTGTTTTACGGTGAAGTCATAAGTTCTTCGATATTCCGTTCCATGCTTGTATAGGTTATATGTGAGCGGAGTTAACGTCGTCAACGTGCATTTTGTATAACAGATGACAAGATATATATTAAAATTTTGAAGTTCAATTTGCTAATCGGTGTGAACAAATGGGCCTGCGAGATATTTAAATTTTCATGCACGAAAACGACTCGAAGTATAGACACTGCCTTACAATACGACGATATGTGGTTGCTATACAATACCTCGACAAAACTCCATACCCGTTCCCTGCCTGCAGACATTCATCCTATTGAATACCTGTAGATTATTTGTGAGAAAGAAAATAGAAAAAGTCATTTCAGATAAAAACGCCCTCGAGAAAACGCTACCAGGGGAATGGACTTCCGTATTACTCTTGATAACGGAAAAATTGCTGAATTCGATATATGTAGAAGAGACTGAACGGTAATCAAGGCCAAGGGGGATTCAATTACAGCCGAAAACTCGCGGTGTACGAATACTTTTTACACCCACTGTGTATGTACTGCCGCAAATACGTCGGATCATCTTATCTCGCGCTCCTTTCTACGCATCACAGAGAGCAATTTATATTCACGGGTGAATTAACTTGCGCCCTCTGTAAAAGTCAACCGAGCAACGAATTTCGTATAACGATGATGCATTTTAAGATCTAGTGATCGGTGTAAAGTATTGCAGTTGTCCGTTGCTTATCGGACGGAAATCTTTTATACCAGCTTGGCATTTCAGGGAGTCGACTAATTAATATAATAACATGGACAAAAATAAAAGTGCTTTTAATTTCCCACAATGCTGCTGCCATTCGAGTAGGTGCACAAACCCCCTCGACGCGAAGCCTTCTCCTCCGCTTCACTGGACACCCGACACGGGAATCGTACGTCGTCCCTCATGGTCTCGATCTCGAGTCAAGTTGCAGGCTGCAGCCTCGAGGTCCTTAATTACCCTCATGTTACGGTCTCCGACACGAACTCGGACCCGAGATTCGACTACAGTTTAATCGGCCATTACTACGCTGCCGAAAGAAAACGACACGGGATCGTGGGAGGACGCAGATGCCACCGCATTACGGCGATCGTCGATCTCCTGATCGTAGATCGCCGATTAACGAAGCCACCAGGCCGCGTCTCGTAACTAATCTCGCGAGCGCGTTCGAACGAGAAAAGGAAATAGGTGACGCGAGGGCGTCGGAGCTGCGCGTGTTGCGTGCGACGAAACGCGTGCGGCGGTACGGTCACTGCGCGACGCGGGAATATGATGAATCGATGGGAAAATGCTTTAAACGAGCCACGTGAACTTTCCGTCGCCGTTTGTATCAAAAGCGATTATAAATCGTTTGATCGAAGGGGCATTGTGTCGAATAAATCGATGATCGATCGGCGACTCCCCCTTCCTAGGCGTTCGCTCCGTGGCGTCGACCGCGTGGTCGCGAGAAGGGAGGCCACCCTCGACAAACGACCGTCGCTCGATCACGCGTTCCGCGCACTAATAACTCTCATCAAGCGTTGAACGCAACGAGCGCGTGTTAAACGTTTCACCTCGCGACGCGTCTAGTAATTTCCTATTTTTAATCACTGTTTCCAACCGGCGGGGGTAATAAAGGCTAATAGAGAGATAAGTAGAAGAGAAGACTGCGCTTCTGAAATTGTATATCATTGTCTCAATCCGGTTCTGATATTAAATTGATGTCGTCGCTATAATTTTTTGGCGAAATTCATGATCTTAAATGTCATTAATTCGAGAAAATTGTATACTAGAAATAATTGTGTGATTTACAATTGAAGAGTGTAACTTCTAATTAGTCTATGTGCCATATTTGCAAAAATATATATTTTGCTTGAAAACGGTCGTAAATGCAAACCCCAATGCATCTGAAAAGGGTCTATGTGCAAAAGCATACGTAGAGGCTTAAAACTCAAAAATCAGCAAGACATGCTGAAGAATCTGCCTGCTTTTGTCGATTTTCCCAACTTCAGCTTTTGGCACTTAGACTAATTAGAAGTCACACTCTTCAATTATGGAATCTTGAAAGATAAAACATTGGATTATCGTCGGATATAGGTATTCTCTCATTTACGACGAACATTTTTTTCCCCTGAATATCATTTCATAGGACAGACATTTTTTCCTGAATATATAATTTTTGCCGAAATCAAAAGTGTTGATCTATTTTGCTCGATCTCAAATCACTCGAGTCTAAACATCGCTCGGGGTGCAAAAAGAAACCTATGTATATCCCAGCTCGTTCGTAGCTCTCTATACGATACCTAGTCCAACCTGGCAGTTTTTGCCGGCGGCAATTAGGTGACTGCCTAATAGCCGCTCGAGTTAAATACGTCCCTGTGGCACGACGCACTTATTATTCCTATGATTACTGTGTCAGAGATACGGTGTTCTTGTGCTCGCGGGTGCAACTCTTTTCCTCGCGTCAGTGCCAGGGACCACCCACAACGCGTTGGTCCCCATGCGTCTGTCCGCTCTTTTACAAACTCCGAGATGACGGCGGCTCCTCGTTTGCGCGCCCCGGATCGGTTTTCCGGTCGACCCCTTTCCTTCCCGTCGTCGTCAACCATCGCCAAATTTTCCTAGTATTTTAATAGCGCGCATACGCTACGCGGCACACGGTGTGCCGAACTTTATATATTTATAAATGTCCGACGGGGGGTAAAAAACGAACTCTTTTACGAAACTGCAATTACGGCGGATAAAGCGGGACCCTTGATGTTTGCGAGACGCGCGCAAGCACGGCAAAGGCTGCACGACGAAAAATAATAAAGCGTGCCATTAAACGCTCGCGTGAAAAGCTAGACCGCTTTTATACCCGGCTGCTCGGTTATTATTAATCGCTACCAAAACATCGGGGCAAAATAACGTTGCCGACATTCGGTCGAGCACTATACGCGCGCGACACGGATGAAATATAGATGGAGGTGGGAATAAATAAATAAATTTCTCTGCCGATCGTCGTGGGAGGAACCCGTGCCGACGCTGCAACGAGATACGAAGTGAGAGTCGGACGTTAGAAGAACAAAAAGAGATAGAGTGTTGACCGCGAGGGTACTAGGTACTCACCAGCCACGCGTCGAATGTTGAAATTCTTCGCGTCGGGTAGAGCCTCGGTTGACCCCTCCAGGCAGGCAGAGTTCTTCCCCTTTTTCCCTTCCCGTCGGTGATTTGCAACGGTCGCACACAGTTTTTTTCTTTTACTCGCCCGCACTAAACGCACTGAACTCTCGTCACTTCGAGTAGAACTCCGTCCCGCTCGTGGGACGCGAGGTCTCTTTCTTTCCTTATCTTTCGATCCAAAGTACATACGACGAAGAATACGCGAAAACCCGGCACACGTCGGGACTCGTACAACTGCACCGTAAGCCTTAATTAAGCGCACCGTCGAACGGCTTCGGGTAAACTGTACTCGTAAAACCTCGGCTTGTCCTCTACAGAGTCGATCGTTCGCGACGATCCGACGAACGAGTTGGCACGAATAAAATGCGCTCCTATAGTCGAAATTCGTGCGCGCGTTCTTTGTTTTCGTCGGGAGAAAAACGAGTCTCGCTACCGTGAGCAGCGCGCGGCTTCAAGACGGTTGGGAAGGCGATTCTCCGTCCCGGTGACCTTTACAGCACCGGGAGCAGCGTGTTGGGATGTTTTCGATCCTTACGTGGGAGGAAGGGAAATGGCACGCACGCAGACACTCCACGCAGGAGAGGCGATACGCTTCTCGCACTGGGCGATCACGTGGCGTTGCACGATACCGCGTACTTGCTGTTGCTGTCGGTTTCGCTCTCAATCGGCACCGCGACGTACGCTCGCGTACATTCGGACTTCGCATGCATAAGTAGGTACGGAGCTCACTGTGCTAGCAGTGTACCGTGTGCATCTCGAGGCCTTTGTTATGTTATTTTACGCCGGCTCTCCGACCTCTCCTCGACCGAGTGCGACAACGACGACGACGACGACGACGACGATCGAATGACGCCCGGCGTGAACAACTGAGCGAAGTGCTCTTTTCCGCGACGTACGTCTCAATGATACATCGGGGGTGAGCGGTTTACATGTTTCTCTCTTCTCGGCCGAGTCTTTCGGTTTGCGGGGACTGGAGCTTGGCGAAGAACACGTCCGTCCGCGAAGAGTTCGCTTAACGCACTGAGCTTCGGCTACTCGTTCGCGGGTGACGTCGCTTCGGGTTCGATTCCCGGATGGGCATGCGCGACGTCATGCGCCTGGAAGAGAGGCAGGCTAGGCCTCGACGTCGCCGTTGACGGAACGCGCCCCGTTCGTACGGGGGCGCGAGCTACCCCCGATTCACCGGGGGAATGGATGACTGAACCCTTTTTTTTCCGCCCCGGCCTCTCGAGATTTCGACTAGGAGAAGATTCGCTCGTACTGAGAGAAAAGTGGAGGCGATAGACAGCTCGTCCTGGCGCGGAATTTAGCGCGGAACGCGATTTCGTATAACGCGGATAAAATAGCGTTACGCGCGGAACGACGTGCAACCGGGATTGGATTGGCGGAATTCGATCGGTAGACCGGATAGGTACTTCGGACGAGTATATGGACATCCTTGCAATCGAAGGGACGCGTCCATTTTATATGCTACAATTTTATGTCATTGAACTTTTAACCAACGAAGCTTTATAAACGATTTTTTTTGAAAAGACGCTCTTTTTAAAAATATCATTTGCGTAAAGAAATAAAACCTGAACATTTCCGCAAAAAAACAATCTCGACGTACGCACTTCTCTAATGAGATGCGAGGCACTTTATGTATATGTATATGGGGCGTCCCATGCAAGATCGAAAAGCCCCTGACCCTAACATCGCGGATTTATTTCATGATTTTTTCCCATGTTGTGCTTATTTTAAGACCTCCAATTCTTTAAATAGATTTTTTCATCCTGACGTTCATGAATTATGATTTTTTAAGACGATCAAGAAACACCGCTTTTAACATTTTGAAATAATTCTGAAAAATCTCAGAAATTACAATCAATTTAAGACTTGTCCGAAGGTGGTAAAATTTAGTTTACTATTTTTTTACGCACTTCAAACACATTTTCTTTTCACAAAAATCATTTGTAAGCATTGATAAAATTATACAGGGAGAAAAATTATTTTAAAAGCTACACTAATCTTTCCCAACATTTTTTAAAATACTTAATTGCGGAAAAAATTAATTTCAATTTCGAAGTGATTTTTATTCATTCAAGAATATTCTAATATTTCTTACACAGAATTTGTGTGAACCACATTCAAAAATTATTTTTGCGAATAAAATGTTTGGATTGCGTAAAAAGATTATAAACTAAATTTTTTGTACCATTTTTGAACGAGTCTTAAACTGGTTGTAACTTCTTAAAAGATTTCTGAAAGCTTTTTCAAAATTTAAAAAAATGGCGTTTCTTGATCATCTTTAAAAATCGTAATTTATGAACGCCATGATGAAAAAATCTATAAAAGAAACTGAAGGCCTTTTAGAGTGAGCACAACACGGGAAAAAGTCGTGAAGTAAATCCGCGAAGATGAGGGTCAGAGGACTGTCGATCTGGCGTGGAACACTATGCATATATTATATATTCTGTATGACGTCACCGATTCAAATCGGCACGTATTCTTTCATATGGGGCATCAGAGACGAATTGCAGCTCCGCGATGAAAACTCGGGAAAGCGTAGAGAGGAGATTCGCGAAGTCAATACGCCAAAAAATGCCCATTTACGATTATGGGGAGCTTTAAGTCTCCCCGGTGGTTCGGAGGCTTAGCCCGTCATTTCGCGACTAGATCGCCCGCTTCTCCCTTCTCCTTCCCCACTCCGACTTCTTCCTTCCCTCTTTCCGTCCTTCCTTGCTTCCTTCCTCACGCGTACGACGTCTCTCCGCACCGCCTTCCCCCTCCCAGCCCTCGCGAAGAAGCTATACCTAATCGAAATCAAGATACCCCGGAAAATAAAATAAAACTCCCGTTTGACGTTCGATTTTACGAGCGACCGCCCCGGACGGCCTAAACTTCGCCCTCTCCGCAATTGGATTGGGTGCATCGAAGACGATGACCACTGGTAGGATTCGAGTGCCTTATTAAAAAGAGATCTTATCCCGAGCGCGTCCACACGAGGGGAGTTTTTTCCTCCGTCCCGCGTTCGGCACATCCAAGGAAGGACGGACGACGGTAGATCTGAGATTCTAATCTAATGAATTTCGCATAGTTTTGCTGCTCGAAGTTCCTGTCATTTGTGAGTATGCAGATGGATTTACGGGTATCGCATTCTTGTTAAAGATCGACGCGGTGGAGTTAGCAATTGCAGCGAAGACGATTGTAATACAAATGTCAACTATTTCATCGGTTATCGAACCGCGGATTAGGTTGTGCTAACGTGAAATTGACCAAAGGTAAAGACCGCAAATGTCGTACTAATTGATGAAGAAGAATCTCCGATTCGCGGTTCCGTTCGTGTAGATATTACACGGAGAAAAATGAAGTTGAAATGACGAGCATTGGATGCCCAAATTCTAGCACGCTATATGTTCTTTATATGGTACTACATGCGTTTATTCGTATGGCACTGTAGTGACAACTCAAAACTATGAAAAATATTGCCATACAGAGAATAGCATTTTATTCATCGCGTATAGCAAGCTTTAATACAATATAACACATTTTCAAATAATTTGGAAAACTACCGCGACAAACACCAATAGTTGCATTGTAAAAACTACCTTGTTGCGGTTTTATAAAAAATGCCAATTTGCTATATTAGAAAGAATGTCAATGGCTGTATTGTAGAAAATGCCACACAATGACTGTATCATAAAATCCCGAATTATCTTAAAATATACCACATTAGATTAAGGTTAGCTATAAGTACGCAGAGAATGAAATATTATTCTGTATGGCAATATTTTTCATGATTTTGAGTTGTCATTACAGTGCCATATAAAACGTAAGTAATGCCATACAAACAGCTTATAGTGCCAGAATTCAGATATCCGATTTCAATTTAATATTTCTCCGTGTACTGTCATTCCGTATACGTTGGTTATGTTCATTTGAATCGTGCTTGCATAATAAAATCGTAGTAAATGACAAACATATACATTAATATAAAAAAAACCTTTCGTCTCTCACGAAATCACTTGCGAAATATGTCGACCTCTCGCATGTCCGTTATCCAGAGACAGTATGAGGATGAGGTACTTAGGGAACGTGTGAGTGCGAGTAAGAACATACGATGACGACATAAGAGCCTCTCTGTTGCACACAATTATCTATCCTTCTCGAATCTGCCCAAAGAACTGTGTGCAACAGAGAGGTTCTTATACCGTCACCATGTGTTCTCATTCGCACTCATACGTTCCCTAAGTACATCATCCTCGTACTGTCTCTGGATAAATATGAACATAAACGGAACCTCGATAAATATTAATAAATATTAGACGTAGATATTTCGAGATAAGAAGTCTTACATTCTGTTAATTTCCCTAGCGCATCATATATCAACCATACGCAAGTGGATGAGCTATATTTACTAGATATATACATATCGTAGATAGGCTCGATATATCGGCAATCGCTTAATCCTATTCGAGACGCATGCTGCTATTATGCCCCGATAGACAGACTGGATACCGCAGACTACCTGTTACATGCAACGAAATCATTCCATACCGAGACAAATCTCTCGTGGGGCCACGTGACATATAAATGCACCAAATGCTCGATTCGATTATACACTCACGCCTTTCTAACCTAAAACGAAGACGTAAGCCCTCATAGAGATCGATTGATAAATCATCTACTCTCGCACCCATTACCCGCCCATAACGCAATCCCATACGAGCACCGAAACGAATTTCGAGTGATTGTCTCAGGATCTCACCTTTCGATTTTCACACGAAAGAACACAAGTGTACATGTACACATCGTCGTAAATCTATAAAGTCAAACGCGAAAGCACCTAGACGAAGCGCGCGTCGAGAGAAGGGAGGAACGCCCGACGTCAGAGCCCTCTCTCGAGGCGAACGAAGAAACGAAATTAAAGGCAGACGGGCGTGAACGCGGATCAGCGGCAGGTCGTATAACGAGGTTGAAAAGGAGCGGCGTGCGTGAGTTGGCGAAAATCTGGTTGAGTCGCGGGAAGCAGGAATCAAAGGGCTTCTGCTCGTCGGTACGGGTTGCAGTGCATACCTCGCCCCCTTGCTTTCGTCCTCGCGAGAGAGGGCGAAGGAGGAGGAAGCGCGCACGAGGGTGCGGAGAAAGTCTAATCCGTAATGGCATTGAGAATATCACGTGGTGAGGGAAGGTGAAGGGGTAACTAGGCCCGAGCGAGGGTTGTGTCGACGACACGTCATCCATCTTTATTCCGGCCCCGGTATTAATTTCGCGATTATTAATCGCGAAGACATTATTAACGCGAGCTCTCGGAGTTTAAGGCAAAGTAAAGAGGGGAAGGATTAAAATTCGGGAGGAATGCGTGCCGCACCCTGAAAAGTGTCCGCGCAGCTTCCGCTGTAAATGCTTCAAATAAACGAGAGTTAATAATTCGGCACGAGCTCGTGATAGGGCGAAGGTTAGCTGCAATATCCTACCTGCCTCCAAAATAAATATTTTTGCTTGGTAAAAATGTATCCATCGTACGAAAAGGATTATGAGCAAATATTTCATCATTCCCAGAGAAAAGTTCGCATAGCACTTTCTTTGCGTAGGGCTTTGAATATAAGAAATATATCGCGTGAATAATGGCCAAAGGGCGTATCCGCCAAAACAAACAGTACTTCAACATTACGTTAATTTTGTCTCATACTAGTTATTCTGAGTCAATCTAGCTATACCTTTTTTTATGCAAAAACGAACAAGGTGGGTAATGCCAAAAAGGCGTATCCAACAAAATAAACGGTAAATAAACATTCTGTTAATTTTTTGTTTCATACGATTCTGAGTCGATCTAGCTATACTTTTTTTTTTGTGTAAAAACGAAAAAGTCGACTCAGAATCGTATGAAACAAAAAAATAATGTAATACTGAAGTACCGTTTATTTTGGCGGATACGCCCTTATGGAATTACCCATTTTTTCGTTTTTGCACAAAAATAGAATAGCTAGATCAACTCAAAATCGTATGAAATAAAAAATTAACATAATGTTTAAGTACCGTTTATTTTGGCGGATACGCCCTTTTGGCATTACCAATTTTTTGTTCTTGCATATAAAAAAAAGTGTAGCTAGATCGACTCAGAATCATATGGAACAAAAAACTAACGTAATGTTGAAGTACCGTTTGTTTAGGCGGATAGGCCCTTTTGGCATTAAAATCGAAAAATGTTCAAAAAATGGGGCATACGCACTTTTGCCATTAGTCACGCGATATAATACTCGATAACCTGAGTGACTAGATGGACAAAATCTTCGATTACGAGTAGGGTCTATTGGGGTAATTGTGGACGATATTCAATTTTTCCAATTGCTTAAAGATTTTTGTGGACTTCCGCGCAATATTTTATATATGTAAATTAGCAGTCATATAGCTCATAGTGTCTTCTTTAATAATTACTGGTGGTTTTCTGTAATTTAAAGATAATTTAAGGTAAAAAAAAAGATATTTAACATGGTTGCGTGTTTACATTTACCCCTGTTTTTTAGGGGTAAATGTAAACACACTTCTGTTGAATCATTGGCTGTATCAGTAAAATTTCTGGGGCAAATATAAACCAACATATAATAGTTACTGTTTAGCAAGATTTTGTTTAACACATAAGTCATGTTTACATTTACCCCAAAAATAATGTAATGTTAAAGGTGTTGTTTGTAATATAAAAGGAAAGATATTTTAAAATAGTTCTGTTTATTATAACTAAAACTAACAATATTTTTGAGAACTACACTAACAGAAGAAGCTTTATTCTAATACCTAGGTCAGTAATAACTGTATAAAAAATTAGTTTTGCTCATGAACAGTAACTGTTCCTGAAAAGTTGTACAGTATTCTCTCTCCCTTCATTTGAATGCCAGGATCGGGAAGCATACCAATGATTTCATCCTTGGTTATATAACTTATATCAGACTCAACAATGTTAAAAAGCATTTTTGTAGTGTTTCTCTTTCCACCTCTAAACTGCACCAGGATAAATTTCCCTGTGGACAAGTCTGAACTCTCGACTCTTTTAAGGATGTACCACCTATATCGTCTGAGCCAGAAGTTTGTTGAATCAGAATATGTCGATTTCGATTTGATTAGCATGAAAACATGACAAAAGCGTCTTAAATGATATAACGAATGCCATTATATCTGTCGAATGCTTTTTTTTTACCATTTTTAAAATGTATTTAAGCTAATTTGACAATATTTAATTTCTTGAGAAAAACTTTTATCTGTAACTGTACAAATAGATGCAACTATAAAAAATAAAAATTTAGAAATAGTATATTCATACTAGGCTCTACGCGTCATAGTAAGAATGAAGCACTATGTATTTAACATTTATTTATATAATTAAAAAGAGAAAATGATAAGCAATAACTTTTTAATCAAATTGATAAGCTGCGCCCTATGAATGCGCGAAATGTGGCAACAATGCTAACTTTATGTTTACGTGCCTCACAGTTGCCAGCCCTGGGCCTCCTTTCTCGAGTCACTCGCAAAGTTACGTATACGCTTCTTAGCGAATAGACCAATCAGGATCAAGTATTCCGTTGTGATGGGGGTCCTGATTGGTCTATTCGCTAAGAAGCGTATACGTTTCTCTTGTGACTTGAGAAAGGGGGCCCTGCAGCGTCCATATTTGAACCAAAATGTCTTTAAAAATGTTAGGATATATATCGATGAAAGAGAAGGAAACATCAGAAATGATGCATGCGACGTAACCTGCGACTCCGATGCGTTCATAACCTTAAATTCACTCCCCTGTCATACGTATTTTTACGCCCCTGTTATAAGTATTTGTTCTCGGGGTTTCTTGAGTAGTACCTCCTTCGCTGCACTACATGCAAGCGTTGTTGCCACGTTTAACGTGCCTTTCTATCAAAATTGTCATTTTTATGGAATAACTCGAAAATGGGATAGGCGAAGTTCATGAAATTTGGCATGAACATTAACCCCTAACCTCTTAGTAAACCAGATAAGTTTCAAGAATTTTTCTTAGTTATTTCGGGTTAATTCACCGTTTAATATCGGTCGATTTAATGTTTCTCCATATGAACCCGTGTAAAATTAGTGAAATTTCATTGCTGCATAACTTTTTAACTAGACAGACAATCGACTTCAAATTTTGCAGGTTAACTTGTTTTAATCATGTACACTGTCTGTGCAAATTTCATAAAGTTCTGTTAGGATTCGATATATAGCTCCCAGGTAGCACAACTAGTTTCCATATTGTGATCAAGAAGTGTACCTTGAAATCTTGCCTAAATCTCTCCTCTCAATGTCCGAATAAGTATCATTTATAGTAAACTAGTTGAAGAAAGCATATAAGGATGTAATAAAAGTTTCCTAAAAGTACACTAGTTGTAGCGAATCACTTAAATGCATGATGTGACTTTCTTTTGAGCTTTCAAAAGGAGTGCATTATTAGGCGGTTTAATTCTACTATATAAGTAGTAACCATGCACAAGTACGCAAGAAGTATCCTAGCACTAGGTAACTTTTAGGTGTCTCTCTAATGTAGGAAAAAGTATTCTTTTGCAGGCGCGCAAAAAGTATCCTAGCACTAGGTAACTTTTAGACTACTAACTGCCAACCCGCATAGTGGTGTCGATTTTTTTTTTCCATACCCTACCGGGACTTGAACCTGCGGTCTTTAGGACGAGCTGCTTCGAAACTGGAAATGCTTTCGCACTCTACCAATTGAGCCACCGACTCTTCAATATTGGTGTCGGTCGACTTCAGTCATATATAGAAACCGAATATGACAGTGACTGCTCTCGAAGGTTCTTCTCATTAAATTTTATAAAATAATTTGATACTTTCTTTTTCAAAACAGTAGCTTTATCAAAACGATTATGATAATTAATCATTCATTATTTATGGAATAATTCGGTACATTTGCACTGTTTGAAAGATCATTATTATATCAATTTTTATATTTTTTAATTTAAAAATTTTGTGAAAACAGTGCATTCACAATAAATTTACGAAGTGTTTGCACGTCGTTAAGGCTCCACGACTACACTGATAATAAGTTTAAACACTGGGTCTCACGAACACATTACGGTGATACCACTGCGTGTTTTTAGCATGCAAATGCACGCTTTGCTATCGGGGTTATAAAAGTGATTATAAATTAAAAGCAAAGAAAGAGAGAGATAATAGTTCACTTTGATATTCTCCATATATAACACACACACTGTGTACTAATATAAAGTATAAACTATTCTCTGTAATACTATCAGTATTATTCAGCTGTTAAAATTCTATAAATCTCATAATAGGTTTGTTATAATATAGCAAGTTTTGGAATTTGTGAAACTGATTATTTATAAATTGTAATGACTTTTCAACAGAACGTCTGTTATGTAGAATAATGAGGCTGGAAATAGAGTTTCAATTTTGTCTGAGGTCCAGCAGATCGAAATTAGAGTTGGAAGTATAGTCAAATTCTAATTTAAACCTGTTCGTGATCATCTGAGCACGATGATCAAGAAATTAGTTACACCTACAGCGGCAAACCAATACTTCAAAGAAATGAGGTTTTCCAGGTATAGAATTGAAAAATCCGTTGTAGTCTATTTTGTGTTGGTTAGTTTTTATATGATCAGTTATTAGGTATTATGGTAGAGGAATTATTGTGCACTTATATACTTGCAAAAATTAGAAAATGGATAGTGCTAGAGGCATTTCTAATACCGTAGAGCGGGGCGAGTTCGACATCGCGGGGCGAGTTCGACATTTTCCGAAAAAGTGTTTGCAGTGGACGTACCGAGCAGTCGCGGTACTTTTTGACAAAGATTAATGGTTAAAAGTGTTCCATGTACATTTAGGTATCACAATTGGTAACTTACAACATGTTCCATTAACATTTTTAATTTTTCTAGCGGGTTTAAATAAGAGGTACAAAAATGTAGTTTTTAGAAAGCTTGAAATTTTCTGCTGAAACTCACAATTGTATCGGCCTATCCAATTTTATTATCTCTGCTTACTGGTAGAACCTTGCAGTCGACAATGACACCAAAATCTTATTTTTATTACGAACAAGCGCTGAGTGACACCGCTGAGAACAAAAATCGGTAATTTTAGGTCTGTGGTGGGGCGAGTTCGGCAGGTACGCGGAGTATTGGCGGAGTGCGCGTTAACTGCTCCTTGAAGGTAAGGATTGTAGTTTTACTTACTTATTTGAGGGGTTCGGGCGTAAAACATGGTAACTGACATATTGGTGAAAAATTGGTTAATGGATGTAAATTATGTAAACTGCTATGCTGAAGCAGATTTCTCTTCAACCTTTTAAACATTGTTAAGAGATGACGCTTTTACAAGCTATGCAAAATGTGGTAAGTGCTTCCATCAGCATGTAAAATATGGCAAGTGCTCAAGATGGCTGCTACCGGCACGTTATTTACTGCAGCCAGCACGTCTTCTATAGCTGCTGACGAAGATAGCTCTAACTCTACAGACCACAGTTCTTCAACCCACGATCCCTACTCAACCGACGAAAAGGCTCTGATTATATCCCAAGTGAAAATTCAGAGGTAAAAGTGCAATAAAAATGCATGAAAACGTGCTTTTGGGTTATGGGTAGTAAACAATGGTATGTGCTGTAGATACCATACTTTACATTATACGATGTGTCTCACTTATTTTAAACCTGTGAGATGTAGATAATGGTATCTCAGATACCAGACCACCATTGCAGATACCATTGTTTACATTAATGTAGATATAGTTATGTCAGGAATGTTAGGTATTGATCGATAACTACTGGTTGTGCAGGAAAATCAAGCCGACGAACAAGGAGGATCAAGCCGTGGACGAAAAAGGAAGAGAGGCAAGAACAAACAGAAGAAGAATCAAGAACTTCGGAATAGCGGAAAAACATACAAGTCGTACAGGGGAAAGGGAAGGGAAATCCAGTAAAAAACCCTGGGAGCAAATTGCAATTGCAAGCAGAAATGTTTTGAAGTCGTCCCATTGCAAGATATAGACAGCGTATATTCACTGAATTTTGGGAACTCAAAGAACGGGATGTGCAAAATGCATACCTTTTTTTGGTTGTTTGAAAAGCGGAGAAGTCAAACGAAAAACTAAGAAAAATCTTCAGTCCAGGAGGAATTTCACTGTTGAATATTTCGTGGTGGTCTCAGGTCAAGCGAAGAAAATTTGCAAGAAGGCATTTTTGAGCATCCATGGCTTGCAGAACAATCGTGGAAGGATTGAAAACATAACAGCGCAGATTTCAAAAGGATCTAGTACACCAATCAGGGACAAAAGAGGTTTTCACAAAAATTATAAAAGAAAGTACACTGACGAACAAGTGAATGCAGTTCGATCTTTCATTGAAAAACTGCCAAAATATGAAAACCACTATTCAAGAAACGATCATCCAAATCGTATGTTCATGACAATGGAATACACTATAGAGTCATGTTATGAAGCTTATGTCAATGAATGTACAGAAAATCATGATCAACCGGTTTCTCTCGACAAGTTTCGCAGAGTTTTCACTGAAGATTTTAACATCAGATTCAAGTCCTCTAAAACCGATTCGTGCAGTCTTTGCGATTCTACTAACATTTCTATCCAGGAAGCCAAAAAGCAAAACGATATTGCCAAAGTAACAAAACTTACAACCGAGCTAGAGTTACACCAAAGGAAAGCCAAAGCTGGTCAGGATGGAATAACAGCAGCAACAAAAGAAGCCATGGAAAATGAGGGAGTTTATGCAATTACTTTCGATTTAAAGCAGGCCTTGCCTACCCCAAAACTTTCGACCGGGCCGACCTTCTATAAGAAGAAAGTCTTCTGTTACATCATAAGTGTTTGGCTCAGACTAATAGCGTTAGGGTATTTCAAGCAGGTGACACATTTTTTTCCTGTGGTGGGACACACAATGTTACCTTCTGATTGCGACTTTGCCATGGTAGAAAAATATGTGCGAAGACATTGTCAGTTCATCTACGATCCCACATGTTGGGAAGAGATATTGAGGAACGCTCAAAAGAAAACTCCATTTAAAGTACACAGAATGACACAGCAAGACTTCAAGCAAGTCAGTAGACTGCGTGAGCATTTCCATCAACCAACTGCAGCAACTTTCAGCATCAGAGATGCAGTAAAAATGGAGTTTTCTTTTGAAGACTTATCTACATTACATGCATCACAACCAACTATAGTGGTGCGGTGATGCCGGTTTCCTTGAAGAAAAGAGGTCGACCAACAAGTTTGCCCTTTCAACTGCCCTTCAAAGAGGACTTGCCCAGCAAATACGATGCGCCTCTTGGGATTGAAAATTCAAAGCTTGAACACGTGATGTCATGTTTATAGTTGGTCCCGCCTGCGTACTTTTCTTTTTTCAACGATTTGAAAGCAAAAGAGAACTGAATTTTTATGTTTATGGTAAATTTGTTGTATGTCATATCTACCTTATTCAAAGAATTTTATTTTTGTGTTGTATTTTCATAGGTGTATTTTTTCAGTTCTGGCCAAATACATTTTTGTTTTCTTAATTTGCAGCTATTTTCTGCTAAATTTGCACATTAAAAATGCTTTTTTACCTTTTTTGTTTACTTTATCCACTGTGACCATGTTAAGTGAAAACAATGTAGTGTAAAAGAAGGTAAGTACACGTCATCATTTCGAAAAATTCTTTATTAAAAACGAGAAAAAAAATCTTGAAACCAAACTATAATAAAGTGAAATAGTCATAGGTACGTTTGTTGAAATGCAAGTATTAATAACATAAAATCTTGACAGATGACAGTAGAATATTTTTCAAAAACTTCAATTGCGTTTTTCTCAAGATGTTGTTCTTGTCACTTACCATGTTTTACGCCCGAACCCCTCATTTATTAAAAGATTATTTATACATTCTTTATTTATAATGATTTATGATTAAATTTACTTACTCTTTAGACGTAATATATCATATTTTAGTGTCTTTATGAGGCTTTGCAACGTCAAAATATGATCGAAATCCGAGATAGTAAGCTTACGCCAAGGTAAAAACAGTAATATGAAATTATTACCTATTTTATTTAAAGATAATTATTTAATTATTATTTTGTTTACCTACTGTACTACCACAACAAAATTAAGTGTGCCAAATGTTTTTTAAAACAAAAATGAAGTGCTGATGTGCAATAAAACAGTTTTTATTTTTTAAAATTATTTAATTTATATTCCCTAAGTTTATTCTTCAAATTCGGAAAAAGTCAAACATTTCATTTCATATTAATTTAGTTAAATTTTCTAAAAAAAATTGTCTACCACAAAAATTCTAAATTTTTATGACTGAAACGTCAAGAAAGGCTCAAAGTAACGTCTGGTACAATTTTTGTCAAAAATAACCGAAGAAGACAGGTCGGTTTTCTCGCTCTCAACCAAAAACAAGATGGCCGAGTAAAATTATTTTTAGTTCTTCAAAAACTTTAGTGCTAGACAGAAGTTTTTCACCCAGAACAAATACCCAGAAACGACCAGAGTGAACAGAGCGTTAAAATGAGTTCTTAAAAAGTGACGAACTCGCCCCGCTCTACGGTACCTGCTTATTTGACAATACCATTTGCGTTACCTGAGTGGTCAGAAAGAAGGATAATACTAGTGTATTTTTATCGTACCTTAAGCATTTACATTGTAGTCCATTTTCTGTTGTTTAGTTTAGATTATGGTTAGATCTAGGTATTATGTAGAGAAATTATTGTGCCTCTGTGTACTTGCAAAAAGCGGAAAATGGATAGTGCTAGACTCATTTATTATACCTGCTTACTCCACAGTACCATTCGCGCTACCTGAGTTGGTCAGAAAGAAGGATAGATACTGCTAGTGTACTTCTAGCGTACTTAAGGTATTCTCGTTTTAGTCTGTTCTGGGTTGGTTAGTTTTGATATGTTCAGTTATAGGTATTATGTAGAGGAATTTATTGTGCCCTTATACTTGCAAGAATCAGAAAATCGATAGTAGGGGAAGGGGGGGCACATTCAACCATGGGGCACAATCAACCACTGCCCGTATCTTTTATGCTGTTTGAATTTATCGCCGGTAAAAATCGGAACGTATACTCTTTATTATCGATCCTCGGTTTCTGTGTAGTATGGTCGTCATCGGTGGTTCGTTAACAGACATAAAAAATAAAGTGCTGTAACTGGGCATTTAAGGTAAGTTTTTGATCCGTTTCCTTTTGTTATTGGTAGGAGTATATGCAATATAATTGGACTGCCACGCATGACATTAGTTTTCGAGCTTATTACGGATTACTAATTGTAAGCCGAATATGACATAATCTCAAAGTATCATGTCTATGAGGATAATTCACTAAATTTGTTTCATATTGACGTGGGGCACATTCAACCACCAATATGTGGGGTACTTTCGACCAATGGTTGAAACTGCCCCACGATAATTTCAGGAAAAGTTTCAATTTCGAATTGTAAATTTCCGGTTTTTAGATGGTGCGAAATTATAAAACTAAGACGAACAGAGCAGATATCAATGAAAATAATATGAAAAATGCAATTCAGGCAGTTTTGTACGAAAACATGTTAGAGAGAATAGTGGCCAGAAATTTTGATGTTAAGCGTGGAACGTTACATTCACACACACAAGAATAAAGAAATTGAAACTAAAATATTCCCCGGAAAGGTTAAAAACTCTATTTAATGACGATTCTGGCAATGAAAGTGATGGAGACAATAACGAACCTACTTATTCCGGCAAGTATACCGTGGGCCAAGTTTTTACAAACGATCAAGAAACCGAGAACTGGTAGAATATATCAAAACATGTTCGGATATGAACTATGGGTTAACATACAAACATATTAGGATTTTGGCTTATGATTATGCACGTGTTCTACCTAATTGCAAATTGCCCGATCAATGGCATAATACCAAGAAAGCAGGAATAGAGTGGTTAAAGTTTTTTATGAAAAGAAATAAAGACAGAATAGTGTTAAGGGGAAACCTGAAAATACTAGTTTGGCAAGGGCAACCGTTTTTAACAAAGTATCTGTTTCGGAGTTTTCTGAAAATTATATTTCGGTGAAGTAATAAATGTTTACGATTTCCTGTTGGTCAAATTTCCACTTAAGACGAGTGCCAAGTATTATGTCGGCACAGTTATACGCGTATTTAACCCAAATGAATATGAGATAAAGTTTATGCGTCGTAAGCTACCAGGTTATCAATTTGTCTATCCAGTGGTTGATGACCTAGCAACTGTAGATCGATGCGATATAGTTTCAAAGTTACCAGCCCCTAACGTGGCAAAAACTGCCAGAACATCTACTTTATTTTCTTTTAGTGTTGATATTTCCACATACAATGTCAATTAAGTCAGAGTTCTATGTTGTTATGGTATTCAATAAATATGAAAACACTTTCTTTTCCTCAATTTACATATGGTTGAAACTGCCCCATTGCATGGTTGAAAGTACCCCACTGGAGGGGCACATTCAGCCATTTTTTGTATCTTTCGCAAACTGGAATACAACCGAATAAAAATAATTTAGCAATACCTGAGCGGGTCTAGTAACAGTACAATGGTGTATAGTTTACTATGCATTGGTGACAAAGCAGTAGAATCATAATGGAAGTTAATTTAACACTATTATTTCAAAATTGGTCGAATGTGCCCCCCTTTCCCCTACTAGACGCATTTTTGATACCTACTTACTTGACAATACAATTAGCGCTACCTGAGTTAGTCAGAAAGAAGGATAGTGCTAGTCTACTTTTAGTGCACTCTGAATAATCATATTTTAGCCCGTTTTATCTTGAGCCATTATAACATAGTCAGTCCTAGGTATCATATAGAATGATTTTTGATGTCTAACGGCTGAACTTTCCTAGTTGTGCTACCTGGGTAGGTGATACATCCTTACGCTCTATATCTTGTTTTTCGGGTTCTGCCCGATCTACTTCTTCTTCAGTACCATCTAGACTTATTTCACCATCAGAACTTTC
This sequence comes from Xiphydria camelus, assembly GCA_963678675.1. NCBI lineage: Eukaryota > Metazoa > Arthropoda > Insecta > Hymenoptera > Xiphydriidae > Xiphydria > Xiphydria camelus. The sequence goes on from OY783192.1 coordinate 7,412,321, forward strand.
AGACTCTGCAACTGGTTCACTTCTTATTTTTTTCAATTTCGGTTCTAACTTTTTGTTGTCAGTTTTCGGGTTAGCCTTTTTTTACCTTTGTTTTTTTTTCTTCTCTTCTGCTTCTTTTAGTATTTCCAATACTTGGTTGGTTGTTAATACCTCTCCATATCTTTGTCGCTTTAATCTGGGTATGACTTGTTTTTGTTCTCCAACAATATTTTTAGGGCTGACTGGTGGTATGAAAATGCTTGCAATATTTCAGTCGATTTACTGATGGACGATGACGTTGATGGCTGTGGAGTCTGGAACACCATAAAAATGTTCTGCTTGACGATACGTTTTATTTCCATTTGTAACATCTGCAACGGCGTTTGCAACATCTTCAGTTGTATAAGAAGATGCTTCTTTTGTCCGTACATAATTTCGATGTATTTTTAACAGTGCAACAAGACACAAAAATTACGTGTTTTGCATAAATTATCCGTAAAACACTAATTCTATTGTGATTACAATTACCCCAAAAGTGGGTTTACATTTCCCCCAATGAAAAATTTACTGGGAGAAATGTAAAAACTTAATTCTGGTTAATAAGACATTTTTCGATAGACATTTAGTTATAAAATAAACACAATAGTATAACAAACTATGTCCAAAACAAACATCCAACTTACCTTGATGATTTGCACCTGAAAATTCGTGTACCGGAATTTATCCTAAAACCGGTGAACAAGCCAAATTGCATCAGCCGACTAACACCATAAAAGCGCGCAAAAAGAGTAAAATTTCGGAATTAACCGAGCACAATCGAAGTCGCCACGAATCGAGTGGTAAGCTTCGCGCCATATTTTAAATCTAAATGCTGTTGTGTTTTTTATTTTAGGTGCGTTTACAATTACCCCTGTTTACATTTACCCCAATTGACCTACAGGAAAAAATGGCAGAAAAACGGAATACATTTTTCAGGCCCTTAGTTATTATTGCCTGATTCAACAAACGAAGGCCAACTCCAGCTTTCTATTTCATCCCATTTTCTCTCTCACATATAGGTATTTCTATATACAACCCCGAGTCGAAATTTAAATTATAATTTGAACCTCTGGATACTCACTGAGGATCTCGAGGTTGAAAGTTGGTTTTCAAGATCCGGATGTCTGTGCAATGAAAACCTAATTGGAACCTAAACTGCGTGAATATTTCCACTCTTCGCAAGTTTAGGTCCAAATTAGGTTTTCATAACTCTCATTTGGACCTCATGGACCTCGCCTCGAGCTGTGGCGAAAAAAAATGGTGTTGCCATCAGTCGATATACGTCCATAGGCCTGCCAACCTGCCTGCCAGTATCGGTTTTTTTTTCAGACCCTACCGGGACTCGAACCTGCGATCTTCGAAACTGGGAATGCTTTCACACTCTACCAATTTATTGAGCCACCGACTCTTCAAGTGGCGTCGATTGACTCTAGTTATATATAGAAACTGGGCATGACAGTGACTGCTCTCGAAGGTTCTTCTCATTAAATTTTATAAAATAACTAGCAGCCCGTCCCGGCTTCGCACGGGTAGATTGTGGATTGATTTTGTCCGTCCACCATTGTTTAAATACATTTTTAATACAAAACTTTTAGTATTTTTCCCGGGCTACGCAATGGTCATATTGGATTTGACCTTGACCATGACCTTCAAGGTTATATCAAGGTCAAATTAATTTTTTTTCACGTTCAAATGTGTCCTTGACCATTTTTCTCATGTTACCTTTATTGTCAGCGGAGGTCAAATTTAGGTCAAGTATAGTTCGACTTTTTGAACACCCTGTATAAGATTTACTAACTCAGAAACCTTCGCGGATATGCGTCCAACTGTTCCCCAAATTTTCATCGCAATCGGATGAACGGTTTAGGAAGGCATAATAATCATCAGTACCGGTATTTTTTGAACACCTTTTATAAGATTTACTAACTCAGAAACCTTCGCGGGCATGCGTCCAACCATTCCCCAAAGTTTCATCGCAATCGGATGAACGGTTTAGGAAGGCATAATAATCATCCGTATCGGTACTTTTTGAACACCCTGTATAAGATTTACTAACTGAAACCTTCGCGGATATGCGTCCAACTGTTCCCCAAATTTTCATCGCAATCGGATGAACGGTTTAGGAAGGCATAATAATCATCCATACCGCTACTTTTTGAACACCCTGTATAAGATTTACTAACTCAGAAACCTTCGCGGGCATGCGTCCAACCATTCCCCAACTTTTCATCGCAATCGGATCAACGGTTTAGGAAGGCCTAATAATCATCAGTACCGGTACTTTTTGAACACCTTTTATAAGATTTACTAACTCAGAAACCTTCGCGGGCATGCGTCCAACCATTCCCCAAAGTTTCATCGCAATCGGATGAACGGTTTAGGAAGGCATAATAATAATCCGTACCGGTACTTTTTGAACACCCTGTATAAGATTTACTAACTCAGAAACCTTCGCGGGCATGCGTCCAACCATTTCCCAACTTTTCATCGCAATCGGATGAACGGTTTAGGAAGGCATAATAATCATCAGTACCGGTACTTTTTGAACACCTTTTATAAGATTTACTAATTCAGAAACCTTCGCGGGCATGCGTCCAACCATTCCTCAAAGTTTCATCGCAATCGGATGAACGGTTTAGGAAGACATAATAATCATCCGTACCGGTACTTTTTGAACACCCTGTATAATATTTACTAACTCAAACCTTCGCGGATATGCGTCCAACTGTTCCCCAAATTTTCATCGCAATCGGATGAACGGTTTAGGAAGGCATAATAATCATCCGTACCGGTACTTTTTGAACACCCTGTATAAGATTTACTAACTCGGAAACCTTCACGGGCATGCGTCCAACCATTCCCCAAAGTTTCATCGCAATCGGATGAACGGTTTACGAAGGCATTTGATATTACCTTAAAGGTCACGGTCAAGGTCAAATCCAATACGACCACTGGGTAGCCAAGGGAAAATCCTTAAAGTTTTGTATTAAACATTTTTCTCTAAAATGTTTTCCCGTTGAGATAATCGGCCGTACTGGGACTTTTTTAACACCCTGTATAAGATTTACTAACTCAGAAACCATCGCGGGCATGCGGCCAACCATTTCCCAAAATTTCATCGCAATCGGATGAACGGTTTAGGAAGGCATAAGAGACATACAGACAGACAGACAAACATTCATTTTTATATATATAGATTTGATACTTTCTTTTTCAAAACAGTAGCAATTATGATAATTAATCATTCATTATTTATGGAATAATTCGGTACAATTTGCACCGTTTGAAACACCATTATTATATGATTTTGTTATTTTTTAATTTAAAAATTTTATGAAGACAGTGCATTCATGATAAATTTACGAAGTGTTTGCACGTCGTTAAAACGTTCCGTGCCCGCGTGGGACGTATACGACCCCCGATGAACTTTCCCCCGAGTAGAAATGCGATCGGGCTTGCCCGATGTAGCATCGGGGCCCGACCGGGCGCTTCTAGGGCATGCCCTGCCGGGGGTATCCGATCGGGGCTCGACCGGGCGCTTCTAAGGCATGCCCTGAAAGCGTATTGGGATCGTTTATTACCGATGGCGGCGCTCGCGGCGCTACGGAAACATGGCGGATATTGGCGTACAACACGCCGCGAACTTCAAATTCCGTCGACCGGTAGGTAAAAGAGTCAAGCACCGCATACCGCATTCATTTTAAGCGTCCCTAATATCTGATCGGGGCTTGAACGGGCGTTTCTAAGGCATGTCCTATCAAATTATTTGTTGTATATAAATGATAAAATCATGCATTTTAACATGGAAGTAATTCTGAAATATTTATAAATTATATTGAAATATATTGCAACGGTTCGGCCGTTACAAGTCCCTAATAAATAATTATAGATTGTGTGATAAATTTTAACTAGTACTATTCTTATTTAGCAACTTTCGCCGGTCTTGTAAAATTAAAATACGGATTGACCCAATAACTCTGATAGTACTATTTAAATTAAATATTTTTTTATTACATTTTTTAAATATATACTGGAGTAAGTAAAAAATAATTTTCAAAGTGTACATTACAGTCGAAGCTAATGAATTATCGATATAAAAAACATGGCCGATATTGGCGTTTCGGATTGGTACGTAGGTACTTGAAGTGTTAACTTGCTCCAAGTTTTAAAAAAATGAGCATTTTTAGAACGAGATATAGGTAGACATTTATTTTCACAAACAATTAAATGAATTCATTCGGATCAACTGTATACTACCGGTTGCTGGAATTTGAAGTACGCGGCGTGCTGCACGCCCAATATCCGCCATGTTTCCGCAGCGCCGCGAGCGCCGGCATCGGTAAATAGCGGTCCCAATAGTGATAAATGTGACAGACGCTCCATATAGTTCAATAATCGTTTGCCGTCTTTTTCAAAGAATCAAGATAGTGAACGGAAGCAGTGCTTTTTCCCTGGTTGATTGTGCATCAAGAGTAGGAAAGGAGACATCCGTATCTCAGAAGAAGTTCCATCAGATAAGTAATTCCTAATTGATCGTTTTAACCTCATTTTGATAAAATCTTTGGACACATATCTTTGTGGTTATTCTATTTTTGTTTTCAGCGTCATAATAATGTGAATGCCCAGGGATTCACGACCCTCCAAAGGGATTCACGACTGCTAAAGAAGTGCCTGGGAAAGAGGTTTTAAAAAATACAGCACTCTACATGCTTGTATCGAAGGTATATGAAGTTTATTGGTTATTAGTATTCGCTAATAATTGTTTCTTTCCACTGTATTTTTTACCTTATAATATTATATTATATTTCAGAGGCACTTTTAACAGACCCAGATAGAAAAGTTCCTCCAGAATTGCGGTACAATGCCACCGTAGAAATATCAGGTTCTACCGATACGACGTGCTTCGATAAGGTCTGCATCAACTTTGGCGATATATCGGCGGTCTTGGCGGTACTGCACTAATCCTATGGCACACTTTTCCACATTATTACGGTAGTATAGCTGCACAGCGTTCTGGTAATAAACCGTCTTCCTGTACTGACAGTATATATGCAGTTTGCCTCTAATTTAAAATCTCTAGAATTGCTGTACAATGCCACGGTAGAAATGTCAGGTTCTACCGACACGACGTGCTTCGACAAGATCTGCATCAACTTTGGCGGTATGCAGTAGATTCTCGATTATCCAAGGTAATTGGGACCGAGGGTACCTCGGTTAAAAATAAAACTCTGATAATCCGAAGTTCTTTTAAATTGCTAGTGGATGACGAAGAAAAATCCAAAAGGTACATTATACAGTTTTATATTTACTTACATATGTATTTTATCTATCAAAGAAGTCTTTGATGGATTTTTGAGTTAATTTTTTGCCTCTCTTGGAAGCAGCGATGTTGCAGCAACATCGACACGAGTCGACACAAGAGTCGCTGGGAGTCAGGAGAGAGCCCTCGATTAATCCGAAGCCTCGGTTAACTGGGACTTGGATAACCGCGAGTCTACTGTATTGGCGGTACTGCACTAATCCTGTGGCATACTTTTCTATCTGGGAAATTCGTGGCAGAAGAATAGCAAATACGACGGAATTGAATTAGGTACAATAATCAAGTAAATAATTACGGTAGTACAGCTGTACAGCCTTATTCAGCCTTATCTCTCTAATCGGCATCAGTGATTCCTCATTGACCGTTGTTACACTAGAGACAAAGAAAAGATGAAATAGAAGTGAGGTACACGTACACTTCACATTTGACAGGTCGGTGTATAAATTGGAACTTGTGATAGTACGGAAAAGGGAATATATCGGTAAAGAAAAAAGAAAATAATTTTTTTCTCTTTACCGATATATTCCCTTTTCCGTACTATCACAAGTTCCAATTTATACACCGACCTGTCAAATGTGAAGTGTACGTGTACCTCACTTCTATTTCATCTTTTCTTTGTCTCTAGTGTAACAACGGTCAATGAGGAATCACTGATGCCGATTAGAGAGTTAAGGCCGAAAAAGGCTGTACAGCTGTACTACCGTAATAATGTGCCTGCCCAGAGACGGAGAAGAAATGAAATAGAATTGAGATACATGTACACTAGATTGATTTAAAAAAACGCTTTTTTCACTAATTCTTTTGGCGGGCACTTAAAACGTTAGTATTTAATGTAACTTTGAATATGTCGTCGGGTGCACATTATCACTCAATATTTTGGAGTGTGTCAATCGCTTTTTCTGATTTCCATTTGAATAACACGATGAAATTGTTGAATCATTGGTTTAGTGCTAATTCCTTCTACGGTAAAAAAATTTCCCCATGAAAAATTAGGAAAATTGAGTTTTACGTGTAATTGACGCAAAGAAATATTATTTTTAATTATTAAATAAAATTAAATGGTAATCACGGGGGAATAAATTGTGCAATTGATTCCCTTATAATGGGACCGTGTTATTCAAATGGAAATCAGAAAAAGCGATTGAGACACCACTAAATATTGAGTGAGAATGTGCACCCGGCGATATATTCAAAGTTAAATTAAATACTAACGTTTTAAGAACCCGCCAAGAGAATGAATTAAAAAAGCCTTTTTTTAATCAGTCTAATGTACACTTCACATTTGATATGTCGGTGTATAAATTGGAACTTTTTTGATAGTATAGAAGAGGGAATATATCGCCCTAGTGTACAGTAGTATTACGAAAGTATTATGTTTTTAGTTTTAATATTTTAGTATAAATACTGTACCAGCAATTCAAGCGAAAAGTACATATTATTAGTGCAAGTAGTAATGCAGTCATGGTAGTGCATATTAATAGTGTATGAACACTACTTCACTAGAAATACCTACTAATTAAAAATACATAATATTAATATAGGTGTTACATATCGATACCTTACTTTGAAAATCTCGTCTTTGAAAACCTAATATGCTTATATTAATAATGCAATTCAAATTTGTTAAAAAAGTTGAGTACAAATGGTGCAAAACTGTTTTTCTTTGCTACTGCACATTTAAGGAAATTGCACTTACGAGGTTTTCAAAGTAAGGTATCGATATATTAAATATATATGATTTCAATCTTCTTTGTTAGGATGAAAAATTGAATCGCTTTACCTTACTAACTATCAACTTTTGTTATATGTTACTTTTGGCCCATGTTCGGACAATACTTTTTTTAAGATTCCATTTTTATCTACAATAATGTCCTATTTCGATACGAGACAAAAGTTTATATAGTAAATGACAAGATAATATCGATTCAAATTTCCTTCCTAGAAAAAAAAGTGAAATAAGTATTTGTTATATATTCATAGTTTAAATTTCCGACTGAAAATGTTTGCATTACTCTAATGTAATATATTAATTATAAAATAAATTTATAACATTTCTCCTCGGAATTATTGCTCCTATTTAGCACCCTTCCATTTAAAATTAGTTTGTGGTTAATAAAATTTCGACGAAGCTGCCAGACAAAAATCGTGCTAGGGTTCTGATCGGGCAGCCCTGTTGGGCCCCGATCGGGTTTGCCCGACAAGGCCCTCATCCCCAAACCGCGTTACAAAAGTCATCGGGCCCTGGTCGGGCAGCCCTGTCGGGGCCCTATCACAGATCGGGCGTGCCTCGTCGGGACCCGATGAGCGCCTTATCCAGATTTCTACTCGGGCCGTTCAAGCCACTTGGAATTCTCATTGAAAAACGAAGAATTCTTTAAAAATTTATTATAGAGTCAAATATAGGCATTTTTTACATCATGTATACCGCGTTAATAATACATTAAATTTTTTATTGTTATTAATAATAATAACAATAAAAAATTAATTTATTGCTTTGTTGTCTAATGCATATTAAATGTAAACCCTTTTCTTGCTAATTATGTACTATTGAAAAATTGTAAGGCGTACGTCAAAGACGCGTTTATTTAATTGTAAAAGTGTGCGTAGTATACGCCCCACGCGGCGGAAATAGAGTTTCAATTTTGTCTGAAGTCCAGCAGGTCTACATTAGAGTTGGTAGTATACTCAAATTCTAATTTAAACCTGTTCGTGATCATCTAAGCACGATGATCACGAAATTAGAGTTACACCTACAGCGGCAAACCAGTACCTACTTCAAAGAAATGAGGTTTTCCAGGTTCAGATTAGAGTTTAAATTTCGACTTTGGACTATAAATATGCCAATAATTTTTCTTAGCTGTACAAATGTACTTCCCTTTCACGAAAATCTGTATTTGCGTTAGTATGGAAAGTGGCTCCTGACACGACGCGGCGGACGTGGAATTGACGTTAATATCCCGTTCAATTAGCGGCACGAGATTATAATTTCGAAGTGGTGGATCTTTACGAGGGGTGGCGGTTGGCGGTTCAAATGGGAGCAAACCTGGCTATGGCGGTTAGCGGGTGAGGCAGAGGGAGAGAGGAAGCATCAACCAATGCATCAATGGCCCGTTAATTATTCCACTTTTAAAGTTACACCAATGTTTTTACGTTATGGTGGAAGTTCCATCCCTTGACAGTACCTAGGTGCCTATTTACCAGCTACTAAACTCCAACCGGCTCGGTATAAGCATTGCCAACCGAGTTCTGAGAGAAAGAAGAAAAGAAAATAGAGTACGACGGAGAACGTTTCACAGCGGGAAAAACTCAGACCGATGCTTCTTTCCCGAAGTAGTTTGCAGCACATTAACGAGAGTCTCCATTGACCGACACCCGAGCGTTCTTCGTCGAAGATGTTCCACCTGCTTTTTAAGTTTTTCTGAAAATTTTGTACGACACAAATGATTATACGTGACTATCGAAGAATCTAATTTTCAAACTTCCTTTTTTACAATATTTGCAAATATATTTGACATAAATCTTTCGTATGAAAAAGATTAATTTTTTTTTAAGTAAGACGTGGAAGGGCTGTGCTTTGAAAAATGTTCGATATAACGTTTCTGGAATGCCTCAGCATTCTAAAGTATAGAGTAATTCAAATATTCTGCAGCTTTCAATTCACGCTTGTGTATAAGAGAGGTAGCTACCGAATTTGGATCGACGCCTAAGTTGGACCGTTCTTGTATCTAGAATAGTACCTAGGGATATTTTTCGTTGATTGGCTAATTGCATCGTACACAGAAAGAAAAAATCAGGAAAAATTACTGTGCTTGACACTGTAATTGTGGTGCAAGCGGCACTGTCCGGGATTTTTCTTGATGAAAGGAAAAAAATTAACAGTTACACTGGAATAATTATTGTACATGCTAGAATTTTTACTGCACTGCATGACAAAAATTCTTGAACAGCACAGTAAAATTTCTGTGACTTAGAAATTTTCTCGTGCTGCGAAATACTTTTTCTTGATTTTCTGTTAAATATTACCATATATTTATTGAGAAAATTCGATGTAAAAATTGAGGGGTGAAGGGAGCAGACATTTTTCCTGTAAAGATACACGGGTGCCCGCGACGACAGCGCTGTCGTTCGTTTCTGACGAAACTAACTTGAACGAACATGCCGCAAGACACTGCCGTGTCTCTTGATAAGAAAATCAAGAAATTTTCAGGTGCTACACAGGAATTTTCCCAGTGCTGTCGCAGAAAATCATTGCCTATTGTTGCCGAGTGCCCATTCGGGCCTGTTCGTAAAGGTTCATAAAGGCAACTACCTGACCGGATTTCCCCGCTACCCGAGAGTAGGTATCTAACCTTGATACTTACCCTTTGCCGAGGGTACGTCTGAGGCAGGAAGGCGTACGAGAGGCAGTTCCTTCCAGACCCTTAAGGGGAATTTACACGGGTCGATTTTCGCCGTGCGGCTGGTCGCTTACGAAGTCGCCTCTGTAAGCCGCATCGCTACCCCATTTACACAGTCGACTCAAATCGCAAGCGACTAAGCCGTTTTTTCGAAAATGTTAAGCAGAACAGATCTTTTACGTGCTGGCATCGAAATAGTTAGTGAATCAATTCTTCAAGAATTGGCTAAAGAACAAAGAAAGAAGAAGAAGGAAAGGAAAAAACGTGAATGTTGGGTTCGCGGATGAATTTCTCGGCGTAAAATATTGGGTGCTTCGGATACTTTATTGATGGAATGGAGGTCAGAAGATCCAGATTATTTTAGAAAATGTTTAAGAATGACTACAGATCAGTTTGAGACTTTACTGCGTAACCGATGAATAATGGCATATCCCTAGGACCGCAAGGAGGGGTCGGGCTGTCTTGGAGGAATGGTTCGACCCCGATTACCTGGAAACGCCAGGGTGTTAAGTCGGTGTCCGCGAGACGACCTGTGTGTATGGGTGCCGACTATACGCCTGTTGCGTATCTCGAAAGTGCGCCGAAAGCGCCGCGTAGTGGCCAAGATTGGCACAAATGGGTTACACTGTCAACCAATCAGGCCTTCCGGCTTGTGCTTATACAGGCAAACCTAAGTGTACATGTGACCACACGTATAGTCGTATACCCCCGTGCCGTGTAACCCAGTACGGCACTTTTTGCTCACCAGGCGAGTAAGGCGGCGCCACCATCGATGCGCAACAGGCGTATAGTCGGCGTTCGCGAAACTTAATAATAACTTAATATTCATACAATATACTCATTTTCATATTTTTCATATAATACGATGAAATAGTTGTTATGTAGTTCTTAAAAAAGTGTACATACAAGACAATCACAAAGTGGCATCGGAAGACGTAAGTCCGAACATTGAAGACTACCGACGTGCAAAATTCACACTTCGCAGGAAAGGGTTAAAAAGCGGTCAGCCGTAGGAAACAAAATTAATGTACCACCACTCCTTTTAGAATTTGCTATCTTGGTGGCCTCCCTGTTATATGTGGTCCGTAAATTTTTTATCTTTAATTTAAACCCTCCTACTGATATGGTAAGATGCATTTCTTGAAGAATAGACTTTAGAGCCGCTAAACGAACATCATTTCTCCTATAATCTGGTTCTCTTGGGTTCCATAAGCATGGGTGACTTTCGTAGCATTCCAAAAAGAGTATGGTATTATTTTCATCCATACTTAATTTATGCAACCCAACGATCTGTATAGCCAAAAGTCGCACGGCCAAAAGTTGGAAGACTACCAACTTTGGCGTTTTCGATGTTAGTCACCTTCTGTGCAGTCGATTTGCTATTTACACGGTCGATTTTCGCCATGCGGGCCGAGTCGTGCGGCGGAAATCGACCCGTGGAAAGCCCAAAGTTGGCGTTTTCGATTTTAGTCGTCTTCTGTGCAGTCGATTTACTATTTACACGGTCGATTTTCGCCGTGCGGCCTAGTCGCGCGGCGAAAATCGACCCGTCTAAACGCCCCCTTAGGCGCAGTCGTCCCAGTCGACAAGAACGAAGTTATTCGTGTACAGGTCTATCGGAGGAATACACTGGGATCCCCGAAGACGAAGATATCGTTGCTGAGTCGGATGCACAAGTGGCCAAGGATGCCACAGATATTACGATTAACCCAAATACGGTCAATGCAAAAACAGGGAAGGAAGAGGCGTCCCTCGGAACACAAGAGGCCGAATTGGAAGCTGACGTTTTGGTAGTGTTCGGAGAACGCCTCAGACCAGAGCGAGTTTTAGCACCTGCAATACACAGTCATCTCGCGTCGCTTTGGTTTGAGATAATCGAGAATGGTCTCCCGGCGGAAGAGCGAAAAGATTTTTTGAAGAAGATCCCGCCTCCGCAGAACTGCGTCTTCATCGATCCTCCAAAATTAAATTTAGAGGTTAAGGCAGCCTTAGATAGTACAATTGTCAAAAGAGACGAAAGAATTGTCGAAAAACAAGAAAAGGTCGCTGCTTCGCTCGCCGGCATGGGGAAGGTTATAGAGCTGCTGATCAAGGCTAACCCCGCGGACAAGAAGCAATATTTAGAACCACTCAACGGCGTCGCGAAACTTCTGGCAGACCTGCAGCATGATGAGACATCGATCCGAAAGAGTTTAATTTTAAAAAACATCAAAGCTCCGTTCAGAGACACGCTGAAGGGCTTATCGTCAGACGAGTGGCTTTTTGGAAAAGAGCTCAACGAAAAAATAAAGGCTGCTAAAGTTTTGCAGCAGTCATTCAAGGATTTGAAGCAGCCTGCCAAGCAATCGTTGGATCAAGGAAAAAACTCAAAAAACTCGAGGGGCCCGTCTCACCAAAATCAGTATCGGCCGAATATTTATTCGAGGGGGGGGGGGGGGCGGGTACAAGCAGAGTTACAACATTTACAGCCGAGGCAACAAGTCCGCGTCACGCGGACGGATTTATCGTCAGAATCAAGAGAACCACAATCCGAAGAAAAACAATTAAACGTAGAAAAATTTCCCGGTCGGCTAGCTGGTTTTAAGCACAGCTGGCTTGAAGTAACCTCAGACGAAACCATCCTGCGCTGGATTACGGGGTATAAGATACCGTTTACGTCGGAGGTATACCAGCGTACACCGCCCTCCGAGCCGCGGTGGTCGAATCAAGAAAGAGGGTTAATTCGAGACGAAATCGCAGCGTTGTTAAAAAAGGGTGCGATAGAAGGGTGTCGGCCTGCATCGCGACAATTTATCTCAAAAATTTTTCTTGTACCGAAACCGGATGGTTCTCACCGTTTTATCTTAAATTTAAAGCAGTTAAATGAGTTCATAGCCCCAGGTAGAAATCGTACCCCGAAGTAAGCTTGTTACAAGGTTGGCCGGCAAGGTAGAACCTTGCGGCAAGGTTGCAAAACAAGGCTGATGCAAGGCAAATTCGTTACGCGTTTCAATGTTGTGACAGTATGCTATGCAAGCTTGTTTCAAGGTAGACTATGGCGCTTGGGACAAGGTTGCGTTGTCGGTAATGAGTCGGTAATGAAGAACATTTGAGGTTAGAATTAAATTTTTATATTTTATTGATAATTAAAATTGGGTTACAATATATAGCGATAGCATTACAAATTTAGAAAAATAATGTATAATACTAAGACGAGTAAAATTTTATTATTCCTTCTTTACTATCACTAGGTTTACGGAACCCCGTCAATTTGACGGGTGACTTATTCAATTTCGATTGTTTAATAATATATGAGATAATTTTAACTTAACTTTTATTAGGTAATAATCAGGCCAAAAAACAACAAAAATCACTGCTCGTCTGACGTTTGGGTTCCTCTTCGAACGAATCCTTCATTTCGTCTCCGAAGAGGGTTCGGAGAGGAATCGAAGCGTCAGACGTGTTGTGATTTTTGTTGCTTTTGGCCTGATTATTACCTAATAAAAGTTAAGTTAAATTAACCTCATATATTATTAAACAATCGAAATTGAATACCTATACCTCTCTTGTACAGCGAAATATAATGTACGGAAAAGTATTCTAACAACTTAGTCTAAAATCTCATAGATTCTTAAGATAATATTACTTCTGTCGCCTGTAGTTTAATATTAATTTAACTTAACCTTTATTAGGTAATAATCAGGCCAAAAAACGACAAAAATCACTGCACGTCTGACGTTTCGGTTCTTTTTCGAATGAATCCTTCATTGTGTTTCTGGAGAGGGTTCGGAGAGGAATCGAAGCGTCAGACGTGTTGTGATTTTTGTTGCTTTTTTGGCCTGATTATTACCTAATAAAAGTTAATTTAAATTAACCACATATATTATTAAACAATCGAAATTGAATACCTATACCTCTCTTGTGTACAGCGAAATATAATGTACAGAAAAGTATTCTACCAATTTAGTCTAGAATCTCATAGATTCTTAAGATAATATTACTTCTTCGGGAGATGTGGAGTCAAATCTTCAGTGATGACTGGATTGCTCTGCATGGTTCTATGACGTAGCCTGAGGGGCACCAGGTCTCATGCCCCTTCCTCTGATCTGAAATACGAATTCGATATAATACTCCTTATAAGGAATACGAATTCGGTATAATACTGCCTACTATTAATCTCAGGAACGTTACTTACTCGATAGCTGAGCTGCTACACTGACCAATGCCTGCGGTCTCCTTTCCATGTTCCTTCGCCTCCGAGTCGATGGAATATCTGACCTTCCTGAACCTCGCGTACCTCCTCCGGGCAATTTTTCCATTCTGGCTGCATCGATGACGCTATATCTGCAACTGTATGAAAGACAAGCATATGAGATAATAAAGAAACTTATTCATCGATCTGCTTTTTGCAAATAATTCCATGAAATTAGCTATTAATACTTACCCTTCTATGCAGGAGAGAGAGCTGGATAATATTTATTTTCTGCTCGTAGGTCCTTATTCCGAAGATCTTGCCCCCGAATGTTTTAACCCATTCCGTGTAAACGTGGGTCATTCGTGTCCACGCGATTTTTAACCATTTGCGTGATGCAGTACGCAAATTCGTTATGGTTAATATATGGTTATCTAAACAATTCCTTTTTTTTCTAGAGGAATCCTTTTGAAATTTGTTTCAATACATTTAAGAAAGTGAGGCTGGACACAAATAACCCACGTTTACACTCAACGTGCACTAAAAAAACGTTTACACTCGATGTGCACTAAAGAAACGTTTGCACGTTAACATTAAACACTGACGGCTTCTTAACAAAAAAAAAAACACGCGTGAACCGAACTGATCGCCACTGATGCTAACCTCAATCTAAGGGCTCTGACAGCTGAGGCGATGCGCACGCTACGCCGCGGATTTTTATGATATCTATTCGCTAATCGCTGGGCCGTGTCTAACGAGGGGCCATTTCGTGCCACGCACGAAGGCGCACTAGCCATGGGGCGCCGACACTAGAAAAGGGCGCTAAGCATGAAGACGTCTCAATATCTAGAGGCGGCACTGATTCGCTAAGCTGCCGGCACAACCTTGTTTTCGCCTTCTTTTCACCTTGTCGCGCGCGCGCGAACCTGGTATCTCTCTGTTATGGCAAGCTTGAAACAGGCTAACGGTACAGGGCAGTGGTCAGTTTTGGCTGTGCAAGGAACAGACAGGCTTGCAGCAACCCTGTTTTAACCTTGCAGCGTAACCTTGCAAAACGTACCTTGTAACAAGGTTCAACCTTGCACAACCTGGACAGATTTCTACCTGGGACCACGGATCACTTTAAATTAGAAGATGGGAAAACGGCAAGGCAAATGATAACTCGTGGATGTTTTATGACATCTATCGATCTTAAGGATGCGTATTATTTAATTCCGATTGCAGACTCGGATCGCAAATTTTTACGATTTATCTTCGAAGGAAATTTGTATCAATTTACGTGTTTGCCCTTCGGGCTAAACAGAGCTCCGTACACGTTTACGAAACTGCTAAAGCCGGTAGTCTCGCGTCTCAGTGAGCGCGGATTGTTGTTAGTAGTTTACTTAGATGATTTATTGATACTGGGGGATTCGTATGAAGAATGTTCGAAGAACTCTCAAATATCGAGAGAGCTATTCGAGAAACTAGGGTTTATTATTAACGATAAAAAAAGTCACGTAATCCCCTCGATGAGACGTAAATTTCTGGGGTTCATTTACGATTCCGCAACAATGAATATCGAGCTTCCGGAAGAAAAAATTGCACAAACTGCACAAAAAATCGAAAAATTTAGTAAGACGAGGCATTGTACAATTCGAGAGTTTGCGGGACTAATAGGAACATTAGGTTCGAGTTGAACAGCCTTGAAATACGGCTGGGTCCATATGAAGATTTTTGAGAGAGCAGAATTCTTGGCTCTCGGGAAAAATCACGGAAATTTCGAGGCGTGCATGTACCTTTCAAATGATTTGCAGGTAGATTTCGAATGGTGGAAAATATACATTAACAAAGCAGTACGGTCGATAAATCCGTTTAAAGCAGACCTCGAAATCTCCTCCGATGCGTCGCGCTCCGGATGGGGGGCGTGCTGTGAGGGTAACCGAACGCACGGTCACTGGAGTCGGGAAGAACAAGTTCATCATATTAATTATTTAGAGTTATTGGCGGCCTTGTTCGCCCTGAAGTGTTTCGCGAGAGATCGAAAAAACTGCAATATATTATTGAGAATCGATAATACTACCGCGATTGCATACACACTGAAAAAATTTTTCAGGGAATTGAGCAATAATTCTGGCTGAATCAACCAGAATTTCTAGCCACCGTGGCCACAGCTAGACGTTTTCTTAAGACAGCCAGACGAGTATGGCTAAGCTAATATGTTTAAAGTAACAATATCGTGATGTTTGTGTCAAGCTGCGCTGTACTGTTGAGCCAGTTATTTATTCTGATTGATTCAGACGTGCAGTATGCCTACGTAAGTTGTACCGTATCGCTAAATTGCACGGAAATTCTGGTTCATCTAGACAAGCAGTATAGCTGTGTCAGCTATACCGTATTGCTAAATTGCGCGGGAATTTTGGTTCATTTAGACAAGCAGTATAGCTGTGTCAGCTATACCGTATTGCTAAATTGCAAGTAGGATTTTACAAAAATGGGGCGCGCACGCCTATGCTGCCGCCTCCCAACCCGCCTACTGGTGTCAGTTTTTTTTCAAACCCTACCCAGGTAGAAATCTGTCCAGGTTGTGCAAGGTTGAACCTTGTTACAAGGTACGTTTTGCAAGGTTACGCTGCAAGGTTAAAACAGGGTTGCTGCAAGCCTGTCTGTTCCTTGCATAGCCGAAACTGACCACTGCCCTGTACCGTTAGCCTGTTTCAAGCTTGCAATAACAGAGAGATACCAGGTTCGCGCGACAAGGTGAAAACAAGGCGAAAACAAGGTTGTGCCGACAGCTTAGCGAATCAGTGCCGCCTCTAGATGTTGAGACGTCTTCATGCTTAGCGCCCTTTTCTAGTGTCGGCGCCCCATGGCTAGTGCGCCTTCGTGCGTGGCACGAAATGGCCCCTCGTTAGACACGGCCCAGCGCTTAGCGAATAGATATCATAAAAATCCGCGGCGTGGCGTGCGCATCGCCTCAGCTGTCAGAGCCCTTAGATTGAGGTTAGCATCAGTGGCAATCAGTTCGGTTCACGCGTGTTTTTTTTTGTTTAAGAAGCCGTCAGTGTTTAATGTTAACGCGTGCAAACGTTTCTTTAGTGCACATCGAGTGTAAACGTTTTTTTAGTGCACGTTGAGTGTAAACGTGGGTTATTCGTGTCCAGCCTCACTTTCTTAAATGTCTTCAAACAAATTTCAAAATGATTCCTCTAGAAAAAAACGAATTGTTTAAATAACCATATATTAACCATAACGAATTTGCGTACTGCATCACGCAAATGGTTAAAAAGCGCGTGGACACGAACGACCCACGTTTACACGGAATGGGTTAAAACATTCGGGGGCAAGATCTTCGGAATAAGGACCTACGAGCAGAAAATAAATATTATCCAGCTTCCTGCATAGAAGGGTAAGTATTAATAGCTAATTTCATGAAATTATTTGCAAAAAGCAGATAGATGAATAAGTTTCTTTATCATCTCATATGCTTGTCTTTCATACAGTTGCAGATCCAGCGTCAAGGAAGGCCAGATATTCCATCGACTCAGAGGCGAAGGAATATGGAAAGGAGACCGCAGGCATTGGTCAGTGTAGCAGCTCAGCTATCGAGTAAGTAACATCCCTGAGATTAATAGTAGGCAGTATTATATCCAATTCGTATTCCTTATAAGGAGTATTATATCGAATTCGTATTTCAGATCAGAGGAAGGGGCATGAGACCTGGTGCCCCTCAGGCTCAGGAGCAATCCAGTCGTCACTGAAGATTTGACTCCACATCTCCCGAAGAAGGAATATTATCTTAAGAATCTATGAGATTTTAGACTAAATTGTTAGAATACTTTTCTGTACATTATTTTTCGCTGTACTGGAGAGGTATAGGTATTCAATTTCGATTGTTTAATAATATATGAGGTTAATTTAACTTAACTTTTATTAGGTAATAATCAGGCCAAAAAAGCAACAAAAATCACAACACGTCTGACGCTTCGATTCCTCTCCGAACCCTCTCCGGAGACACAATGAAGGATTCATTCGAAAAAGAACCGAAACGTCAGACGTGCAGTGATTTTTGTTGTTTTTTGGCCTGATTATTACCTAATAAAAGTTAAGTTAAATTAATATTAAACTACAAGCGACAGAAGTAATATTATCTTAATAATCTATGAGATTTTAGACTAAATTGTTAGAATACTTTTCCGTACATTATATTTCGCTGTACACAAGAGAGGTATAGGTATTCAAATTCGATTGTTTAATAATATATGAGGTTAATTTAACTTAACTTTTATTAGGTAATAATCAGGCCAAAAGCAACAAAAATCACAACACGTCTGACGCTTCGATTCCTCTCCGAACCCTCTTCAGAGACGAAATGAAGGATTCGTTCGAAGAGGAACCCAAACGTCAGACGAGCAGTGATTTTTGTTGTTTTTTGGCCTGATTATTACCTAATAAAAGTTAAGTTAAATTAATCTCATATATTATTAAACAATCGAAATTAAATAAGTCACCCGTCAAATTGACGGGGTTCCGTAAACCTAGTGATAGTAAAGTAGGAATAATAAAATTTTACTCGTCTTAGTATTATACATTATTTTTCTAAATTTGTAATGCTATCGCTATATATTGTAACCCAATTTTAATTATCAATAAAATATAAAAATTTAATTTTAACCTCAAATGTTCTTCATTACCGACTCATTACCGACAACCCAACCTTGTCCCAAGCGCCATAGTCTACCTTAAAACAAGCTTGCATAGCATACTGTCACAACATTGAAACGCGTAACGGATTTGCCTTGCATCAGCCTTGTTTTGCAACCTTGCCGCAAGGTTCTACCTTGCCGGCCAACCTTGTAACAAGCTTATTTCGGGGTACGATTTCTACCTGGGTACCGGGATTCGAATTTTTTTTTTATAGAAGGGAAAATGCATTTACGCACCATCCCCAGGTTTGGCTAGAACCCGGAGGTGTGTGGGGCTCGGGTAATCCCGCGACGAGAAAGTGCAATGTCGCGGGGTCCACACCGGGATTCGAACCTGCGTTCCTTAGTCGAGACTGGGAATGCTTCCGCATTCTACCAATTGCGCCACCGACTCTTCAAGTGGTCTTAGCTAAAACCGGCCTTTTTTTTATACAATGCAACATTGAGATATCTCGGCAAAAATATTTAAATAAATATTTAATTTGCTATCGGGGTACCGACTCGACTTCTACCGGTATTCCGTAATACCGTATGTCCGTCTCTGTACTGGCCAGTTTGAAAGTTACCTTCGGATAGGCTTGGTCGGTAATCGAGACATTTATACCGTAATTATAATTATTTTTGTAATTTCCATTATTCACAAATTCACAATTTCGAAGTTAGATGCCTCGATCTTCCGAATTGACATCCACTCTAACTGCCGACTCGACTTCTACCGTATTAAATGACTCGAGTACCGACCAAGCCTATCCGAAGGTAACTTTCAAACTGGCCAGTACAGAGACGGACATACGGTATATTTCATCTCAAGATAATTTTGAAGCTGACATTGAATCAAGGAGGCTTGAACCGTTGACGGAATATACCTTATCGAATTCGGCTTTCCGCAAGATTAAAAACAGATTAGGACAGCCGGAAATAGATTTATTTGCAACAAGAACGAATGCGAAATGCAAACGCTATATTTCTTGGTCGAGAGACCCGGGATCATATGCGGTTGACTCATTCACAGTAGATTGGAACCAATATTTTTTCTATGCATTTCCGCCGTTCGCAATAGTTTTACGCGTTTTAAGAAACATTAAAGACGATCGTGCTAGAGGTATCGTAATCGTACCGTATTGGCCAGCTCAGGTTTGGTTCCCCGTGTTCACTGCCATGCTGGATTGCGAACCGATTTATCTTCAACCGAATTTTAACTTATTACGTTCCCTCAATAGGCAACCACACCCAATTTGGAGGAGAATTACCCTGGTTGCAGGGGTGTTGTCCGGGAAGCACTAAAGAGGAGACGCGTGCCAGACGAAGGGCTTGCTATCGTGCTCTCCTCGTTATCGGATTTATCGCTCAAACAATACGATAGCTGTTTAAAAAAGTGGTGGTTATTTTGTCGTGAAAATATCGTAGATCCGTACAAATGCGATATATCGCAAGTAATAAGATTTTTGTCTGTCGAGTTTGATAAGGGCGCTTCTTATGGCACGCTAAATAGCTGCAGATCCGCGATCTCGCTGTTGCACGGGCCCGAATTAAGAGATGCCAGAGTACGAAGGCTTTTCAAAGGAATTGCGAATCTTAGACCAGTAAAACCCAAATACGAATCGACGTGGGACCCGCGAATTGTTTTAAACCAGGTTGCACAATGGGGGTCGAATACGGAAATTTCCTTAGAAAAACTTACTCTCAAACTGGTTACATTGTTGGCGTTAGTCACAGCACAGCGCATGCAGACGCTCGCGTCAATCGACATTCGGAACATCGAGAAATCGACGGGCTTGATCGAAATCAAAATTCCGGAGCGGTTAAAAACTTCAAGAATAAATAAGGCACAGCCAGTTTTAAACATTCCTTTTTATGTCGAAAATACATGCGTCTGCACAGCATCATCGTTATAGAAACGTATTTAGATAGGACAAAAGATTTACGAGGAGACGATACTCAACTGTTTATGGCTCTGAAAAATCCGCACAAGAGAGAGAGAGAGAGAGAGAGAGAGAGAGAGAGAGAGAGAGAGAGAGGGTATCTAGCCAAACTCTAAGCAAATGGATAAAAAAGACCCTCACAAAGAGCGGCGTGGACACGGAGGCATTTGAGGCTTATAGCACTCGCCATGCGTCCACATCGTTCGCGAAAAGGAGTGGGGTCAATATAGATGCTATTAGAAAAGCTGCAGGCTGGACAGAAAAATCGGGCACCTTCGCTAGGTTCTACGATCGTCCTATGGTAGCAAGTAAAGAAATGTTTGCGAAAGCGGTTTTAGATAGAAGCGTTGTATAACGCATTACATTATCTATTGCGACATACTTATTTACATGTTTGAAAACAATTGATAAATATACAAGGATATCGAATTTCTGAGTCGTTAAATATCTGCCGTAACGAACTTTAAATAACTACACCTGATCTAGAGGAAGAGGCGCGAAATACAATTATAAGATTAAACGAACTTACCTGTAAGTGAAGTTCGATCTTAATTGTATGAAGCGCCTCTTCCGAAGAGATCAGTCCCACCCAATAGGTTTTGCCCTTTTTTCTAATTATATATATATAATTAGAAACCCTGAAGGTTACGGCAGCACTTTGAATAAATGAGTTGCGTACCGGAATATACATGGAACAGAACCGGAACGGACAAAATTGAACTGTAAAGATTGTGGCGACATCGGCGCATAGTAGGGGCACTACACCTGATCTCTTCGGAAGAGGCGCTTCATACAATTAAGATCGAACTTCACTTACAGGTAAGTTCGTTTAATCTTATAATTATATGTCCTATTATATTATGTATTTATAAAGTACACATTCGCATAGCTATACAAAAACACGATTGTTTTAAAAATGCACGCTACCATCGAAGTTTGGCAACACGAATTCAGTAATTCGGCAAAGTTTCCTAGATTAGATCACATTCAGTTATCTACATCGGACCCAGATTCGGCCAAAGCAACGGTATAATAACAAAAAAATAAAATTCTCCATTCGTTCTTTTATTATTTTGTTGTATAAATTATCATCAATAGTTGAAATAGTTTCCCTTTACTGTTTAGCTTTTTCTAAAAAACGACCTTCAAGTCGTGATGTATTCAAGTTTTCACTTTAATTTATAGAAACGGATATTTATCCTTTGGTGGTACCTCTTCCTGTTAATTTAGTTAGCAATCCAATATAGGAATCCACCGGTCTATTCTAGGCAAACAGTTTTCTTGATTGGATCGAATACATACTTTTAGTTTTTACGGTTTCTCGTCTTTGTAAGATATTTTTCGAAAAATTTAGTTGCATCAATGAAAAGCATACATTATGCTTTATGATTTCCACATGTTCTTATTTCTCTAAGATACCTACTCCATTTTCGACACTTGCCGAAAAATATCTCATGTTGTCCAATTTCGACGACTTTCCCTTATATTTCTATTTATTACACTGTGCCATTAAATTGCAACCTGCGCAACATATTGTCCATATAAAACATATACAGTCTAACCTCTCTAACGATATGTTACAGTTATTGTACGGCATTACCTCTATTGGTGTTTTCATATTTCACAATTCGTTTTATAAATTTAAAGCATTATTGTATTGTAATCGTACTATGATATCGTAAACATTTTTAACAACGTAATCAATCTTTATTCCTGGAGACTTCGTCGCCATGAGAAATCTGGCTGTACCAGATATTGACAGTCCAAGCTTAACATTCAACATCGTGTTGGGTGAATTTGAAAAAACGAACTCATGTGTGGAATGTACATACACACAATACACAAACGCTCTGCTTCTTGTTTACTATCGGCAGAACGTTCGATATAACGTATCGTAGCGCGTACCGAAGAAAAGAGGTAGGAAAGTATTCTCTCTCGTGGCCCCTCTGTCTCACCCTTCGAAATCGTCGGAGCTCGGAATCAAAGGAATAAGTTATACGACGAGTATATATAGGGGAGAAAATTCGTTCACGCTAGGTTAGGAATTGCTCTCTAGGAGAGGATGATGAAGGTACGATGTGAGAGATGCTGACACCGAGCCTTAAATCTCACCTTTAACGGGAAACCAAACGAAACCCGTCTGGCCTTAGGCAAATGCCTCGAGAACACAAAGAGCTAGCTCTTTAGAACAGAAAGCTTTCTGACAGGAAAATCCTGATTTGTGAAAGTCCCAACAAAGTGGCAGCTCGTCATGACAGTTACCAGACAATCCATGACAGTTACCGTACACGAAGAGAAGAATTTAGCAGTCTTGACTATCCCAACATTGTAACGCTATCTCGTGCTGTACTCATGACACCTAGTCATTCTCTCATACCATCGACTTTTAATATCGACCTTATGAAAATGACCGTTACGACTATAACTAAAAGTTAAAAGATCTTTGCAGAAGTACAGTATAATATAATAAACAACATTTGAATCTTTTAAATAGATTGTTTGCAAGTGATGCATTATTATCAGACCTTACAACTTTCTTGTATTTCTATTATAGGCTATTAGAAAGGAAGTCTCCTCTTTTTCTTCCATTGTCTTGCACCTACTCATTGGTCCCAGGAAATATTTACGGTGAATAAAAAACTTTTGAAAAACTACGAGAAATGACTGAAAACACACGTATATCACACTTATCTCAACAATTAGTATACCACGAAATTCAGCTGCTACGACGCATACACACATTTTGTCATCCAATTCCATCGACGGATTTAATCAGGATTTTCCAAATTACATCCGCGTGAAAAAAAAAAGATAAATACGTCCACAGGGCCCCTCGCCAGCGCGAACCGGAGTTTACGCAGACCGAATGGTGGGTATGGGAAAATCACGATGGTAGCGCAAAAGAGACGGAGATAAAAGAAAATCACGGAGTTTTCCAGGATTGGTATGATTTGATAAAATAATCCAATATATATTTGCGGCATTATTTTTCGCAAAGTCGGCAGGGGAAGGCGTCGCTCTCCTCTCGTCTCGCCCTCGCACCCGACGCGACGTCGTGCCGCACCGCGCGAGATCTAATGAATTTAAGCCGTCAATAATACCCGCGAGGGAGAGTCACCCCCGCGATGGGAACCCGAAAAGCTGTCGCGCGTGGCGCGCGCTGGTTTGGCGTGTATTATACGCGCGCGCGTAAGTATATATACGTACACCTACCAACACGCGAGCAAAACGTTGTAGTATCGCTGAGATGCAATAACTGTAAAATTAACGATTTTTCACAATAGACATTAACCGCCATTTTGGATCAGAACGATAACGAGGAGCATCTTAGGATTTGTCCGGCAAAATCAGTAGGTACAGTAGGTACGTGGTTTGTATCGCTTCCACTTCTGTTTCCGCGAGGTTATGGACGCTCTTATACGGGCAACCTGCCCTCGGGTGGCGACCTCGACACGGGTCTAGTCTCGCGCGCGCGCGCCCCTCTTCCCGAACGACCGAGGCGTCTGAAATTTACACGCACCACCGCCCCCGGCACCCGTCCGGCACGACGAATAGGTAGTAGGTAGGTAGGTAGGTACCTACGGCTAATAGGATTCGCGAAATTAATTACCCGCATTTGCATAAGCCCCCGTAAACCTTTTTTCCTCTTCCGAGCCTCCTCCTCCAGGAGTGAATAATTTTCGGACGACTTTGCGAGAAATTGACGATTATGTTAACGATATCCACCGCCGGTCGCGTCGCGACGCCCCGCGCCGCGCATAGTCACTGCCGACGACGGCTACTGTACGGGTAACGAGATTTGTCGTCCCGGATAATTAGATTAGCCGCGCTGGATGGCAGAGCCACGGACTCCGGAAAGTGAAGAGGATGCTGGGAGGAGCGGCTACAATATGCAGGCGAATGCGTGTTTGCTAATTAAAAAATCCTCTCCTCCCGTACTTCTCGCCCCCCTTGCGCACCCACTCTCGAGGCGTTTCCACTCTCGACGCACCGAGAGAACGGAGAGCTTTCCGTTATCTGACTCCTGAGAGGAAGCGCGGGACCATTTTCCTTCGACTGTCCCATTCCTGTTTAGACGTTAGGATGAAGTTCGGTGTCGCTGCTCATCACGACATGTCAATAGGGTTTCGTTGGATGCGATCAAAGTTCGTCTGCAATCACTATTCGCATGTGTAAATAAAGAGAAGGCTGAATAGCGGTCGTTTAACGGGGTCTTGTTTCAGTCTAGTAAAATTTAAAAGTGTAACTCTCTGTCAATCTCCTACAATTTTTTCAGTCTGAAATAACTAATTTTCTGTAAATCTCATATATATTTTAAATTAAAATAAAGAATCTTAAATTAACACAAAGAATCAGTTGATTTTAACATACCAAAGTGGGTGAATCGATTTAAACGCAAAGGCTTTCAATTGATTTTTTTTTGCTAATTCTAATATTTTTTGTATTAGTACAAATATTAACCCGGCGTTGGTGTGCACAGAGAAATTCTCACGAGAGGTGTTCCGGGGTATGTCATACCCCAAACTAAAATTCACGCAGGATATCAAAAATTTTGAAATTCGATAATTTCAACGATCAATCATGGTTCTCTGCTTATTTATGATTCAAATAAATTAAACATTACACAGGAAAATTCATATATTAAAAAGTTATACACGATTTATCCTATACAATCCGTTCCACTCAATACACGCCAGCGTAGCGGGTTGCATATCGGTTATCCGCCTGGCGCCGGACACAGGCGCAAGGCCCCTGCAGCGGATCGGAGGCGTCAACCGATATACAACCCGCTATGCTGGCGTGTATTGAGGGGAACGGATTGTATATAGCAATTATGCTACTCAAAAGACACAAGTGAACATTAATAAACCCAGATGTTAGGAAACATCTTATTGATTGCATAACTAATAAAACTAATAGCTTGAAATTATACAAGTTGAAGAAAAAAATATTTGCAACGATAAATCGAAAAATGAAAAAGTTATGGCTCCTCAAAATTGCCACAATTTGAACATGTCATTATTGCGTGTTCCAAACAAATTGGAGTATCACATCGCATACATACGTAAAATGTCTTCCTGTCCTTATTTCTCGGTCAAACAGAACATCTACTGTTTGTCCTATGTCGCTTATAGGTCCCAATTCATGAACTTCTGGTTGCTGATTATCATGTAGTGGTCGACGCAAGCACGGGTTTTGTCTTCGTAAAATATAAAAATCATACTACAGCTTGTAAAACACCAAAAATAAGACATAATTATTGTATAATTGGGTGCAGCTAAAAAATATAAAAACCACACTATATCTTGTAAAACACCAAAAATAACATGTACTTTACCCCCAGAAAACAAAACAACTAAGGGCCGATTTTACCAACAGGTATAAACGCGGTATAGCACTATACTGAGAATAACCATAAGGCTTATTGCTGGTTATTCTCAGTATAGCGCTATACCGCGTTTATACCGTGTTGGTAAAACCGGCCCTAAAAGTTACAACAGTAGGGTACCGGAGTATGTCAAGCTCTTACTTCAAATTGAATTTGTATTGAAAGCTGGCAATAAGGTTATCGCGTCAAAATATGTTTCAACTACAGCTACTAGACTAGTAATAAACGGAGTTCGTGGGGTATGGTATACCCCAGAACACCAACCGAGGGTTAACACAAAATATGTAAAAATAAACATTACTTAACTTAAATAAATATTAAGAATCGATTTATTTTAACATACAGGAGATTAGTTAGATTAGTTAGACGATTTAAATACGAAATTTCCATCTGAGTACGTTTTATGTAGATCCGATGCAATATTTGGCGCAATACGACCAGCTAATATTTTGAGACGTGATAAATTGTCTAATACATACAATCAGTCTATTAATTATAATTTTTAGAAATAACATAAAAAAACCATGAAACCATATGATGATCAAGCGATTGATCCCCGAAAAATTTTGATTTTTCACAAAATTTTAAAATGCTTCCAGACTCTTTCGTATCGATTATAATTTTCGTAGCAGATGAGAGTGGGGTAATTGGGAACACGGGGTAAAAAGAAAGAAGCGCTATTTTATTTATAATTATTTGGAGAGCAAGGCGCGGAGAGGTGAGGACAATCCAGTGACAAACGGCTGTGCTGCTGAAGTTGTTTAATCTACGAATTGATGTAACTTTGTCAGTACTGTTTTTGCCGATCTTGTACGAAGTGTACAAGATGACGAAAGTACATACGTTGACTCTAATTTTGATAATACATGATTTAATTCGGGTTTCTGGATTTTGTTTTCGATATATCCGAATTGGGATTCATAATTACCCTATGGATTGTGGGTAAATAGAAACAGGACTATTTCAAATTCTCTGTTTTGTTCCATCCAAAGGAAAATTACCAAAGAAATATTTGCTATGAAAGGTAATAATAAAATGGTAGATGAGAGTTTCAGAATTTGGATCGGCGCCTAAGTTGGGTAACCCCTGTATCTAGAACAGTATGGATATTTTTCGTTGTTTTAGTTAGTGTTGACGACCATGATTTGTAGCCTATATGGGGCAGTAACAGTTTTCACTACTGGACAGTTGAAAAACTTATCGATAGATCAAGCTTGGCTAAGCTTGATAGTTGTGTAAGTAATCATATGTCATATTATATATTTAGAAAGTACATTTACGTAGCTATAAAATGATACGATTGTTTTAAAGATTCATGCTGTCATCGAAGTTTGACAATACGTGTTCAGTAATTCGATAAAGTTTCCTAGATTAGATCACATTCGGTTGTCTAAATTGGATCCAGGCTTAACCAA
The DNA here is from genome assembly GCA_963678675.1 of Xiphydria camelus. Classification (NCBI taxonomy): domain Eukaryota; kingdom Metazoa; phylum Arthropoda; class Insecta; order Hymenoptera; family Xiphydriidae; genus Xiphydria; species Xiphydria camelus. The sequence goes on from OY783192.1 coordinate 7,439,635, forward strand.
GGTGATAGTATGACAACAAAACAAAATTTAATTCTCTATTCATTATTTTACTATTTTGTTGAATAAACTGAAATAATTGTTTTATTTTACTATTTACATTCTTAAGAAAAATACCTTCAAAGTCAAGATGATTTGATGTTATTACTTTAATTTATAAAAAAAAAATATTCTTTTATCCCTTTATTTGTGGTACCCTGTTTTTCTCAATCTAGCCAGAGCGATCCAATCTAGGAATTCGCAGGTCCATTTAAAGCAACCAGTTTCTTGATTAGATCGAATATATACTTCCAGCTTTTATGGTTTTTTGATTTTGTAAGATATTTTTCGAAAAACTCTTTTACGTAAAATTGAAACATATATAATGGCTTATTATAGGTATCTACATGTTGTTATTTCTCTAAGATTTTCCATTTTCAACATTTATTGAAAATTACTTCAAGTGGTCCAAATTCGATGACTCTCCCCTATTAGTTTTGGTGAAATGTGGATTTTTTCTCTTAAGTGTGTTAAGTTCTCCCACTCCCTCCTGCTGTCCACCACGTACGCGATGATAAACAACTGCAGAAGACATTTCGTATCCTTGTGATGAGTGCGAGGTACCGACATTTTTACACGAGCGACGAACAGGAGACACGTACGCGCGTTGAATCTTTCCGATCCGCCCGTCGTCATCCCCAAGGGATGCTGAATCGTTAAGTTTTTAGGCCACGATAGTCATTCCCTCTTTCTCCGTTTCTCCTATATATAAGACACGCCCGCGCCTTATATAATATGTAAGTCAGTTAGACCCACACAAGGCTCTCGGGAACCTCATCAACAATCTGTACATGTCCAATCAATTTTCAACGTGATGCACACTCGGCTTTGTGGTAATATCTAGTATTCGGCGTATAACGCGGCCCCGACTAAAATTCCTCCCGCACGCATCACGCGCGACCTCCCCGTGACAATGGTCTGGTGAATGCCTCGACATTCCGAAGCCCTGAACCACCCTTTCCGATTTCCAGATCAAAAAGCCTGTCGGGGATCGTTCGGAACGCGGAAGCCGGTGCTTTTGTAAAGGAGGCTCAAGGGCGCGCGTGTTGTCCTGCGAAATCACCCTATTCCGGAATCGGCCTTGACTCACAAGATGTAGTTCCGTCAGAATTCGATTAATGAAACGACCTCGTGAGTATATCATAAATAATCCTACTTATATAATTATTGTTTTCGGTGATCCTCTGTCGGGAGGTACCGCTTTCAAGATTCCCATCGTATCCAAGGTAATTCGACCGAAAGAGCAATAAACACGCGGATGATAGGTCAATGATCGACCGTTTAATGATGAAGTTTTAAAAATATCTAAAAATACCTAAGCGCGAAACATTCCGGAGACCACACGAAATCAAATTATAACCCGATCTATCTGTAATAACGGGTACGCCTATTGCTTTATTACCACGTTCCCGTCGGTCTTAATGTATTTAAATTACGGGTCGCGGTCGACGAAGGCTGAAATTTGACGTAATGACCCGTAATCATATAATCGGACAAACCTTTACGTTGCGTTATTCTCTGTGGTAAACTTACTCGGACGGAACGTTTTGGAACGTTCGACGAAGAGTTTGTCCCAGACGACACACTATTCCTATGTACGTTGGATTTATTGTAGATGTGTACGTCGATTTGCCGTGGTTAGAGGTCGGATGGAAGGATATTTTTTCTCATATTTTTGTTTGGTTCCACGGATAGAAATGGTAATGACACGGTACTCCGATGACCCATCGTACATCGTTACATCGACTGTAGAATTTCCCGGAATATTGCGCTATACTACATTTGAAGCTTCGTGCTCATCGGGGAATAGAACTGACGCAAGTTACTACCGGTTAGAGATCAGCCTTACAGAGATTTTACATATGAATGGTAGTAATACGTATACAGAGAGACTCGCCTGCAATTCGGGCGAATGATCGTAACTCTATTTGAAATTGCATCGAATTGAAATTGCTTGGACTTTAATTGAAGTTTATTTTCGAAACGTTAACGTTGAGGATATTGGCCTGCGACCAACGCGTTTAAATTTCTGCGGGAGAAATTGAAATGCTATAAGACGCGTACGCCTGACCAAGGCCCAATTATTCGACGTATTTTTATTAAAATTGACCGATAAGGTTCTCATGAATTCATGACTGCTTCCTATAGTCCGTACGATATTTCAAAAACATATATATACTCTATCTCTAAATAAACTGTATGTATGCTTTCTTCTCCGCCCACGTTTTATTTACCTTCCACCTAACAACGATCGCATAGCGTGTACTATTACAACACACGCTACGAACAAATGCGATACTAGAATTACGTAGTCGCAACACGAAAGCGTACCTATCGCTCGTATCGATTGTCACGTCCCCAAGTATGCATGGCAAATATTTCAGAGATGCGACAGCGAAGCCCTTTCATTTAACCCGAAATTTTTTGTCGAACCAAGTAATTCGAACATTTTTTAAAATTCTGGTCGCGCGATTCTCGCTCGGAAATTAACGGATCGTTAAACCCGGCAGAGAGAATTCCCTCGCGGAAAGGAGAAGGCGAGACACCAAAAGCAAGGACCAGAAACCGTTAATTTATAGTCCGGACGCAAGCTAAAGTGAAACTGCACTATTCGATTAATTTACCCGGAGAATTAGGCGCCCGTGTGTGTTCGGAATAGATAACGAGCGTCTGAGAAGAGGCGGGAGATCGATTAAAAACTGGTCGGCCGGCCCGATGTAAAGTCCGTCGTATTAACATAGCTATGTTTTCACTATCAGTCCAACACGCGCGGTGCGGTGCTCGTGACTGCGCGCTCGAGTCGAATAAATCAACGAGGTCTTTGTACAGCTTTGTGACCGGCGCGGACAGTTCCACTCGTGAAAGTTCCATTGTATCCTCGTATCGTCGCTGAATTTTTGCCAGAGCTCGTGAACGAGTGGAAGGTTGCGCGATTGAAAGCGACGCTAATTGTTCGAGATAACTCTATCGGCGCTTTTCCCTCTCTCGGGGATTATTTGCCGCAAGGACTTAGAGAATGAGAGAGAGGGGGGATGAGAGAGCGAGAGAAGGAGAGGGTGGAAGAGAGATGAGAGTAGGATAGACGATAAGAGAAGGAGCGCGAAGGAAGGGAAAGTAATAAAGATAATGGCCAAAGTACGCGTGGATCTAGATCGAGTGATACAATGCGACTAATGTTCATTGGAAACAGCGGGGTGCAACTCCCCCCTTTCCAACTCGTGGACCGGTACCATCGAGAGAGATCGAACGTCGATTGAATGGTGCGCAGGCATTGGCATCGATGCCGCGGCAATAGATACACGCGATTGTGTTTGTGAACTTGAATCCCTGGTACAATGGACCCAATGAAACGCATCATTATTGTCCGACTCCACTACATCGTTCTCCTATTATACGTATACGCGTATCTATTATAGATACCCTGCCAACCCCGCTACTACACATCACCACAATGCGTATGCCTGTTTCGTACACCGTTCTGTACATATATGAAGCATTCTACATCGCGTCAGCCATCCACGATTCCAAAAAAATTCACTCGGAATGATATTTACGCTGGATGTAACGGTAAGTAAGGCGTGATTGCTCTGATTACTGAGTGATACGTTATGGCCGGGTGGCAACATTATGGAACAGTAAATACAATATGGGGTATTCCGTGCTACTTCAGTCACTCGAGAAATGAATGTATCCCAAAAAAATGTCTAAAAATCAAGTTATAAGAGTAAAATTCTGTCAAATCACAGACCAATCCTCACATTAATTATGGAGTATCGTATCTTCTTCCTTTTATTTTGGAAATTGAAAGCGAGGCCTTGCCGCGGCGGTATATATACCGTTTTTTCATATTCGACAAGTAAACAAAATTAGTGAAAAGTTACATCATGGGATTTCTAGTCGTTTGAGAAATAGGTGTAGCGATTTTCTCGATTACAAAAATACTGTATTCCTCAAACGACTGAGAGACCCATGACGTGGCTGTGCATAACCTGGGACAAGATTATATTAAGTATTAACACGTTCGCTGCGGAACACGCGGCTCTCGCGTGAGGTGGCTGTGTCTCCTGGGCGGATCACGCGGCTCCCGCGGCACGCCAACATGGTTTTACACAAATTTCAAGATTTTAGTACGGGGGTTAACTCAATGATCTTTATATGCAGGGAACGTGTTCGTTCGCTGCGTATCCGCGGCTCCTGCGTGGGAGGCACAGCCACCCTCACGCGGGAGCCGCGTGTTCCGCAGCGAACGTGTTAACCCTTTCGCTACGAACGGTGACTATAGTCACCCAACGACTGACGCTCGCTAGGTACGTACGGTGACTATAGTCACCCAATGATTCACGCTCGCCAGGTACGAACGGTGACTATACTATACGTAATTACATTGTTAAATTATATTTTTTAATTGCATTATGTGATAATCGTTCCACCTTTTCCTTTCTACGGGCGATTACAATCGCTATGCGTAAGATGCCGCGGTATTGAACGTACGACGGACAATTGCAGGTCTTCCGCAAGTGTACACTTTCGGCGCAGCACAGCGGCCCGTTCAGCGGGAGTAGCGCGCCGAAAGATCGGCCCGTAGCGAAAGGGTTAAAATAGTATTTCAAGAGTCTTCCAATGAAAGACTCAGCAAAGTATTCCAAGAATATTCTAGTTGGGACTGAAGAATACTCGCGGAATACTCTTTGGAGTATTCAGGAAAGACTGTTGAGAGACGCTTGGAATACTGACTGACAATGAGCAGCGAGTCTCTCGTTTAGAGACTACAGAGAAACGCTTGGAATACTGAGCAGTGAGTCTCTCCTTCAGAGACTACCAAGAGATGCGTACACACTCAGCATAAATATTGCAAAAATATTTTGTGGAATATTTCTAAAAGATTTATATGCTGGAATTTTTCGCAGTGAAATATTTCTTAAATATTTCTAGAATATTTCTAAAATATTTCGGAATTGTTATCCTTTTGGAAAGTAGGTATGTACCTACCTGTACGCATATGGATAAAATTTCAGATTGAAGAAATTACTGAGATTGAGAATATTGTGATCAGGATGATAGCTGTTGAATGTATTGCGGTGGTAGGTGACAAATTTGCGGAGCTTCATGTAAATTTGATGATTGTGAATCTGTAACTGTTGTTATTCGATCAGTTGCTCGGATAAGCTTCAGTTACATTCGAAGCAATGTTTCAATCCGACCTTTGTATGTTATTGTGATCCTACAGTTACAGTCACTTCACCTTTTATTACTCTGAGTGAATCTAAACCTTTTTTATCATCTGCAATATTATGAAAACACGATTGATGATTTTTCTCCTGCGATAAATCATGAGAGTAACTCCTTCTTCACCTATAAAATATGTCAATTTCAAAAAATTTTCAAGCTATATACATAGTTGGATAGTTCTAAATTCATAAAAAACTTAGATTGTATAGTGATGAATTTATATTTACAACTGTATCAAAGAATTTTACCAGTTCCAATTTCGTTACCTCACTAAACACCAGTAGTTCGCCTTCTCCAGGTAGAATTAATTCTTTCACTCCTCATTTTTTCATTTTCCCCTCCGTAATTAAACTATCATCGATTATCGAACACTTTTCTTCACTGTGAAAAAATATTAATGCATACACATAGCGAAAAATTGATGGGAAATGAAAGATATACAGTGGCATGCAAAAGAATTGGCATAGATGAAGATTTTATTTAAAAAGTGTTATAGAAACTACTAAATAAAAGATATTTTATTTAATATTTCACTATAATATATATTTATAATTGTAGGGGTTTTTTAATACACATAATAAAATTTTAATATTAGTACATTTATCTATACAGGGTGTTAATGATAGGCCGTAATTGCAAGGGCAGATTACTGAATCAATTTCCAGTAGAAAAGTTCATATTAACATGTGTCCTAAAATGTACACTTTTTTTGTCAATATTATTTGTGAGAATGTGTCCCCCGGGACACCACTGGAACTCATAATTATCTTCTAGTTAATGCTAACTTATAGCGTCTTATTACAATAAACAACAGTGCCACATGTCAACAAAATCGGCACAAGGATCTTTGAGATATTATTAAAAAAACCGATTTTTAAAAAATCTTTGACGTCCTGTATCTTGAAAACCAGACATTTTTTAGGACACATGTTAATATGAACACTGGAACACTGTTTCTACTGGAAATTGATTCAGTAATGTGCCCTTACAATTACGGCCTATCATTAAGTAACACCCTGTATAAATAAAAATGTAACTGTTCGTTTGTACAAAATCTAAGTTCTTGAAAGTTCTTCACCGATTGCTTATAATTTTGACACAACTTTCCATTCGAATAGGGGAAGGTGGGGCAAGTTGACGAGGTTAAGCGAAAACAGCCTACAAAAAATAACACAATAGTTTAATTTTAAACAAAGGAGTATATTATTAAAGATACATGATTCAACTATTATTTGCAACCATAAAAATAAACAAAATTATCCAAAAAGGGTGCAAAAAGAAAACATTACAATTTCTGTGCATTTTCGTCATCTTACCCCACCTACGCCTACGGGGCAAGATGACGAACATATTGGGGCAAGATGACGACTATACACAAACGTCACATTTAAACGGGCCATGCTTTTCATATCCAGTGCAGGCTTCATGCCACCACGATTCGCACAATCCACGCTTTATTCAGTCGTCGGATGGAGGCTCATAGTACGCTTCTTCACATCCTGGATATGAAATGTCTTTGTTTTTAGCAGAATGAATTAACGATCTAGTCGAAAATTTCTGAAACACGTCCTTTTTGACTTTCTCAACTTTTTTTGCTTTCTTAACATCTTTGCTATTTTGTTCTCTTTCTTTCTGTTCTAGTTCTTCTTTGTTTAAAGTAGCAGTTAGTATAGAGGCTTTTTGTTTCTTTCTCTTAGTTTTTTTTATAGAGGGCGATCATATTTTGGAAAGGGTCTAATTTCAATCAACCTACGAAGGGTAGGTTCTGGTATGTATTTCAGAGAGTCCACTGGCATTTTCACTGTCATATTTTCTTCCAAAACAGCATGGATGGCAGCGATTAAATTGTATGTCGACCAAGACCAATGATTGTTTTCTTTCTTATAATTTCTTACCATCTCCAAAAAAATCTATAAAATTAATGAAATGAGAGAATTTAGTGGCTAGCTATTAATTTTCCTCATTTCATTTTAATTTACAGACGTTATCTTCTTTCATGAAATAGCATTTATAAAATACGGGGCAAGATGACGAGTTCGTCATCTTACCCCCGTCAACTTGCCCCCACAAGTAAGATTTTAAGAAAATTAAATTTTTAATAGAAACATATGTTTTTATGTCGAAGTTTAACTTTACTCTACTTATACTAATCCTACTTAATATAATTAGCTATTTACCAGTAAAATTCTTACCTTTGTTTTTTTTTGTAAATCCTTATTTTGATTGTGAGAACGATTTTATAACACTATAGGTTAAAACACGTTCAATTCTGTAATCCCGGCTAAATTAACACTGGCGCCATTTATGTTTGTATGGTATAGTTGCGTCCTAGGAAGGTTGTCATAGCCAGTTTGCTTTGCAGAAATCTTCTCTCGGTTTTTGTAAATAACGAATTCGTCATCTTGCCCCGTTCGTCATCTTGCCCCACCTTACCCTACGCGCGTTTTTTCATATACCTATTACACAGGCACACAAAAAAAAGCTCCTGTTCCCGGAACCAGACCAGTATATCTTTATGTTTTGGAGGTTGCTGAATCCGAATCCGGTGTCCGTTTGTCTCCATCACGTCACGTTCAAGGTCATTTCAAGGTCAAATCCTGGAAAAATAGTCAAATCGATTCAAATTATTATTCCTATATATTTTTGAGGTCGCTGAATCCAAATCCGATGTCTGTTTGATCCGACAAGGTCAAATTCAAGGTCACTTCAAGGTCGAATGTATTTATTCTCCCAAAAATGAATTTTTTTACTGCAGATTCTGAAAGAACGGGAAATTTTACGTCTAGATATGTATCTAATTTTTTGATAACATAACCCCCAAGGTCATTTCAAGGTCACTTTATATTATTGTATGGAAGGTTCATATGACTATTGCAAAAATAAGAAAATGTGTCTTCACGAGAATAAACTACCACGTCAATATGTTTTCGAGGTCACTGAGTTAGAATCCGAGGTTCGTTTGCCACCAGTATGTCAGGGTCAAGTTCATTTCAAGGTCAAATCTAGCAAAAATGTTCAAATCTTTTCGCATCATCACTCCGTTATATTTTTGGAGTCGCTGGAACGTGTATTTTGTATTTCACTCTGCTACTTCTTCATCGTTTCGCCTTCTTTTATAACGTACTCATTTATTCTCAAAAGATCTGTGCAAGGGATTTCTCTTGCCTTTTTTTCCATTTTCCGCGCTTTCTCTCTGCAACATCCAACAGAAATCTGCCATCATGTTTTCATCCCATCTACCCTGAAATCTTTGTTCTACATCTTTAAAATCTTGGTGGAAACGTTCTCCTTGTTCTTCACTGAAATTGCCAACGTTATCTGGAAATTCGTCCACATAACTGTCCATCATATGTAATTTTAAACTCATGTTACATTCCAATCAAGTGAATTGGAGCTCATCGTTGTAAATTTGATACAGCGAATATGTGTGGTGTGCCTGCACCCAGGGTACCTCCACGCGGTGACGGCGGGCAACGGTTTTTTTATTGTTTATTTTTCCGGCAAAATCCCTGGATGAAGGCGTCCAAGCTGTAATGGCAGGCACACACGGAAATGTGTTACGATACAGGGGTTCTCACAAGGAACCCCAGTATCGGCGGTTGGTCTGGGTAAGCAAGCGGGCCCGCAATCGTCGTCATCAAGCGACCGCAGTTCTGCATTGGTGGAAAACTTGGCTACTGTAGAGTCTATCACTACAAGTTCGGATCACATATGCAATAAGGATCCAGATTCATTTTGCTATGTTTGTGGTAAGTATGAAGCATTAAAGAATCGCAAACGTATTTCAGAGCGTATAAGGAATATGTATAAGGATTGTTTTTATTTGAACATGATAGATGAAGGTAATGATTGGGTACCACACATCATTTGTGCTTCTTGTAACACAATGTTTCATCGTTATGATAAATCTCGAGACAAGAAATATCTCAATTTTCTTATACCAATACATTGGACCAAAGCGCAATCTAGAAAAGATTGTTATTTCTGCAAAACATATCTAACTGGGTACAATATGAAAAATAAATCACATATAAAGTATGCTAACGTTACGAGTGTCATACTACCTGTTATTTCCAACGAGGACAATACAAACAAACGGAATTTTAGTTCAGATGGAATGGAAATAGACGAGATTAAAGCAAACATTGAAAGAGAAAATATAGATCAGCATAGAGATTGTGTGAATGAGGGTGAACAGTACGATGATAATAGTAGAGATAAGAGCTATATGAGTGGAACTGATAGCGAAGATGAAAGTTACACGAGTGAAAATGAAACTGATAATGACGATGAGAGATATATGAGCGGAAATGAAAGTGGCAGCGAAAATGGCCAAACGAATGATGAAGAAAGTGAAACTGAAGATGATTCTCATGAATACGTTCCAACGGGTTGTAAGAATAAAAAGCCTCAATAGGGGACTTGCACATATTTTTTTAACATCATAAATGGATTGAACATGTAAAAAAATGTGGGACGTGTTTTTTTATTTTTTTTTCTGACGCGAAATTAAGCCGTAAGAAATTAATAAAGTTTGCGATAAATCCCGCCCACTTGAAACAGCCGGTCGAGCGGCACGCCGTGCCGTGACGTCACTATCCTAGATATAGATATACTAGAAGGCCTGCAGGCGGACCGTTACCATGTACAGTGACGTCACTATACATGGTAACTAGTGCCGCCCATAACGCGGAGTTTCACTGGGGAGACGTGGCCATGCTACTTTTAAAGTAATGTTTTTGGGGTAGAAGTTTTTTTTATCAAGTTTTTACTATTGGTACTGTGTTTTGAATAACTTTAACTATTATGTTTGCTGTGTTTCATACAAAATAAAATTTTATGCAAGTTCCCTATTGTTCTCACAGGAAGAACTGAACGATTTCATTCGTAACATGGGATTGCCGAAAGATGTTGCCGAGTACTGTGCTTCTACGTTGAAAAAGAGAAATCTGCTGAAGAAGAAAACGAAGGTAACGTTTTACAGGACAAGAGAAAAAAATTTAGGAGCTTTTTCTCTCGTAATTCAAATAAGTCTCTCGTTTATTGTAATAATGTCAAAGGATTAATCGACGAATTAAAGCCCGATACTTAGAGTGCTAATCAATGGAGACTTTTTATCGATTCTAGTAAACGTAGTCTCAAAGCAGTCTTACTCCACAATACTAATGTATATGCACCAATACCAGTTGCACATTCGACTGTTATGAATGAATCGTATGAATGTTTGAAAACTCTATTAGCAGCAATAAAATATGATGACCACAAATGTGGCAAGTTTGCGGAGATTTTGAAATCCTCACAATGATTCTGGGACAGCAATCTGGTTATACAAAAAAACCGTGTTATCTTTGTAAATGGGATAGTAGAAATAAATAAAATCATTACGTGAAAAAGGTTTGGGAACCTAGAACATCCTGCGTTGTAGGATCCGACAATATCTTACAGCAGCCGTTGATAGATTCAAAGAAGGTATTGATACCTCCATTACATATAAAGTTAGGACTCATGAAACAATTAGTCAAAGCGTTGAATAAAGAAAGCGATTGTTACAAATACTTACGAGATCAATTTCCAGGTCTATCTGATGCTAAAGTAGGCGCGGGAGTATTCGATGGACCTCAGATCAGAAAAATGTTTAGAGACAATCACTTCGTAACTCAAATGAGCTCTATTGAGAAGAATGCGTGGGTCAGCTTCAAGAAAGTATGTAGTAATTTTCTAGGCAATCATAAGAGCTCGGACTACAACAAAATAATATCTGACATGGTTGAGAATTTCAGGAGATTGGAATGTAACATGAGTTTAAAATTACATATGATGGACAGTTATGTGGACGAATTTCCAGATAACGTTGGCAATTTCAGTGAAGAACAAGGAGAACGTTTCCACCAAGATTTTAAAGATGTAGAACAAAGATTTCAGGCTAGATGGGATGAAAACATGATGGCAGATTTCTGTTGGATGTTGCAGAGAGAAAGCGCGGAAAATGGAAAAAAAGGCAAGAGAAATCCCTTGCACAGATCTTTTGAGAATAAATGAGTACGTTATAAAAGAAGGCGAAACGATGAAGAAGTAGCAGAGTGAAATACAAAATACACGTTCCAGCGACTCCAAAAATATAACGGAGTGATGATGCGAAAAGATTTGAACATTTTTGCTGGATTTGACCTTGAAATGAACTTGACTCTGACATACTGGTGGCAAACGAACCTCGGATTCTAACTCAGTGACCTCGAAAACATATTGACGTGGTAGTTTATTCTCGTGAAGACACATTTTCTTATTTTTGCAATTGTCATATGAACCTTCCATACAATAATATAAAGTGACCTTGAAATGACCTTAGGGGTTATGTTATCAAAAAAATTGGATACATATCTAGACGTAAAATTTCCCGTTCTTTCAGAATCTGCAGTAAAAAAATTCATTTTTGGGAGAATAAATACATTTGACCTTGAAATGACCTTGAATTTGACCTTGCCGGATCAAACGGACATCAGGTTTGGATTCAGCGACCCCAAAAACATAAAGGAATAATAATTTGAATCGATTTGACTATTTTTCCAGGATTTGACCTTGAAATGACCTTGAACGTGACGTGATAGAGACAAACGGATACCGGATTCCGATTCAGCGACCTCAAAAACATAAAGATATACTGCTCTGGTTCCGGGGCAGGAACTTTTTTTTTGTGTGCCTGTGTTATTTATGTACGTCTACTCCCTTAAGGGAGTAAAATAGGGAATGAGATTATTTCGTGGTTCACGCGGACGAAGTCGCGAGGGGAAAGCTAGACGTCACACCTGTGACAGGTGAAAACATGCTTTTAAACAATCTCTATATCTGCATTAGGGTGGGCCAAAGAAAGACTTTTTTTTTAAATTACTATGAAAACATTGTAGAAGATGACAAAAAAGAAATTCTGCTAAAGTTTTAGCTCTTAATATTAGTATTAACACACAACTGCCTCATCGCAATTTTTTTTCCCCGTTTAAATAACATTTGAACGTCTTTTTTTGAACTTTCAATTTTTATAACTTGTTAACGGATTAGCGCATTCGAATGATCAAAACGTATTCTTGTAGGAAATCGGACGACCTACAAAAAAGGTATCTTATGAATTTTTGATAAATTTATCAGTTCGGAAGTTATTCGAGGTCAAAGTTGAACTGGTGGTCAATTTCACGTTTTTTTTTTTTCATTTTTGATACGAAATAATTTTTTAACCTCTTTTTATTTCAGTTGTTTAAGATTTTTCTTTAATTATTTCCAAATATTCAAAGTACAATAATTTCCCCAGAGTAATTATTATCAGAATTCATTATAATTCTGTTTTCTGCAAGCGATTTTTAGAAATGAATAATAATCCTCTTCATGATTTTTTATGGACGCAACATTTGTTAGTCAAAAATAAAAAATCAGATTAATTAAATTTTAATTTTTATGCGATTTAAAAAGGTAATTTTTTTTCATTGCTTTACTTTTCATGAAAAAGATCAATTTAAAACTTTTTCAGAATAACAAAATTTTGATTTTACATGAGTACATGATTATATGTAGTGAAAATTGTTCATTCTTATAATGATATGATCGATACGAATCGATTAAAAAATACAGATTTTATGAACTGTTGTAGATTACAAACATAATTTTTATCAATTAACTGGGAATTTCGAGAAAACTTCAATGTTTCATGAAAAGACCTCATGTGTTCCAAGAACAGGAAGATTTAGTTTATTTTTGAACAATTAATTCGTGTCAAAAATGAAAAAACCGTGAAATTGACCACCAGTACAAATTTGACCTCGAATAACTTCCCAACAAGTAGACTTATCAAAAAACCATAACATACTTTTTTGTAGGTCGTCCGATTTCCTACGAGAATACGTTTTGATCATTTGAATACGATGATCCGTTAACAAGTTATAAAAATCGAAAGTTAAAACAAAAAATTTCCCATGTTATTTAAATGGGAAAAAGAAAATTGCGATGAGGCAGTTGTGTTAATATTAATATTAAGAGCCGAAACTTCAGCAGAATTTCTTTCTCGTCATCCTCAACAATGTTTTCATAGTAATTTAAAAAAAAAAGTTTTTTTTGTTGGCCCACCCTAATCTGCATAGACAATGAAACAAACAAAAACTGGTAACTGGTTTGTGGTAACTGAAATATTATATGATAGGTATATACCTATACTTTCTCTTTTCTTTATAGGTGATATCGGTGAGAGAGCCTCCTAGCGACCGGTAGGCGGAACTGATGCGAGCGGCGGCCATATTGTAGAAGTATGTATATCGGTGAGAAAGCCTCCTAGCGACCGGTAGCCGAATACACTGTTGAAAGTGTGCAAAGAACTTTTCTAAAATATGTGTACAACTCAGGCAGAGGCAGATGCCCTCGAGGAGGCAACAAGGATCCAAAGTAAAAATCCAATTTGGATGGAACATCGGAAGGGTAGAATAACAGCCTCAATAATGAAGGACGCGTGCCATACAGATCCAAGCAACCCAGCTATCACGCTGATCAATAAAATTTGCTACCCTGCACTGAAGAAATTTGAAAACAAGCATACCAGGCGAGGCCAACGAGAAGAACCTTTAATCCTTCAGGAATACGATGCCCATATGCAAAAAAGGCATGAGGATTTTAAATTAAACAAGCGGATTATGGATTCATCCTGACTATCCACATTTGGGAGCATCACCTGATGGAATTGCTTATTGTTTGTGTCACGGCAACTGTTTGATCGAAGTTAATAGTTATTTTCGTTATTAGGGCGTGAAGCGCTGTTTTTAACGAGTGTGAAGTTTGCCGCACGAGCGAAGCGAGTACGGCAATCACACTCGTTAGAACGGCGCGAAACAACCGAATAACGAATTCTATTTTTTGTCACTAAGTGTCAAATACGAGGTTGACGATTTCACGCACTGCGCAGGTTATTTCACGCACTGCGCAACTTTTCACGAATTGGTGTGTGAAAGATGATTTCACATGCATCGAGGACGCCCATGAAACCGAGTATTTGACACTGAGTGACAAAAAAGTATTTAAGTAGAAACAAAAGAAAATACTGGACTGGTTGGTCACAAACTGCAAGATGTTCACAAGTTTACGTACCAGATACAAACTCAGATGTTGGTGACCCGCATCCCTTGTTGTGATTTAATAATGAAACTTTGTAGTGGTGATACCAAAGTGGTTCATGTGGAGAGGAATTTAATGATGCAGTAGAACATTATTTTAAAATCAACAATATTATATAAAGTTGCATTTCTCCCAGAGCATGTAATTAAATATTTTTCCTGTCAGAAAAATTTGTTAAAACATAGGAATGGAAATGTCTCCAATTCTATCCTCCAGACTGTGTGTTATTATGGGGAACCACCAACCACCTGCAGCTCCCATAATAAACTATGCTAATCCCAAATGTGATATTACTACCTTCTACAAACGATGTGTTGGAATAACTAAAAATCTGAAGAAATGGTGGTGCCCAAATTGGCAAATTTCCAGAAATGAAGCAAGAAGCAAGCACGGAGTTAAGAGAAAAAATGTTGTTTTGGTTTGATTCCTTTTGTAGTGCTTTTATTATGTTCTTGTTCTTGTTAAAGGTTGATTCAAAGGTGTTACTATGCCAACAGAAGTTTATTAATGTATTTTGAATAAAGAAAACAGCTTTTCTTGTTTTGAATTACACACATTTATTTTGCAAGTCCACATTTCTCAAAACATACAAATTACGTTTCTCGAAGAGAAAAACTCAAAATTTTATAAAATACGTACATACATTTTAATAATAATACAAGCTTATACAGTGATTCAGTCAAGACTGATTTATGTTACAATGGCAAAGCATATATAGGTAATGAAAAGTCAATGATCGGCAATTTCGCATGAATCGCACAAATAATATGAAGAACTATTTGAACATAATAAATGTCTAGTTAATAAGATAAAAAGTAAATTTACAAGAAATATGAAACTTTCGGTGTGTCGGTTCCTAAACGTGCTCAATAAGACTGAAACCAATTCTTAAGTTCAATGCCACTACAAATTATTCATACCTAAAAGTACACTGCAAATAACTTACATATCATGATTTGTTACATTGTAAACATGTCACTAATATTATTCCATTTCATTATCAATTTCATCTGTTAAAGGAACAATGGGAGGGCAGAAATTAATAAGAGCTAAACATACCCGTACAATACGATCAACCACGGGATCATCACCCGGAAACCTAGGATTAAAATAACCATGGGGCATTACAATACTCAAAATTCTGTATTTCCTTTTAGTATAACCTATAATCCTTTCTACATGGATCAATATATTTGCAATGTTTCATGTCGTTAACACTTCATCACAAGATAATTGAGTCTTGCCTCTTGTAAAAAAGCAGGAATTTTAAAAGTGGCACGGTACAAACCAAGATCTTCAACAATGTTAAAACCACGATCAGCAAGTACTACATCACCTGGACACAGTTTATCAAGAAACCCACTGCTCAATATTATACACTTGTCAGATACCCTTCCACCCCATCCTTTAGATATTAAACAAATCGTGCCTTGCGGAGTCATTCCAATCAAAAACTTTACTGTATTGTGATATTTATATTGAGAACAGGTTTCTGCACGAGTTTTCAAAGAACTTGCCCTATTAATGAATACTTCAAAACAGTCAATTATCACAGCGGTTTTTAAGCCAAATGCATCTTTAAAACACCGAGGCATTGTATTGTGTAGAACATCACGTTCTGGCCATATCAGGAAAGCTGAAAGTCTTGCAGACATCATTCGTATCCATTTGTCGCAAACAGCACTTACTGTTGACTGCGCAATGCCAAATCTGTAAGCCAAATCTATCACAAAAAGACCCAAACGTAACCTCACACACATCATTGTTAAAATAAATTTACTGAACTTGGGTAATGTGTTTCGATGGGTGTATTCAATTTTTTCTCCAACAAAATTAAAAATGTGTAATACAAAGTAAAGGTAGAAAGTCCGGTATAAAACTTGACCTTGGTATCATTATCTCTAAAAGACTTGTCAGTCAACGACAAACTTTTCACTTTCTCACGAAGATTCATGACTTCAGCTCTTAACCCATTAATGCCTGACACATTTTTGTATTCAGAGTTCTCTCAGTTTTAATATTTGGTTCAAAATACGTATGTTTATAAATTTTAGCGTTCTAATGTGTTATTTACAGTTTCCAATATTTTGTTTACTATTTTACAGCAGAAAAATACGGTTAGTCGCCCATGCAAGATCACGACATTTATTTAAAATGAACCCTCATCTCCGTATGATAAATCATACGATAGGCACTAATGGGTTAAGGCGACATTGTCCATCCTGAGGCTTTCACACTCTTTTCTGACATTGTTTAAAACGTCCTCACTTTTTAACAAATTTACTTTCAAGGCACCATTCTCTTTTTGTAAGGCTTGACTTTCAGACACGAGTTTCTCAATATCTATGTCTGTTTTAAATCTGTCTGGCAAAATAAACCTAATTCACTCGCGTTATCAAAAACATTGGTTTGGTTAATTTCTGAATCTCTGTCCCACACAACAGTATCGCGTTATCATTATCATCTTCGTTAACAGGTTGACTGCCACGGCAGAAACCGGTGTCTGATGTCGTTTCTCCCGACGGTGCCACGGTAGTCGTGGCAGTCAACCTGTTAACGGGCTTTTCAGAATTATTTATGTCAATATTTTGAAAAGGCATAATGCAATCGTTATTCTGGAATCCCGAGACACAGGTGGTTTGGTTGTTGTTGTTTCTTCGTCGTCCTACTACTGGTAAAACTTTCATTTCTCGATTCCTTTTGCGACGCATATCATCTCTAGGAGCTCGTGACATATACACGTTGACAAATTTTTGGTCACTTTCTCTTCGTGAATAGCCCAAAAACAAACTAGGGGCCAAAAAAAGTCTCGTTAAACAGCCGTGCAGGTTTACCTTCGAAACACAGTGAGTAAGGTTAGGATATTTGTTGACTAACTAGTTTTGGTACATAATTACAACTTACCCCCCAGTAACAAAGTGTATGTTGCAGACTTTTACGTCCCTGCTTCTATTTTTTGTTAATTTAAATAGCTCAGGCCGATTTATTCATGAAAGCCAAGTTGCCCGCCTCCTCATAGAGAGATCCATGGTTTTGTTACACTGGTTTTTAATCACAGACGGTAAACCATATAAATGAATGGAGTTACCATCCTTTCCGTATGTTGCCGAGCAACCAACAATGGCACAAATTACCATCTTAACAAGATCGCCGCCTACTTGAAAAGCAACGAAAACGCCTTTACGGAGCTTTATATTTACATCTGACAATCTGACATCTGTTTTTACAATATGGCCATAGAGTACGCAAGTTATGTAGAATACTCCGTGACGTCACGCCGATACCTCCTATTTTCCATTTAACCAGAATGTTCCGTCGCAAGGAGACTTCTCTTGTACATATCGCACACCTAGATCAAAACAGTATCAACTCAAAAAAAATTGTTTTTCAAAAAAAGTAAACCCCGTACCAAATATCGACATGAGAATGAGTTTTTTACCATTTCTGAAAAACAGGTTTTTTTTTGAGTTGATCCTTTTTGATCTAGGTGTGCGATATCGTTTCTTACCGTTCATTATCATCGCAATCTAAATAACGCGCTAATCTTGAGTTAATCTCGTCATCGGTTTCAATGGCGAGGTGGGCGGTATGTTTCGGCAAACGTAGAATACGAATACGCTCGCAGTCCCGTACCTTTCCCAGAAGGTTAATTGCTGGACGGGTTGGAATGAGCCATTTCCCACAGCACCCACTCTAATAGATTCCGTTATACTTCGAATACTGAATCAGCTTCAGAAGGAGGAGAAATGATGAACCCCAATAGATGATCGATCGGGAAAACTTGATATCTGGCTCATCCAGGTACAAAGGATCGAACTATTATTTGAGGTAGTTATACGAAAGTTCTCGAACACGTCGGCCAGCAGCAGGACGTCGGTTTTCAGGTAAAAGTCCACGTACTCCGTCCATGTTGTATTCCGTCCAGACCGTTGAGATGACTGTAAAATTGCTTCTTGGTCGGCAACACCGTCGTGTCTAGCTTGTTCCACGCATCGAGGAACTCGTAGGGGAAAACCCCTTTCCTCTTCAGCTAATCAAACTGCTCGGCTCGGATTAGCGAGAATTCGCTCTTGATGATCTTCGACTCCGCGAGGTAAGATGCCAACTTTTTTCCAGCGACGATGCCATGAAGCGGAAGGAGTCGATGAATTGAAAGGCGATGTCACTGTCCTTCAGATTCTTGGTGAAAGACACGTATCACTTCATATTCAATGGCAAGAGGTTGATCCCACCGTCAAAGCAAGTGGAAATTTCCTTGATAATCAAGTGACTGTCGTAACCGCTGAGATTATGGAAGACGACAGGAATGGTACGTGAATCCTGGTAATTTATGTTATATTGCTCGTGCGCTGCGCTTCTGTATCTGCCGGTGAGATGGCAGTAGTCCCGAGCACTTTTCGTATCCAGCGACTTCTGAAAAATGTGACAGTTCTTGGAGGCGCGAAAAGCCCTCTCCTGTTCCACCGAGAGCGAATCCATGGGTACGGGATGCTGGGAGACTCCTTCAACCTGTTCGGCTAGCTTAAAAAGTTCACGCGCGAGCCATTCAGCAGGTTTCGAGCTTCGAAAGCTGTTGCAGTGGGACAATGTATCGTCGCAGCTGCATCTCAAATAGTATCCCATGCTGAAGGGCTCGTGCACTTGGCGCACTCTCGTCTCGCTCATCTGCTGTTGGTTGATGTTATTCAGGAGGTACTCAAAGTCGGCATAGACGACGAACGGCACCTTTTCCTTGCAGTTGAAATTCTTGAACTTTAACTTGCTGTGCATTGGCGTGGGCAACTTGACCTTACATCGGTTAATCTGGCCGCAGTCGACTTCGTGGGCACCTAAGTCTTCGAGGCTTCTGAAGTAATAGAGGCAGCGATCTCTCGTAGATGTATTTCTTTCTCCTACATCTTGAAAGCTGTGCGCTGACTAGCCGAGAAAGATCCTTGATCCAGACGTAGTAGTAGATGATGGGTGTTTCGTCCTCCTCGTCCTCCTCCTCCTCTTCATCATCATCCAATTTCTCACCGACGTAGCGATCTTGGATCATGAGCAGATTCATATGCTCTTCCTTTTTGAGCGAGGTAACGTGAATGGGAGCGACCACAAGTTTTTCCTTTCGCTTCTGCAGAATGTACACTTTGACCGAGACCTCGCTCTGTTTTTCAACTTTGGAATCTCTCTCGGCATCACTGGAAAGTCTATTCCCACAAAGTTCGATTCCTTCTCGTATGGTCTGTACTTTGACACACTGTTGGAATTATGATCAACGGGATGCAGTGCAGAAAGGAGCGCCCACTTAAAACACTGGTTGTCGGTATTCTGCACGTTGACTCATGCTTCCTTCCTCCTGATAAAGTCTGGAAGTTCCAGGTAGGAGCTACCCCTCATAGGGTTGTATCGGTTAACGTTGATGGTCAAATTAATTACGATTCGCAGTGTCGAACCGGAGTCTCGCTCCTGGAATTCATGCATTTGTTGGAGAATGGGGTCTCACACATTCTCAGTGAACCACTGCTTCAAATTGGTGATCCGGATGATTGGTACGTTCTTCGTGGCGAAGGTCTTCAGTTCGACGATCTCTTCGTTATTCTTGACGATGCTGTATTCACTTTCCAATACAGCATTCACCTTCAAGGCGTTCTCTTTTCAGCGTATTCTTGATGCGCGGTATGAAGAGATCAGATCCTGTAGGAAGGCCATGAGGTTCAGGTTTCGCAAACTGACGATTACTCCTGTGCAGATGCGTTTGCCGAACGCTGACTGAAGATCTTCCCACGAGACGTGATCATTGCGTCTCTGTTCGCTTTCATCCAGACGTCTACCTCTCACAAGCAAGCTCCTGAGTTTTCAGTTGTAACTCTTCACTTGTCGAATAGCAGCCAAGTACCGTTGTTTTACGGGCACCGACGTTCCCTCTTAGCGCATCAATCGACCGAGTAACCGCCAACTCTCCGTCCCACGTTGAATCCATTGCGTGATCTCGGTGGGATCAACGTTTTTGCGAGCGATGAGTTCGTAGGACTTCCGATGGAAGTTTACGATAGGGTAAAGTCAAGTCAGTGTTCAATTCCCCGAAATCTCACTGACGCGGGTCGGTCGGAACTGCACAGTAGTAGTAGACATATAGCGGCAAAACCCTTTGTAGTTCGATCCTACTTCGCGATAAGGCTGTTGGATTTCCCGAAATCTCAGTGACGTCATCATGTTCGCAGGTCTGTCAACAATTCCAGGAATCGGAAGTGCACAGTAGCGGTATATCCTTTGAAATTTGATACCCTATTGAATCGTCGAAGTAGCGGTGTCATTGAAACTTGATACTTATCCATGATGTTTAGATGAATTCCAGGAAGTGTTTATTGGAGAAAAAAATTTCCGAGAATAGCATTAATTAAGGAATATTATAGTAAAAAAACTAAATAGAAAACCTTTATACTTCGTATCTTTACCAGGTGTTTTACCAATAAATGTTGATTGTACCAATACTTTTGCATGGCACTGTAGGACTCTTGTCATTGAAACTATGGACAGAGCGCAGAGTGGCCTGTTGACCGATGCTCGGACCTACAGCGGGGTCAACTCAGGTATCGTCCTAGTTGAACGGTAATTATTGTACCCACCCAGTAATAAAATTATTCGCCGTTATCGGACCAGGGAATGGTATTGCTGGGAATTTGTCTAAGTACCTACTCGAATATGAAACAAAATTCCAAGACCACAGTCTCTGGAAAGTCTCTCGATCGTCTCTTAGTTGGAGACTCATTGGCAGTCTCTAAATGGAATACTTCTGGAAGACAATGGGAATACTCCTAAAATCGAGTATTTCAGAAAAAGACTAAGGAGAGACTATTGGAATACTTTTGAGTCGAAGTATTCCGACGAGAGACTCGAAAGAGACTGTTGGAATTCTCTCTATAGTTTAAGTATTCTATTTCGAGACAAATGAGAAACTGCTTAAAGACTTGACCAACTAGCATCTGAAAAATTTCCACGAGGTATTTTCAAAGCCCCCGAAAACGGGAAACGTCCCACAAATGAAAGAATAATTTGCTTTTTCTCCATATCTGTTCGGATATACGATTCTACGTATATTAATAATGCTCGTAATTCATGTACAGTCAAAGAATAAAAATCACGTGTTCCGTTTAAAAATTCAGTTTTTCTTATATGCCCCATTTGGGGTCATGTCGGTCAACTAAATATGTCTGAAGTATAGAGTGTTCGATAATGGTACTGCAGGTGGAGAACTTTGAGAACATGACAGAGAGGCATTATCTACGTATATCGCGTTGCCGACTCCTATTAATTACGTCGTTTTAAGGTACATTTATTTATTTAAAGAGTTGTTGATGTAATTTCTTAGCCCTAATCGTAATTTCATATTTTCACGAAGGGAAGCGAATATTACAAAAAAAATTGTAGTAGGTTGCAGTGCAATTTACAACAATTAAAAATAATCTGCAGGCCAATAAATTCCGGGTGTATGTGTATGTGCGCTACCTTTTGTTCCCACTAAATCTACAAGTCACAGCGTAGAAAACTGTATTATCGAAAGGAGCATACAAAAATGTACCTGAGTCAAGCCATGTCAAGTCGGACTCGAAATTTCCACTAAATCGCGTATTTCGAAAATAATAACTCTATTACGAAGGGAGTATGGCACTTACGTTACCGTATTAATATTTCGTGAAAATTCCGTTATTTGTTAATGTTATTAACAATCAAACTTTGAAGCGCGATTAAAATGAAAAATCGTTTTCTCTTAAACTACTTTAGACAATTACTTAAAATTTTGCACACTGATAAAGCAATGTTTACACTATCGAATAAATATTTGCTTGAGGTGAAATTGTTTTAAAAAATGAATTTTGCATTAATTTTTTTAAAACAATTGCAATTTTTCATGCGTTCTTCACGCTATAAAAAAATGGAACTTACATAAATTCATGCGGCAAACGTTGGCCTTTTATAATCTGCAAAGAGAACTTTGTACTTTTTCTCCATTTCGGAGATACGAAATTGTTTGTTACGCGGTGCGCTCGTAGATCGCGCGGCGCGCTCCGCTACTGGCGTCCGCGGCATCTTGATGGCCGCGCAAACTTGAGCAAAAACCGTTTGAACTTGCATGAACATGATTTTCCGAGTTTGGCAAACATACACAGTTTTCTTGTCAGTTTGCTGATGGTGCTCGTGCGGTATACTTGCGTAAAAACTATTCAGTGTTTCAATATCATTAAGTGAAAATGGTTCGACCGAAGGAATGTTGTAATCCTTTGAAAAAGAAAGGTCATAATTGTGTTCGTCATAAGTTGTTCCTCGCGCGTTACCGCCAAGTGGAATAAAAAATTCGAAGAATACATTGATCGATATATTTGTCAGATATGTCGTAAAGACATGTATAATGATGTTAAAATTGCTTCAAATGTAGAAAATGAAGACCCAAGCACGAAGTGAGTTTACTAATTACACAGGTTTACAAAAAAAAAAGTCCGGACTATTTGACGATGGTATTCCGAGGTATTTTTGCGTCATCCCGAGGTCATCTGAGCCCCATCACGTCAGAAAAAGGAGATATAGTCCGGACTTTTTTTTTGTTGTAAACCTGTGTTATTTTTATATTTTATTGTATAATTAATTGCTATACTGTAACACCTTCTTTAATAGTGAACCACGAATAAACTTCCAAGTAATTATAACTGTTCACTGTTCAAATCCAATATTTACATTCAGTTAAAAATTCAATTCGTTCCCTGGAAGGTATTACAGTATAGCAATTAATTATCGGTATTAACTATCTTGGGTCTTGGGTGCTTGGGTCTTCATTTTCTACATTTGAAGCAATTTTAACATCATTATACATGTCCTTACGACATATTTGACAAATATATCGATCAATGTATTCTTCGAATTTTTTATTCCACTTGGCAGTAACGCGCGAGGAACAACTTATGACGAACACAATTATGACCTTTCCTTTTCAAAGGATTACAACATTCCTTCGGTCGAACCATTTTCACTTAATGATATTGAAACACCGAATAGTTTTTAAGCAAGTATACCGCACGAGCACCATCAGCAAACTGACAAGAAAACTGTGTATGTTTGCCAAACTCGGAAAATCATGTTCATGCAAGTTCAAACGGTTTTTGCTCAAGTTTGCGCGGCCATCAAGTTGCCGCGGACGCCAGTAGCGGAGCGCGCCGCGCGATCTACGAGCGCACCGCGTAACAAACAATTTCGTATCTCCGGAATGGAGAAAAAGTACAAAGTTCTCTTTGCAGATTATAAAAGGCCAACGTTTGCCGCATGAATTGATGTAAGTTCCATTTTTTTATAGCGTGAAGAACGCATGAAAAATTGCAATTGTTTTAAAAAAATTAATGCAAAATTCATTTTTTAAAACAATTTCACCTCAAGCAAATATTTATTCGATAGTGTAAACATTGCTTTATCAGTGTGCAAAATTTTAAGTAATTGTCTAAAGTAGTTTAAGAGAAAACGATTTTTCATTTTAATTGCGCTTCAAAGTTTGATTGTTAATAACATTAACAAATAACAGAATTTTCACGAAATATTAATACGGTAACGTAAGTGCCATATTCCCTTCGCAATAGAGTTATTATTTCCGAAATCCGCGATTTAGTAGAAATTTCGAGTCCGACTGTTTTCCTATTTAAAATTCACCGTGTCATGCTTGATCGGCATATCGTCGTCTTAATCGGCAGAATGCGTAACTCCACTTTTGCCTGAAAATGAGGTTTTAATGCCATCTAGTGTAAAATAATTGAACACACCAGTTGGAAACATTCGTATTTCCAGATTTCTTTTAGTTTTTGTATTATATTGGTATTAGAATAACGCGTAACTCCGGCCGTGTCAATATCATTAGGAAAAATACGTAAATCCATCAGTTTGTATGTGTGTTCCAAAGAATACGTGCTTCCTCCGTATTAGCGTGTTGTTTTGGAGTGTTTTTAGTGCATTTGTACAAACGCAGTATTAATTTATGAAACAGTTGTATTACTTTATTTGAATCCCCTGAAAAATTTGAATTTATGGAGTTACGCATCTTGCCGATTAAGCCGACGATATTCTCTGTCCCCCTTGACATATTGGGGTAATGCTGATCAGCGCTGTTCTTCTACATCTTTGGTTATAACTTAAAAAGGAATTGTTTAATCCAAAATTTCGAAGAAATATCGAAAATTTTGGAAACTTATATTATATTCCTATCTTTTTAAATTTTAAGTAGAATTTATTAAATTGTGCCCAATTCTGCTTAGATACCCGGCATAATACCTATATCATTTTAAATATTACAAAGGAAGTTCGCGAAGTGTCAAATTGATATCGGATCAAATCCGATGCCGTTTGCTTTGATATGTTTTAAAATAAGCCTAAAGCAAAGCGCTAGTTCTAACCTTTGCGATATTCTTTCCCTATCCCTAGTAATACGAATGTAGAGAAATGAAACGTTATATGTGTGTGTGTTTCTTGATTGAACCGATTCATTTGAAAATTGACGTAGAAATGGTTTAGATGCCAGATTATAACGTAGACTAAGCATACCTAACGTTTTTAAAACAATTTTTTTTATTATGAGCTTTATTTTTTCCAAATATTTTGAATCGTTTCAAAAATTTTTAATGCACATAGTCTATGTTATAATTCGGCATCTGAACTATTCCTACGCTAATATTGTCAAGTCAATTGGTTCAGTGGTTGAGTATGATCGAGCAATAAACATATAACATTTCGTTTCTTTATAATCGTATTATTATAGTATAGGGATAGGGAAAGGATATCGTAAAGGTTGGCATTTTAGCGCTTTGCTTTAGGCTTTCTTTATGACATTTCAAAGCAAACTGCATCGATGTAGCTCCGATATCGATTTGACACCTCACGAGGCTCCCTTGTTTATTGAAGAAGATTTAAAACATAGTTATATTTTCGTTATTAGGGCGTGAAGCGCTGTTTCTAACGAGTGTGAAGTTTGCCGCACGAGCGAAGCGAGTACGGCAATCGCACTCGTTAGAACGGCGCGAAACAACCGAATAACGAATTCTATTTTTTGTCACTAAGTGTCAAATACGAGGTTGACGATTTCACGCACTGCGCAGGTTATTTCACGCACTGCGCAACTTTTCACGAATTGGTGTGTGAAAGATGACTTCACATGCGTCGAGGACGCCCATGAAACCGAGTATTTGACACTGAGTGACAAAAAATTCATTTATTATTTTAGATGTAATGAAATGTATTTTAGGGATTCCTTTTAGACATACCGAGCAATTCGAAATGTGTTCATTTATTCAGCCCTGAGGAAGGCATCCTCTTTCTATTGTATATCTAATCATTGGTTTACCAATTTTAATTAGGATATATATGCATAGTTAAATATTAAGGAGAAAAGAAATAATTTGAAATATATAAAAGAATTATTTCTCGTGAAAGGATTGCGTATAATTTAAGACGAGCGTCCATTGGAATTCGCATAGGTAAAATACTCGAAGAGGAGTCATGTGCCCATCCCTTGCGTTAATGCCGATGATTAATGGCATGGGGTTAAACTATTACACAGCCTACCGAATCTGTATGCGTAAGGGGGAAGGATTCGACGAGGGATCAGGCACAAAGAGGGAGAACGGGATTGAATGCATCGATGTGAGCCCTCTCTGCTAACTCTGCAACCGAGATCACTTTAGTTTATTTTTTCATGCGTAATGAACTCCTCCAGCGTCCATAGCCGTAGCTCTGTGCCGCCGTGATATGCTGTTTTGCGATCGATGGCATTTCACGTCAAACGTGTGTACGGCCGGATTGTGTAAACTAACTGGTGGAAAAGGGACTATGATTGCAGAGAACTAAATGAAAAGTTTAGAATTAAGCGGCTGCCACACTGGAAAACGTAATTCGATGGTAACGTAACGATTCGTTCGATGAAGCTCGTCAGCCGAATTTCGAATAGGTTTAACAAATCTCATTGGAAAAAGCCTTACGTTTCGCTCGCATTTTTCAGAGGAAGTAACCGTTAACGTAATTACTTCAATTTCGCGAGAGAATTTGAATCCTTGAAAGTGGCTTGCCGAGGCTGAGAATTTTCCATTCGTACAGTTTATGATAGCGCAGTTGAAGAGTAATATTCGAATGAAAGAGTTCAAAAGAATTCATTTTTTTCAAAAGCCTATTACATGATGTATAAAGCACAGGCGCATAAGTATGCATGCAGTTGCCGAATAGTGTGTATGTAAACGTATCCCTGTAACGTAATTCTGGATGATAGTACGTAGGCGTCGATTTATGGTGGAGGTTTCTCTGCCGAGTCTCATTCAATCGCGATAACGATCGTTATTTCTCTAGCTTTGATAAAAATTCCATTCATGCGTTCTCCGTTCATTATACTTGGTGTCCCAGAAATGGCGCGTAAACTCTTAAGGGTAAATAGAAAACATATGTTTTAGAATCGAAAAGTCCTGTGGGATTTTTTCTGCCGAAGAACTATTTTTTTCAATTATTAATTAAAAAGCGATGATTCGTTCAAGTAGTTAAATCTGCATTCCGTTCGTCCGTGTGACCGCTGCGCTAATTTAGTCAAATCTACTTAATTTTTTTATGAATTTTGAATTATTCCTACAATTTTCTTATATTCAATTTCGTCATTTTTTCCTTAACTGGATCACATTTACCAACTATGTCCTGCTCTTTCTAACTAACGAATTTCTTTCATCGACCCTCACCGATCCGAATCTCGATTGAATATCCTGAATAATAGGAAACTCTTTGCTAAGAGAGAGAGACACGGCGTTCCAGAAAAACGCAGGATTGATACGCGGTAAGTTGATCCTCCGCGGAGTAGCGTGCTTTACGCAACAGCAATACAAAGATACCGGTTATCCGTGTAATCTGTAGACCCGACGCGTGCGTGTTCGAGCCACGTGGTCCTGTGGGTGGCATCCGTTTCGAGTACTGATTTACAGGAGTACGGTGCGATAACAACAGGAAATAGCCGAACATCAGAATGCGAGTAACATAAATTAGTAGCACGGGACACGCGTATTCGTAACACGAAGTAACAACGACTCAAAGCAGTCAAGTTGACGGCCAAGAGCGTTTTCCAGAGACGCTCTCCCGTCGAGTTTAACGGACCATTGGTACCGTGAGAGATGTTTCGGGGAATAAGCGTCGAAGTAACGGGAGGATCCTGCAGGAAATTTACATGTAAACGCGCGATGTCTCGATTAGTTCGCTGCCGCCGTACGGAGAGTATATTCGACACGCGTTACGAGGAATAAATAAAAGGGCCGAATTCGATAAATGTCCACGGCCGAAATTCCCCGCCGTACAAATAGTGCTAGAGGCGTGTTTCACAACAAATAGGTTGTCGATGCGTAAGTTACACGACTTGCGCGGTACTTCGACGAAACGAAATGCATGCGAAGACGTGTGAGGCGTGAGATTATAGTCCGTAAAAGTCACGCTTCCCGGAGGTGGATTGATAAATTTGACGTTCCGTGCGATTAAAAGGTGTACCCGTAACGCGGTACACGTTTGTAATAAAAATAATATGAAAATCTGGTCTCCAGGTACGCATGACAATGGAAGAATCGCGACTAGTGAGGACGGCCGGATAAAACAGGGATGTTGCGGTGACACCGGCAAAACGTTCCGTGGATTCGGGCAAACATGGACCGTGGAACGATCCGGTTCGCTTTACTGTTTATCTTGGCCTTTAATTTTTTTCGCGTCTACCTCACGCTGGCAATAACACCGCCATCTCGGCTACATCACGCTTTTTATTTCGCCTCGTATTTGCGTACGGAAAGCACGCGAGTATTTATATCGAAAAAACGATTTCATCAAAGTCGAATACGATTTCACCATATTCGGTAAGCACGTTTTCCTTTATATTAGTGAAATCTGTACGAACCGGAGTTGATCCAGCTTCCTGATTTCTTTATCCTCCTGATAAATGACTTCACATCGCGTAGGTACGAAAATGTACAGCTGCCACATGGTTGCGTGATCCAGTTTATCTCTTTTTCCCGGCCTGCTATAATGACGAGTCGTCAGTTAACGACTTAACGCACACCTGGAACATCGAAAGGGAGACGATTTTACCTGCTATAGAGTTGACAAAAAACTGACAGTTGATACTTTCTCTCTTTTCTTTTCCATAATTATTTCCATTGTGGAGAAAACCAGATACACGTGATGTGTAGATACGTAGCAGTTAGGGGTAAGTTTGTTTAACTGTTTCGTTCATTGCTCATATATTACGAGTATTACTTCTCGTAGATCAACTAATTGTCTTATTATAGAGCAGCAGTCGAAAAATAAACGAAACGGCTCTGATATGTTCTCTAAAAAGCAATGTCTGTCTTCGACCAATTTCATACGCACGCACTAATACAAAAAATGCAGTTGAATGAACCAAATATTTCCAACTGATTCTTCTTTGGTTGACACGAATGATATTTTTATTGAATTGATCATCGCTTCGTCGATTTGATAAAACGCATTGTCGATTCGATAAAAATATCATTCGAACCAACTAAAGAAGAGTCAGTTGGTAACATTTGGTTAATTCAGCTGCATTTTTTTATCAGTGCTCACCTAGCTCTGTTTTCATTATGTGATCCTGCATCAGTCGAAGACTACGGAAAACAATTCCGATTGCCACCGCAACTCTCCTTTTATTTATCGAGTACCACGTAACACCTGCGAACCACCTGGTCGTCGACCGTTCAGTAGGTACCACTTGTAGTGACACGACCCGCCGCACGCACACGATGTCGCTTTGCCATACATTAACGGCGATTCACATTCCTACATTCGACCACGACCAACAACGGGCGCACAGCCCCCTTGGGCGATAGTATCTCCCAAAACGCTCCACACATCGTCTACGTCGGAAACTGGAGCACGCGGCCCGCGGCGAAACAGCTGCAACTGCGCTCCGCGTGGCAAATCTCGGCTTTTCCTCCCCTCACCCCTGCCCCTGCTTCCCTGCCCTCGTATTCTCGTTTGTTAATCGGCCGAAAATGAGAGTTCTCCGGAAGTATGAACGATAAAAAGAAACCTCACTGACGCGGAACTGAGGAGCGGAGAAATGAAACCCCGATCTCCGTTCAATTAATTGAAACCCGATGGATAATCGCAAGGTGATTTTTAGAACTTTTCATTTAACCGAAATCCGCGTTTTCTTTAAATTTAATTAATTCCTAAAAGTTACATATTTTCATCGATTGTAGTTACCTGTGTTTTTTAAAATAATATATCAATGTAATAGATTTAAATCAAAAAACTACCTACAGTACTTCTCTCAATTGTATGCGTATATAAAAATTGGATATATCCAGGCGTGATTTTTCTCGCGAGTGGGTCATCGCAATTTTTTTGGCTCCAGATGCAGTTGTCACGCGTGAACGTTATGTTTAGACAGGTGACATCTGCGTTGTTATCGCGTTATTTTCCCGCTGTGCCGTATAGCGCCGTATACAGACTCGCGCTCCGCATTGTTGTCGTCCTGTAGATATTATAATATCACCCGGAGGCCGTAGAATCATGCAACAGTCCGCGTTGAAATTGCACCAACCGCTGCTACATCTGGTAAAAAATGCACGGTAAAATTACATTTTCTCTTTAGGCCGCAACTTTCGCTGCCCATCCGTGATACATAGACTGCCTACGAGTTCGCTTTAGTATAGCGAGCAATCGACCGGTTCCTCTATTATCTTCTTGTCTCACCTTCTTTGCGACGCGAATCGAATGCACATCGGCCGAAATTTAAATTCTCACGCATGGCCGAAGATAAAGGGGGAGTTGCTTCGTAAATCAAACGAAACGTTTCTTATTAAACGAAAAAATACGATGGTAGGGGAGAGTTGCCGAATTTGAACCGTCGCTTACATTGGACCACCTTTGTACAGTGGGGATTCTTTTCGTTGTTTGGCTAGTTGCATCGTATGCTTGGACTTGGAAATGGATGGCATACATTCGTCGTTAGTGTTGACGGCCATTATTTACAACTGATAATACTATAGTAAGAGTTTTCACTCCAGGACAGTTGAAAAACTTATCTAGAGATCGATGCTTTGTTAACAATTTTTGTATAAGTAATCATATGTCTTATTGTCTACTCAGAGAGTACATTTACGTAGCTATAAAATAGCATAATTATTTTAAAGATTCGAGCTGTAATCGAAGTTTTACAACAACTGTTCAGTAATTCGATAAAGTTTCCTAGTTTGGACCACATTTACCTGCCTAGATTGAACGTACCGACGTATAAAACAGATGACGCTGTGAATATGCATGTGTACCATCACGCACACTTACTAAAGCATGACAGTGTTTGTACACACATAGCGAGTAATAACAAAACAAAATTAAATTTCTTATTTATTGTTTCACTATTTTATTGAATGAACTATTATCAATGGCTAAAATGATTGTTTCTTTATACTAGGTATTTATATTTTCTAGAAAAATACTTTCAAATCATGATGTTTTTATAATTTCACTTTAATTTATGAAAAGGGATATTTATGTTCATTCTTGTTTTTTAAATACATATATCTATACAATATATATAGTATGTCCCATTGGTAATGCAAGTATTTGAATTTTTCTGACATTTGACTTTGGTAGTGCTTGGAACGGTGCTGTAGTTAGAGTTGGCTTCAGAAGAGTGCGCTGCGTTCTTACGAGCCTGTTTCGAAACCGGTATGATTATTTCTCATCACTTCTACACATTATTTACCATTATTTACAAATTCAGTTAATTTCGAGGTTAGACGCTTCGATCTCCCGAATTGACAGTTCCCGGGAAATCAGACGTTTTACACTTTTCGCTCTCGAAATACGGCTCATAAGAACGCAGCGCACTCTTCTGAAGCCAACTCTAACTACAGCACCGTTCCAAGCACTACCTAAGTCAAATGTCGGGGAAATTCAAATACTTGCGTTACCAATGGGACATACTGTATAACATAAAAAGTTAAATGTTGTACATTTTTTTCTTAATTTAGCCAGGCAGAGCGGCCTAATTTCAGAATTCGCCGGTCGATTATAGGCAATAAATTTCCTTCATTAGAGCGAATACATACTTTTAGTTTATATGATTTCTTGACTTTGTAAGACATTTTTTGGAAAATTTAATTGCATCAATTGAAAGCATACATAATGGCTTATTATTTCCGTATGTTGTTATTTCTCTAAGATATTCCATTTTCAACATTTATTGAAAAATATTTCAAATTGTCCAAGTTCAACGACTCTCCTCTTTTCAAAATCGATTTTTGTCGTATTACATGGAATCGTATAAAATTGCACGGACCACAAAGTCGTTCAATGGTCCAAGCAGAAAAGACGGGAGAGCAGAGTTTACCCTGTAAACCATCCGGAGTTCGAATACTTCGCATGTATGGGTTTGCCTTTGATACTCTAAACTCCACCTATGTCTATATGTGTATACTGTATATATGTAGGTGGTATACGTTGGGGGTTCTCTATTCTTCTCGTTGGATTTAGAACAGATCGTATTCAGGGCCGTTCGAAACTCCCTGCCGAGTCCCGACTATACCCACGCGTCGGTAATGCGATACTTTTCCGCTAATTTTTCTTATTACTTATAATCCCCCTCGACCCTCGTATATGCTAACTATACCTCGCGCTACTGTAGCGCCATATGCGTTATTTATATCTATACACGCGCGTGGACAAGTTCACTCACAAGCGCGTATACGAATTTCATTTGCGTAAAAGGATACCTATATACATATTATATGATCTGTCGTTTCATCGCGTAGAGCAAAAAAGAGAATTACACAGCTTGTGTGCCACGCGATGAAAGGTCGAATCGTTAACGCGAGAGCGCACTGCCCTTTGTACCGGTCCGTCCTACATCGCGCCCCGGCCAACGAGGATCATTCATCTTTGTGTAACGCTTTCCCGATCTCGAAAATTTTCCCAGAGATATAAATTATTACTTTTTCGTGACGTATAGGCATGTTATCTGCCGTTTTGTCGATATCTTTCACCGAGGCCAAACGAACGGTTCTCTCTTCGGCTGGATTCGCCTCCCATACTGCAGTCTCCCTGTACGACCGTCATCAGACGTTCAGACGCATATACATAGGTGCGAGTATCGAGACCCGAGGAAAATGCCAACTGACGACGATTAAAGTGTCGATTAGAGTTTTAAACTGTCTGCTCGTTGAATGGCGCTGGACGATAATTTGGCACCCGAGACCCGGGGGCGACTGAATGGCGGGATTAATGAAGATATTCAGGCGATTGGCGATACTAGGTAAATGGACCGCGGACGCCCAGGATGTGTATAACGTCAATCTCTTACTTTCGTCGTCTCTCTCGTACTATGCATCGCGCTGTCGCGTTGATTTCGATGCTTTTCGGACGATAAAACCGCACGAGTGATTGCGTCGACTGCAGCGCTTCCAGTGGAGAGGAAACCGAAGCTGCGGTGCACACTGGTCAAATGAGTCGCGGAGCGTGATTTTTCGTCAAAGAAATAATCTGGCTGATCGACGCCCCGTATACATATGTATATATGTACAGCAGAAATGACTGCGACATGACGTCAGCGGGGCTCGCCGCGCGAATGAATAAAGGGAATCGCGCGCGAATGGAACGCGCGTTACCGAGAGTCATTACGGATGCGGAATCACCGCGCGTAACGCAGTCCCCCCTTCGAGCCCGGTACCCTCGAAACACCATAACTCGCAGCACTGAACGCATAGCTACATCGAAAAGCGCGCCCTGAACAAATTGAGACGTAATAGCGCGGGGTTGGCTACGAGTGCGCCTTTTGATTCCTCACGGTGGAGGTGGAAGGCATGGCGAACGAGCCCCACTCGTGGACCTCCCTCCGAGACAATGCTCACGCCGAGTCATTTGGCTGCTAATAACTTTTTAAAACCATCATTAATATTTCGACTGGCCTGTCTGGAAGAAGAAGCCGGTTGGGGTGGGCGCTGAGGGGTGAACGTCTCTCTCTTCTCGTTCGTTCGAACCATGAAATTGAACGATAAAGAGGGACGAGCTCGTCCCGGGGCGCCTTTCGCGGGGAGGGTCACCGGAAGATCGTACGCGCCTTCGTGCATACGTGCCTGCCTAGCGATTGGTCGTAGATACATACATCCGATATAATCGTATTTGATTACTAAACGAATATCGACAACGATTGAACGAGCGTCTAAGTTGGAAGTAACGATCCAGCCGAAAGGATGGCGCAACACGGTACGGTGATTCTCGACGCCCGACACGACAGCATTTACGAACGTTGTTTCATCGATAAGTGTGACGAGTAAAAGCGGAGATATATCGAGGTGGTGTAATTTGTGTGCTGTAATGGTATCCGCTCACCTATCTCTGTAGGTAATCGCGGTGTAATGTTCTCTCGCGAAGTGCTTGTTGTCCGTCAAGTGTATAAGTTCCCCGAAGGGGTGTACGTATTAGATCGTAAGATATAGTCCCGTTCCCGAGGACCGGCAGCTCCGACCAAACGTCCCTCACGTATCGAAAATGAGGCATATAAAACGATAGGTGGAGTCCGTGGCAAGAAACAATTGAAAATCCATTTCAAGCTTGTCAGCTCGTGCAAATTAGATTGCATATACGTATTACGAGGATACACGCGTACGCAATCTAACGGACATCGATCGGCATAAAAACGAGGTCGTTGGCCCCCTATGAGAAGAGGTTCAGATCCCTGGCGAAACGTTAATAACTAGAAATAGCGTTGCTACTTCAGGTACACGGCGGCTTCTCCGCCTAGATAACATCCCAAACAATCGATTGCCACGTCGTGAATACTGCGCATCATCGAGGCCGTGTCGAGCGTTACGCTGTACCCTTCGGGGCCTGTAGATCCGCGTCGAGAGAGAGCCGGTACTACTTTATCTTTCTTATTAATTTTTAATTATCGTAGCCTTTATTCGTCGTGCCGTGCGTCCCTTCCTGTGCACGCCCGTCAATGGCGATCGCTACCCACGAAAAAGAGGAGCTTTCTCTCGAAGGAGACGGACCCTATTGTGAATAGGAATCTCGTGAAAGGAGCGGCAGAGCGTGAAAAGAAGCGTGAAGTCAATGTCGGTCGCGTCTCGTGCGTGGCCCTGTTCGTTACTTAATTGCCGCGATACGGTCTCACCAAATTGGTTCACAAAACTTCTAGGGATCTACGAGGAGGGGCGGGATGCTTTTCCAGAAAATCGAACGCGTGCTTGAAATCATCTTAATATTGTATGATATAGATAGAATCAGTGTACACAGTACGAGTGTACTACAATACTCTCTTGATACTTTTTCGCCGACGAATTTGTACACGGAGAAAAGTGTGTGATTGCAGTTGCCAGAATTTGAGCAATGAAAGGCGTACTCCATTATGAACTTCTGAAACCTGGCCAGACAGTTACTGCCGATCACTATCGTCAACAATTAATACGATAGAACCAAGAAATTTACCAAAACCGCTCATTTACTTGAAAGGAAAACGTCCAGTAAAGTTTTACTGGTTGCTCCATGACAACGCCAGGCCTCATGTGTGTAGACCGGTCAAGGATACGTTAACCCTTCATTAATCACGTGGGTTTTTGAAACATAAAAGATCACCTGGGGTGTACCCTACACCCCAGTTAAAAATTAACGTTTTCTTAGTGAAAAATTGAAATTTTTTAATACTTTTTTTTTATTTTAAAGCTTGAGATATTGCCTAATGATCTCTATGTTTTTTAAAAATAAATTTCGTATTTTTCTAATTGAAAACAAAACTGGAAGTTTCGATACATGAGGTCTCGGTTTTCAGACGCTCAGGTCTCCCTGCCAGTTTTTACAAAAAAAATAGTATAAATAATAGACTGAGGATAGTTATCATACTCTCGTTTTATTAACGAAGGACAAATTAACAAATTGGAACAAGGTTTATAGAAAAATATTAAATATTAAATTATTTACAGATTGTTAAAAAAAAATCACTATTTAATTCTGCAGCGTTCTGTCGGAGAGATAAATCGGTTTTGCCCTGCGCTTCTGGTGCCAAATTCTTTAATGAAATGTTCCCGAAAGGTACTGAAAGTACCAACCTCGAAAAAAAAAACTCTAGGCGTGGCATGCAAAAAAAGGAGGCTGGGGTGTAGCCTACACCCCACGTGAACAACGAAGGGTTAATGGCTCTTGGATGGGAAGTTGTACAACACCCGGCGTATTCACTAGACTTGGCTTCAATTGATTTTTACTTGTTTCGGAAAATACAAAACGAATTGTCTGATGTGCGATTCAAAACATTTGAAGAAGTCCAAAAATGGGCCGATAACTTCCTCATCTCGCAAGATGAAACTTTCTTTGCGGAAGGCATCCGTGAATTGCCTAAAAGATGGTTGAAGGTCATTGAAAGTGAGGGGAATTATTTTGATGAATAAATGTGTTCCACTTCTTTTAAAAATTAATTTTGAACTTTTGCAAAAGTGTCCTAAAACTTATTTGTACACCTAATATAAATAAATAGAAAATCCTTCCGGTTATATATGTACATTAAAAAGAAAAATTAGAACATTTTTATGAAAGTAAAAATTGTATCATCTCACATTTCATATAAGTCGCGACCTTCATCTTCTCGGCAGAAAACGTTCGTAAACCCACCGGTCTAACGTTCTCGAAAGCGCCGCATTTGACTCGATTTACCGAGCGTATGTAATACGTAAGTTAGTGTAAGTATATGTAGGAGTTTTCGCGAGAACGGGACAATTTTTCGAGTCGTCCTACCTACTCCATTAGAAGTTGGAACATCGAGCGGTGCGGGATAAAAGGAAGGAAGGAAGGAAGGAAGGAAGGAAAGAAGGAAGTATAGAGTATATAAGTAGATATCAAATGGCCGTAAGACACTCTTTCAATCCAATTGGATCTTATTTCACGTGAAGCAGACTCATATTTCACTCTCGGTATAAAGGCAATTGAATCTCTCTATAAAATTACCACTGCAGCTCGTCTGCCTACCGAAGAAAAGGCGCAGCGTAAAGGAATTCTGAGTATGATAATCCCCGGTGATTCATTCGTCTCCCAGCGCGTAGACCGGCCCTTTTTTTCCAGATAACCACGAATGCACACGAGCTCGCGCGCACGCCGCTCACCGGCCCTTCCCTGCATGCCCTACTACCGATATACGCGCACACCAGCACGTTTCGAGCCTTAGGCCGGTCCCAGGCAATGCGTGCATTCAGCAAATGTGAGAGCGGAGGCGAAGGAGCCCGAAGTTTACCGACAAGGCCGCGGATAGCGGACGAATGCTGAATGTTTGGCGCAGTAGAGCTCCCACACACTACGCGAAGGATCACGAATGGCGAATATTCGCCGAATGCACGCATTGTCTGGGACCGGCATTACGGTACACCCGTAAATCCTCATTAGCTGCGTCTCTGTACGCGCATTTTTACCGTTTGCGGGAGGTCAGTCTTTAACCCGGATTGATTAATCCCGCACTCGATGCAACAGTGAAAGAACTGCCGGGCACTATATTTTTTGCCGGAATTATAGAGAGCGACGAACAAATTCCCGTTAAAATTTACGATCCTGTCCTCTCCACAGCCCTGTGCCACGGTTTACCGCCGGGAGTAATCCCTCGCGCGTAGAGCCGCGTGCAATAGCGCAGGTCCTAGTCGTTGGTATAGACGTACTTATATTGGTAGGCGATTGTGGTACGCCTACTATTTCAGCGCAAAAATGCTGTCATCTCCATTATATAAAGGTGCGAACGACGAAGTACCACGCGCGTGCAGTTAGGAGAAAGTTCGGTAAAACAGAAATAACTTAAGGCCCCTAACAACCATCGACTAGCATAACAGTCGAGGGCCAATTTGACGTCCCATTTCACCCCTGTATTCTTCTCCGTCTATACGATCTAACACATAGGTACCTACGCTATACTGACTCCACAGCGATGAGCTTACATATTTATCGCAGTGCTCCCCAGATACCTACTCTATCCACGAAGGAATCGTACATGTACGTATAGCTGAACGGTACCGCGCATGAATCGCTTTACAACCGATGCGCGCTTTTCGCTGTCGTAACTCGTATTATTAACTCGCGCCCCAGATCGCACGGGAAACGAATGAATTTACACGTACGGGTTTGAATCATTTATGCCGCGCGAACATGCAGAGCGCATAGAGGTACATACATGCCTACATATATCGGCTTCACCTCGTCACTCTTATTTTATTCGTTCATTTTCGTCAGCATGGATCGAGCGAAGACACCTGTCGCGCGATCAACTGTTCTCCGTAACGTATCTCGTGCGTGATTCGACGAAATTCGTGCCGCCGTCGATCGAAAAGACAATCGCTATAAGAGATCTCGCAGAGGACGATAAAAGAATGTGCAGTTAGACGCACGAGTACGACCCTGTGCTCTCTGGATCGGTGGAATCTAGGTGAACGAGAGGTATCGAGATACGAATAAATGAAGATGAAAAGGTTTGGTTCGACTGGTCGATCGATATGGGGCGTCCTCTTATCGATCGA
Source organism: Xiphydria camelus (assembly GCA_963678675.1). Taxonomy (NCBI): domain Eukaryota; kingdom Metazoa; phylum Arthropoda; class Insecta; order Hymenoptera; family Xiphydriidae; genus Xiphydria; species Xiphydria camelus. The sequence goes on from OY783192.1 coordinate 7,477,569, forward strand.
CCAGATATATATATACGGTTCCGCTTGCCCGATCCTACATTTCTCTTTATCTTTAAGACGCCCGTGTAAATGGTCTCATAACGACGCACCGCGTAGGAGCGAGAAAGACGTCTGGCTTGTAAATATCCCTCCTCTCGCCTCTTCCTAAACAGAGTCGGGAATAAGTCCCGATGCAACAATGATCCCGTATCGCGGGGCCGTACCGCGACGCCACTCCGTTAAATCTGATAAATTCACCTAATTTGAATATCCGAGGGCATTATCAAAATGCGATATCGCGGCATCGGTCCGAGCCCACGCGAGCGCCTGGCGCGCATCGGAACACGGCTTTAATGCATATAGATTAGATCAATTTATAATAAGCCGGTTTGCCGCGCGACACTCGCTCGTGCGCGCCCCGCCCCTCTCCGCGCTCACTAAATTTGTATTTATATTTTGCGTTTATTGCTATAATGCTTGGCATTATCGCTGTTTATTGGCTGGAGAGGTCGAACGTACGCGCCTGCGACGCGGACGGTAGGTACACGGCTATTCGCCGATATGCCGGCGGAGTATTGATAAAACGTTAAAAGCACTTTGCACGAAAATCCCACAGGATAATAGAATATAGCTGCGCGCATGTGTATTCGTTTTGGTGGCGCATTACCGCAGGTGTACCGCGCGCGTACGCACCTCACCCCGTTTGGCCCTAGCTGAAAAGACCGGGCGCGTCGAGCGAACGCGGAATACGGTCTCTGTTAACGTACTTTGATCTTGGCGGGAAGCGCTAGGACGGTGGTGGGGGGAGGCGACGATGGAACGCGCGCGGGTGGGGTTAACTTCCTTTTCACTCTCTCCTCCGGTGGCTCTCGCGCGATTCTCTCGAGCTCGTGGGATTCCAATTTCCAGCGGCGATGTATCTTCCAGTTGGCTCGACCTCTCACGGGCAACAGAGGCCGACTTGCCAACTGGAAGTTCATTAACGAACTAAATTACCGTATCTGTTACTTTTATCGCGGCATGGAGCTTAATACAGTCCTGATGATACTTGGCTCGTTGGAAAGAAATTCGCGGTTATGTCGTATAGGTACGTACGTTCGATGTGTTTTAAAGAGGAAAATACAATAAAAGAGAATGAGAAGTATATTTGTTTCAAGAGGAGCTACCGTTGGTGTAGGGGTGATAAACACCCGTGTAATTACCCTTAATTAATTACGAAATTGCATTACGGCGTCGATCTGATCGCACGATTTCGATATAATGCCGTACGTAAATTCGTCGTCGAATGTATTGAGGCGCGTAGCGAAAAAGGGGCGAGTTCACAGAGCCGACTCCTCTTTCTCGCATTTGCAAGAGGAAAACTATCGACCAGTCGAACGACACTGCAGCGCACCACCGCGAGTATCGACTCGGTGGCGGGCACGGGTCCTGGTTTCATTAGTTTAATTTTCTTAATCGCTCCGCTGCCGTTAAATTTAAGTATATAATTCTGTTAATAGACAAGCCAGCCGTACGTTATAACGTACCCATATGGGCATGTCGCATATGGTAGCTATATAACTAAATTGTTATTTTTAATTTATGCCTGCAATTTACAGAGCTCAGCGCCGGCAGGGCGATAATTAACGTTAACTCGGGCGGTCCCATGAAATTATCTCGGCGATAATTTTTGTAACCAGCTATTAAAATGCATGGACCCGCGGGCGTGTGTCGCGGGGCGAACGCACGTGCGTAGGTACACGTAGCGAAGAGATGCACTGGTTGCGGGAGCAATTTTGTTGAAAAAGTGAAAGAAAACGCGAGAGTGATTCGCTCGGCGGAGGAAATCTCTTTCGGTTTCTCGAAGTACACAAATCCGAACGCGCAGAGGGGGCCACCCGAACGTTTCACCTCTTCGTCGCTCGAGGGCTGCTCGCGCCCGCTGAAACAATGGGTCTATATATTGTACGGCACATGCGTGCGAAATCGTATTAATTTATCGCGGGGCAATTACAAGGAGCCATATATTAGGCAGTCGGGTACGACCAGACCTGGCAGACCTACACAACGCGGAGTATATCGAGGGAGAAAGCAAGAGGGCGAGAAGAGAGGAAAGTGATGGAGACGGTAAAGAGTGAATAGGGGAGGTGGAGAGAGAATCGCGCCGCTCCCAAGTTCATTTCGATTCGCAGTGCCTGCAGCGACGACGACGCATCTGTCGTCCGTTCCCCGACCGTCCCGCAATCCAGGAATCCTGATCCCGGACCCGGCGTTCCCGTCGTGTACCCACCTCCAAAATATCCCCTGAAATGTCGTCGGCTTTGTTCGAAACCCGGGGGACCGCAAGGGCTGCCCAATTATTTATCGCGCCCGCTCGCATACGTAATTACGCCCCCTCCCACGAAACGGACGTTTCCGGCGGATCGTGCAACGCTGTACACGTGCACCTTTATTTCGGTGTACAAGGTAACCGTTTTTGGTCTTCACTCATCCGTCGACGCGAAAGAAAGAGTAAAGGTCGACTTACATATTTTTGTTTCGCATTCGTACAATATACACATTGTATCGGGGTTCGAAACTTGATATTTGATTACGTGACTGACGCAAGTTTATATTTACGCGAAAAGAAGTTTCGATTTATAAGTAAGATGCTTGTACACTATACTCGTAAGTATATGAAGAGAAGAGTTTATTACTCTGAGTAGTGGAAATCTAATACCCGATAATAAACTATTTATCACGTGTAGGGACAAATTGATATTTATTCCTGAGTACAAAATCAATATAGTTATAGGTATTTAATAAGTGTAAATAACTCTGAACTTATTACTGATTAATAAACAAAGTTATAATGGGGTATTAAATTATTTGTAGATAAGCTAGGACAGTTCTGGCTCACCTACCTCCACTCCAAACCTCGCGGCCGGTGACGCCATGCCTGCAGGTTAGGCTTGCCCCGGACAATCTCGCTTTCGACACCCCCTTCCTAACCTCGCCCCGGGCAATCTCGCTTTCGACATGCTTAAATAACACGTGTCATTGCAATCATGCTATCTTCGGTTGCACATTGCGCCTAGAGGATATTATTATGACGTCATGCTTGCAGGATCGGCCTTGACCCCGGGCAATATCGCTTTCGACCATGATCTCCGGTTGCACATTGCGCCGTGCGCATGCGTCGTGGTGGGGGATTTGAATCCGTGCTATAGACACCAATGAGTGCTGCAAGATTGCTCGGAGCGAGTCGGAACCTGCATGCATGCACGTCAAAGCAATTTCTCCGGAGCGTCGTCGTGGTAAGCAGTTTTCTCCTAACTGTGTGGAAAGTTCCGTGTTATAGACACCGACGAATGCAGACAACTTCTTCTTCTCCAAAAATCTAGCGGATCTGCTGAGCTCGTTCAGTTTTGCGAAGTCCATTTTCTTAACCGCTTTTAGTTGTGACTGATGGTGATACCCCAAGGACGTGGGGCTTTTATATTCGAACACTCTGCTCAGTGGTAGGGGGAAAACTGTTTACCACGATGATGCTCCGGGAAAATTGCGGAGACGTGCACGCATGCATGGTTTAGACTTGCCCCGGTGCAATCTTTCAGCACTCATCGGTGTCTATAACACGGATCTTTCCACACAGTAAGGAGATAACTGCTTACCACGATGACGCTCCGGAGAAATTGCGGTGACCGGTGACGTGCATGCATGCAGGTTCCGACTTGCTCCGAGCAATCTTGCAGCACTCATCGGTGTCTATAGCACGGATTCAAATCCCCCACCACGACGCATGCGCACGGCGCAATGTGCAACCGGAGATCACGGTCGAAAGCGATACTGCCCAGGGTCAAGGCCGATCCTGCAGGCATGACATCATGATAACATCCTCTAGGCGCAATGTGCAACTGAAGATAGCATGATTGTGGTGACGCGTGTTATTTAAGGTATTTCAATGGTGACAGTCGTATTAAAATTTTTTGCTTCAGGACTTAGTACAACTGATCACAAACTGTATTACGCACGAACGAAACTTTTGAGTAACTCTGTACTCTCTGAGCTCCTTGCTACACAGAGACCTCCTGTATACAAATGTACCTCACACATATACACTGCCTGGCCCGATAATCGTGGCAACAGTGCTTCTCTCTCCTTAGAATACCGCTATGTGCCTGCCACTACGTGCCACAGGAGATGGCTAAATCAGCTGTGCGCACTGTTGCCACATCATCGTTACTCGTCCCCACCACTTTGCAGTTTAAAAAAAAATCTCAGTTTTTAAGTTATAATTTATCTGAAACTATATGGCTCAGCACTTCCAGTTTTTGTGAACATAATCCTACAATATCATTTTATTCGCCGTTAGTTTTTCTTTAACATTGTAAGATTGGTTCTGTAGTTATAGCTCATAACGTCACTGAGGTACAGTCTTTCTACATGTTAGCCATTGAAAGTCAGTGTAGAAAATGCTACTTTGAATTAACATTTTCTTTTAAACTACATGGCTCAGCGTTTTGAAGTTTTGGGAATCGATGGGTAATATTTCAGTCTTTTGATTGGCAAAATTTCATGAGATTCGTAAGAAAAACGCAAAACCATGGAAATACCTTAAGCATGTCGAAAGCGAGATTGTCCGGGGCAAGCCTAACCTGCAGGCATGGCGTCACTGGCCGCGAGGTTGGGGAGTGGGGTAGGTGAGCCAGAACTGTCCTAGCTTATCTACTTATTTGGTATTAAAAAAAATCAGATTGCGCTCTTTGAGTCGGATGTAACCCGATGTGTTTTTTCACTCTAAGCCGATCACGCATCCAAATACTGATCCCCCGCTGATTGCTGCTTAACTTCGTTGATCGGGCGGTGTACTAGAATTCTCATTTGCTACGTGCTCTTATTTAGTACGTGCTACATTTTTTTATATGTGATAGAATTCACGATGCTTATAATAAACTGAGATATGATCAAAGATCTTGTAATAAATTTTAGAGGAATCGTAGGATATTAACCTTCCTACCCCTCTATAACTGAAAATGTTAACGTAACGAGTGTAAGTCTCTCTCCCCACTCCTGCGCCGTATCCCACTCCCGCGGTACAGTTCGAATCCCATTCTCGAAATCTTAGACATAAACATAACGCTAACAATAAGAATAAAAGACGAAAAGGGAGAGGCATTCACGCTGTGTTACGGCATTAGTCGAGGATCGAAATAAAGAATTACCAAAGAAATTCGAGTTTATTGTCGAACGGGCTGCCACCTAAATCGAGGAAGAATCAAAACTTCTCGCGGCTACGGGAAGAAGCGTCACACGAGAGTTATACATATTATGAGAAGCTATATAAAATCTCATTGCGCTAGCGTTTTCGGTTACGGAAAGATAAGCTCTGAAGTGATACGAGTATCGTCAGTCTGAGAAACCAATGCGCGGTTACAGGAAAGTTATCCGACAGGTTAAAGAAGTTCTCCACGTATTCGCATTGTTTTTCTCTTTCATTGGGAACGTTCTCGTAAAGCCTTGTTCGCACAGCGCGTTCCAGTGTACGCGAGCCTTCGCACACAAGTACACTTCCCTTTGTCGCGACGACCCGCGGCCAGTCGGCATTTGACGCACATCAAAGGGAAGTATACTTGTGTGTGAAGGCTCGCGTACACTGGAACGCGCTGTGCGTACAAGGCTTTACGCTAGGGTGCAATATCACGAACTTGGCTGATTTTTTGAGCGTTTCTCTATGGGTTGCGTTGAAAATATGTAAGGGAGATAACCCAGAAGGAACGCTGTTTCGAGGTTAGCGTGTTACTCGGACAATGTCAAAACAACTGCTGAAACGAAATGGCAAATTTACAAAACGGATTCATTAAACGATATTAAATATTATGCTTGCCCCTGTATGTAAGTAATATAAATTTTAATACCGAGGAATACAAGTTTATTTGTGATAGCTAAATGTGTATTTCTTGTTATTAGATGCAATTTAACTAAACGTAGAGTGAAATGCTTAGTAAACGACTTCCTTACGGTAACGAAATATTCATTTTTCCGTAATAAGTAAAGGCTTTATAAATCAATCTTAATAAACTGTTCTCTCAGTGTACGAAAATGGTGTAATGATACTTTAGAAAGTACGTCTATTGTGGCAGCAGTCGAATTTCGGAAAGAAGTCCTCTCTACTTTACCACATCTCGCGGCACGTAGGCCACGTGCGAAGCGGCACGACACGCGGTTTGCTCCGTGCTGCGGAGTCTCAGGTGACGGGCAGATTATGATTAGTTATGAAGTAAAAAATATATAGAGGAAAGTGTTGCCTATATTGAACCGGTACCTAAATTGAACCTCCTGGCTATTTTAAGTAAATGAGCATTTCTCCACGTCATCTATCCGTAGAAATTCTAACCTTACCAGTCAGTAGGCATAAACTAAGGTTTAAATTTCTACTGATAAATGACGTGGAAATGCTCACTTATACTTAAAATAGCCAGGAGGTTCAATTTAGGTAGGTACTGGTTCAATTTAGGTAGGTACTGGTTCAATATAAGCAACTCTCCTCTATATTCTTTTTTCCCGCGACTAATCGTAGATTGCGCGGGCCTTTATAAAAGCCCGCGAGGTTTTATTAAACGCGTTGCTGTATCCGCGCCTATCTCCAAAAAAAATTCGAAACAAGAAAGAGAGAGCGATCGTATAAGTACATAAACGATCGCGAGCCCTGCTACTCGCGATCGCTCGGTCTCCTCGAGCCAGAAAAAAATATTGTTGAGGCAACCCTTCGAGAGAGAGCGAGGGTCTTTCGCCGTATACCCCCGCTCCTCAAGCCCAAAGTACCTCGAAACAAAATTCGCACGCACAGCAGCCGAAGGAGGAAAAAGGACGTGAAAGTAAAATATTTTCCTTTTATCGTTCGAGCGCATGGAGCGATCTACTGTTATTCTAGTTTCAGTTTACCCATCGACCTGGCATGGTCCAAATTGCCAAAAATGTGTCCGTTTTTTTAGGTGGCCGAAACGCAGGGTGCGCACCCGATGAGTGCTCGCACACATCTGCCGCTGTTTGCGTTGCCTTCGCGCGTCACTATTTCCATCCTCGGTTTTTTCAACCTCTCTCCCCACCCACCCATAGCGCGGTACGGTTTCGAATGGTTCATTTCGGCGACGCGCATCCACTTCGACGAAATTCTAAACGCAAATGTATCCACCGATCGAACAAGACTTTCCCGGCTTCACTCGACGAGCGACCGTGGCGCGCGTATAGCGATTTGCGAGATAAAAGATTCGACGTTGGAATAACATTTCGCGAATGCGAATCGAACGAACGTGTATATCTCGTAACTGGCGATAGGGACCAGAGAATTGCAAAATAATACACGAGTCGGGCTCTGGTCCGATATGTAGGTCAATACCTTATTTACATAGAACGGCGCGCATGTGAATACGTGCGGATACGTATGTACCTGGTATTCCCGGTTCCCGGGGGATTGCAACGGGATAGAATGGCGTCGGGACACCCGCGTTAAAAAGGAAGGATCGATACGGTCGTCGAAGAGTGGGCGAATGCGGATTAAACGGGGAAGGTATACGCGCGCGTTAAGGAGAGAAAAACAATAAAATCAACCTCTCTTACGAGTTTTCGAATCAATCGGAACGCAGTCGAACGTCTACTGGCGCGCGCAATACGAATGTTTCAACGAAGACTCGGACCTTTCGATGCAGCACTACTGACGCCATCTGTTAGCCGTCGAAGGTACCGCGAGGAAATCTTCACTTCTCTTTCCCTTCGCTCACCAATCGCATCCTCCTTCTCCGTTCTCAACGATCCTTTCGGCATACCGCTTCGAAAGCAACGGCGCAAATGCAATCGTTTCATCGCGGAAAAAAGAGAGTAGGTACCTGTACGCTTTCAACGACGAATCGAGCGATCGTCCCCGCTTCCCCGTTAAAGAGTCAAAGTAAAAAATCAACAAACACGACTATCGAGATACCCGGAGGGAGTCGAACTTTATCCCGAAACGATTCGAACTCGAGCTCGGTTTCGAGCGTTGCCGGGTAGAGGCTCGATGGGCTATAGAAAACGAGAGAGAAAGGTTATAAGGGGAAAAAGAGGGCGAAGAGGGGAAGGGGGGGGGGTACCGTTCTTCGTTAGGGGGCTGAAACTACGAAGTTCATTTATATCTATCGGACGACTGGCGTAACTTTGGAGGGATAAGTGCAACCGGCGGGATTGAGGGGAAAGCTTGGTGGTCAGGCACATGCAGTTACAAGTTTGATTCTCTCGCGGTAGATGAGGCGGCGATGGTGCGGAGAGGGAGCTAGAGGTGAGCGGAGGGTCAGTCGCTCTCCCACATCCATTTGTCTCGTTATAGTTTATCGATACGACGAACGTATACCTATCCAGTCGACGACGGTATCGTCCATCCCTCCGCGCTCTCCGTATGCGACGACACTTTAAAACCACTTTAAACTTCGCCCGAACTCTTGCACGCGCGCTCGAGCGTTAGGAATTTATTGGGAAATAATGGAGCGAGTTTACCGATGGCAGTTCTCGGTGAGAACATGTAAGAAGGGCGTGCCAGTATCTCGATGGGAACACTCCTCCTCGCCCGATTCCCTTAGTCCCGTAACCCTTTGAAGTATAAATTGACCCTCGTCCACGTGAAAAGACCATTACCGCGAAGGTGGTCGATCTTTTTTTCATGACGGGATGGAGGACTATGTAGATTTTCTCGAACGATTTGCGATGGCTCGAGATCGATCGATACAGTGATCGAGTGAATTTTCTATTCTGTATTTGCTGCATATATAACATCTTTGAACAGAACCGTTATAAAATCCGGCCGGCATCGGTCAACTGTGCAGACAGGTCGTTACGCCGTAAACATTTATCCGGCAGGTATATCGTAATAAGCAACAAGAACTTCCGGGGGCAAATTAAGGATTTAACTACGTGCACAGCGGGGGAGGAACGAGGGCGACCGACTTCGTTTGCTTGTTTTTATCTTTATTAATTTAACGATGTCATTCCCCGTTCAAACGCGTAATGGTCCGCTCTCTCCTCGAAAAGAGAGATAAAACGAACGGAAAGGACCGAAGGGAGAAGGATGAGGGCGTAGCGGAGAAGGACATTTTTAATAATCTTCATTATTTTTGCTCAACGAGGATTTACAGGGCTACGTCTGTATTCCGTCCGTCCGCTGAGTATATTTTTACCCCGGAGAAAATTTTACAGCAATTACTCCTCGTCGGTGCAGCGGTAAGAAAAAAAGGCAGTCGGGAAGCCGAGCTTTGCAATGTTTTCCGCGTTGAGTCTCCGACAACGTCGACGGTGAATACGACGTATAACGATTTCCGTCTTGCTACACCTCAAAGCTTCCTTATAGGAGGGATTTAATTTATATCGCGGAGGACGGTCGGCTTTCCACCGCCTATTTCTCTTTACTCTCGCTGTTCCTCGTCCTTGCCGTGCAGTGCGCCCTGAAGGTCCGCGGAAAGGCAACGCCCGCCGTCGTTCGATGTTGACGATCGGCGTCGAAGCGGAAGAACGTCGAAAAACTCTCGTCGAAAGAATGCCGGTCTCATTAACCTCCTACAATGGATATATTAACGGTGTCACGGCTGTGTTTTGCTCTCGACGAAGATAGGTTGTGGTATTGTTAACAGGCACGACGAAGTAAATGAGTTTGCCGAGAGTCGACCGCCGAGTTATAGGAGAGTTGCGACTGTCTATCCGTCTATACGCCAGCAAGACGAGCAAGCGAGAAGGATTCGAACGGGCGGACGATCGACCGCTCGCCGCTCCTTTCGATGATGTGCGACTCCAGCGTTAAAGCCCGCGCGAATAACATGATGCGTCCTGAATGTCAAATTTAAATAAAAGTAGAGCAGTTTCTGATATTAAAAACATAAACGCGGATTTTGAAGAATTTCGGGAATCCAACGTTTTGTAGCTTCCTGATCAAAAAATTATTCAACAAATTAATCCAACTTTTTGCTCGACCCACTATTACGAATCGTAGCGCTTTTAAGAGCTCAGTAGCGCATGGAATAAACACAAAATATATACAGAAGGGTAATGCTGGATTGGTATCGTTGTAGAAAATTGCGAACAATCATTCAAAATTCTCAAAGAGCCTTCTACCCTGATCTTTCGAAAGGAACTCATCGCGCCACTCGTCGGAGCCGTCCAATTTACCAAGGCATACGTGACACGTACCCCGCGAATCGTTACCCTTAACGGGACATTTTGAAAAGTTGCATCCTCGACCCTTCCCTTGTTACGGCGTCAGTAATTGCATGGTGGCAACGTGCTAAGATTCGCTCCGTTCCTCTCGAGATCCGCGCGGAAGATGGGGGTCGGACGGCCGGTCTGGGGCGGGTGAGACTCGACGAGGAGGGCACGAGGAGGGGAAAACGTTATCACTGGAGATCACGCTAATCTAACGCCTTCATCTCGATCCGCCTGCAACCCCTCGCTGATCCGACTTGACTTTTTGTAACGACTTCTTTTCCCGTGTTCCTTCGGCAACCGACCGACCGACCGACCGACCGACCGACCGACCGGCCAACCGGCCTTCTCGCTCTATCCCTCGCCGACTGCAAGAACCCATCCCCGTAATTATCCGATAAGCAGAAGAACGCTAGGTTTTCCCTGGCCGTGGTGATATAAGGCGTGCTCTCCCTCTCTCTCCAGTTTCCAATTACACGCGGGGGAGCAAAAATGGCCAGCTTTTTCTAGTGTTGTCATAGGAAATGGATTCCGGCACTGATGGTGCGCGCGTTTACTGCAGAAGCGGTCCTAATTTCCTGGATGGTTAATCGATGATTTCGAAGGCGGGTATACTCGAATCACTACTCACCGAGGCTTCGATCGAGGCCATCAGGATGAAGTGTGATACATTTCTATCGTATCTTACTAATTTTTGGGAAATACATAGGTATCGAAACGAGCGGCTTTTCGGGAATACTTAGTCCTGGAGATTCGGACTATGCGGGTAACAACGAAGAAAACATGCACCTGCTTCGTAATTGAACGCTCTCGTGAACAGTTGACACCTTCTTATCCTTAATTAAGCCCGTATCCCTCGCGATAAAATGACGCCGACGTCTAAACGAGCCGCAATTTGACGGTCGGGTTTATAGCGCGAAGGGAATTTGGCTCCAGATGCGCTAAGCCTGGTATAACGCGCGCGTGGGGATAAAAGTGTCTTTACTAAAGGCGAAGGGCTGTCCGACAAGGGCGAGGGTCAGTGCCCTTCGAATTACGTATCTTATATAGTTTATCTGTCCTTACTCATCGGTTGTTAGGCTATCTAAATCATCGGTACTTTGGACGTATTCGATAGCAGTGAATTCGACGTTTGTCTTGAGTGGCACGGACTTTTCGGGAAGAAGGAAATGGAATGTAGGGTAGACCGGGGACAATTGTAACAATTTACCTTTATTGCACTATGGCGATTAAAATATGATAGTTACAAATAAATGTTAGACATATTCAAATAGAGACTTTGATTTAGTACAAAGTTAGTTCAAGATGAGGGTTATTTATGAAACCAATAAAAAGTTGTTTTTGATTAAATAGACTTGTTAGAAGTGCTACAACCGTCCCAACCCCTAGGACGGTTGTAACGGTGTTCGGGAACAACTGTAACACAACTTCTTAGACATAAATTATACATTTATGACAAATACAACATAACAAAAGTAAACATTTCCTGTTATAAAACAAAATAAAAATATATTCTTTGGCAAAAATCAGTTATAATACGCCTAGGCCTATTATAATACGACTGATATCACAATACGCCAGCGACATATGCATCAAATAAATTTTTGATTCGCGTCAACACAATATTTCAATCGTCTCCGGCTAGTGTCGTTACTATTGTCCCCGAAGGCCTAATTTTTCCACAACGCCATTTAATTCGTTACTCTTCATATAAAAATAAGTTGCAATATGTACATATATAATATCGAAATACCCGCTTTAAGATATACCAGTTAAAAAAGATCCAGAATTCCAACCAATAGCCAAAAAATTACGATTATTTAAACCTAGAAAAACTTACCTGGAATATGCAAAAACAGTTTATCGCCTACCAGCTGAACCGTTCGCCATCAAAGGTGGCGGCTTACTAACCTATGTAGGGATACGTACGAGGCGAATTGTTTGTGGTATCCGCGCATGCACAGTTATAATACAGGGTGCGGCAAAATGATAGACACTATTTGGGATGTCAATAAAAACCAAACCACACAAAGCAAAGAAAAAAGTTTTTTATTTTTGGAAACTACATATCATGCCATTTTGAAACGTTATATTCGAAAAATTACATGTTTAAATGACGGCCATAAACTTAAGTTTGTGCCATTTTCAGTTATCGACATGGCTTGGAAAGGAGCGCATCGCGATTCCGCAAGAGATGATCCGTAGAGTAATAGCGCGCTTCCGTGAAAACCTTCAAGAGTGTATCGACAATAATGGCCGACATTTAAGAGATGTAATTTTTTGAACGTAACGTTTCAAAATGGCATGATTGTAGTTTCCAAAAATAAAAAAATGTTTTCTTTGCTTTGTGTGGTTTGATTTTTATTGACATCCCAAATAGTGTCTATCATTTTGCCGCACCCTGTACTCTCGGAATTATGCCCGATCGATGTTACAATTATTGTACCCTGTTACTTTTGTCTCTGGTCTACACTACCGTCGTGCAGCTAAAGTATACATGTACAACGATTTACTTGTGTAATTGGCTTGCACAAGCCAATTGGCGCAAATTGCATTAGCGTCTAAACAGGCCTTAGGGGAGACCGGGGTTGGTTGTTACAATTCTTATATAATCATATATTTTGGACACATTTATTGAAACTGATTTAAAAAAATAAGTGTTTACATTGAACTCGTACTTATACCTAATTATAAAAATAAAGTATCGCTTATTCATCTCTAACAGAAGTTATACTGCACGCATATTAAGAGGGTCTAGTCAGTTGTAACAACCAACCCCACGGCGGGGTTGGTTGTTACATCTTCGGAGTTAGTTGTTACAATCACATAGGTATTGCTATTTAGTCATAATCAGAGTCGCAGTTGAGACATACATAGTACAAACCGACTTCAACACATAGCTCATGAGCCCATCCATGGCATTTGGTGCATTTTATCCATTTTTCGCCAGATTTAGAATTGGAATATGTTTCAGCACAAACTAAGCACAATGTGTTGTTTTCCTTTGCTTTCTACTGCTATATTTCTCTTTACTCTACTTTACTTAATTTGGTGTTTAGTTCTTTTGGCGTCTCGTTTTTCTTGCTCTTTTTGTAATTCATTTTTATTAGGAGAGTCGCGCATAAAGAGCTACGCGCGGTTCATGGAACATACCGCTCGCCTTGTCATCGGAATTGACGCTTGATTAACTAAATATGGATATCGCGGTGATACTAACTGCTAAGAAACGATATTCAAAGTTCCGACCATCGTTTGTCGGAACAATGATCGATGCTACCAAGAAGCATGAATCGACCCTCCGAATTCCGTCGCTCGGTGCGACGGAACACGTTTTAAGCACTTATTTCAAGAAAATCATACACTTTGGCTGGCTTACAATGTAACAACCAACCCCACTGAAACTGTAACAACCAACCCCAAGTGCGCCGTTCGAACAAAAGCCAATACACTTACCTAACCTTAAATTTAATTGAAGTATAGAAGTGTCGGAAATGTTACTTACATTCAGGTATGTCTTGAAAAAAATTGCTAAATATGTAGCATTTGCACCACTGTCGTAATAAAAGAAAATGTCCGTGTATAAAATATCACTAAAGCGGTCAAAAAACAAATAAGTGTTATTTATTCGGTAACGATACAGCTAAGTTGAACACAACTTCACTGAAAGATGGTGCCGCGTGCGCTGAACATATGATGCTGATGGTAGCGCTGTATTATTCTTGGTGCGCATTTTATACTAATTGTAACAACCAACCCCTGTAACAACCAACCCCGGTCTCCCCTAAGGGTAGGCTTATCCCGAATGTCTCGTGGCAAATTGCGGTGTGGGTGCAGTCTAGGATTTTCTAAATCCAAATCTAGTGATATTTAAATTTTGCGATATTTTCATTTGATAGTAGGATTTTTTATTTCTAATTTTTGGCAAATATCAAATAATAAAATACGTGAAATAACGTTACCCGATATATTTTCCTCTACAACTGTTTAACTTATGAGGTATTAGCGTGCATATGTACATACTTTTGTTTCATTAGGCTTATTTTGAAAGATATTGCTAGTGTCCAATACTGCTGTATTAAGTTAAAAAGGCGTATCTGACATTTTTACAGTTTTGAGATATTAGGGTTTTTCTAATTCGTTTCATGCAACACTGATAATGAAATTCAAAATAAATGATAAAATATTTTATTCTTTCTGGACCAGATACGACTTTTTTAACTTAACCTCGTGTCAGACTTGTATACAATTTAATAAATTCAAAAATTATTTTTTCTAAATACGCCCTTTTAACTTAACACAGCAGAACAACTATTAGGTGCCGTGTGGCGCCAGAGAAACTCCTTCTATAAGAATATTTATAATAATTTCAACTGAAGTCTCTATAAAACGTATGAACTGATGTTTGAAATTTTTTAAACTTATCAGGATGTGTCGGTTGGTAAAACAATAATGGATCAAACACGTAAAGGAATGCGCCACGATAAATAATCTTTTTGTAATAAATAACCGTATTATGCGACCGCAGGGGAACCGGGGGTTAGGGGTCACACGAGTACGGTTATGATGTTATCGTGATAATCGACGCTCGATAATATCCTCCAATAAATTTTGTACGATAACGAAGAGGATTTATATTATTGGAGCACCGCGTGCTATAACGCCCATTACGGCGTGCTCCGGGGCCAATTCGTTCTATTTTGACGTCACTTCCAGCGCGACGATAATAACGCGTAATCAGACCTCACGCGATTTGTCATTAAAAATACAGTTTTATGTGAGTTTCAGACTTGTGATAAAAGGTACTTTGATTGGTCTTAGAAAAAATTGCACGATTCTTTAATTATCACTCAGAAATATCGTGCTTGAACTGTTATGATAAGTTTTAATTATTTTTAAAAATTCGACCAAAAAATCGACTTCTTTTTATCAGAAGGAAAAAAAATTGTATCGCTTTAAGCTACTTTCCACGATGTAGACCATACGAAATAACGCGCGATAAGATTGAATACGCGAGCGTAAAGTAACCAGCAAAGAGAAGAGAGAAAGGTGTTCTGGAAAGGCAGGGAGAATAAACGAGTTAAAAATAAAAGGAGGAAAGGAAGGTTCCAGAAGTGTCGGGAAACAGTAGCGCATACATATGTAGATATGCGTAAATATTTAAAAGAAGACGAAGCGGTGATAGTTTTTCCAGTTGTAAAAGTGATAATGGCACTGCAGGGGTTGCAACCATGCCGGTCACATGGTGTCGCAGGGAAGGTACGTGCAATAGCTTAGCGCCGGTATACACTTTACGAACTCCCTTTATGATCGCATAAATGTTTCATAAACTGCTGTTTTTACAGCTCACTCACTCCGCGTCTTTCATTGCCGATTTCTAGCAAGGGGGTAATATCGTCGAGGATTAAAGGACGTCAACGTAAACTCGGCGTTCCCCCTTGCGGATCGGATTTTGGAAAATTGCATCAACCCTACTCATGATGGCGCGGTTGCGCGTTGATGCCGCTACGATTTGTCCGATGGATATACGGGGTTTTTCACTGGACCTGCAAAATAGCAAATATAACGTATACTTTTTTTAGAACTATAGACGATGAATGTCATCGTTGATTGTTCGTGGTGGATAGGAGTGGTTAAGCAGTATTGGCAACTGTCAGTGATGAAGCTCTTCAATCAGGTAGGTGCGCCTGATACCTGATTGCACTCTAGTTCTACTTAAAATCAGGAGTACTTGCTTCAGTTTATAGACCGTCAGATAGTGACCGATTCTGGTGCCCCATTTTCGCATACATGCCTCGAAGAGGGTTGAAAAGTACTTCGATGCTGAGTAGAATAAAGCGAAATTTACGAATGGCCCCTGGGGATAACATATGAAAAATTCGATTTTTCTTAACAGAAATAAAAAGGTGTCTGTCGCCCATTTTCTCACGCATGCCTTGTTCACTATAAATGATTAATTAATATAACCTGACTTTGGAAAACCAAAGGCATGAGTGTTGTAGGTGGCTAAAGGGTTGAAATAAGGGCGTAATCTTGTAAGAAAAAATCGAGATTTTGAGTGATTTTCCCACACATACCTACTGGAAGTATGGAAACGTACATCGTCATTAGCCCGAAAAAAATATTGGCATGTGTGAGTGGCGCGAATGGATAAGTACATTTTGGAGTCGTAAATGTTAACGGATTTTTTTTCGATTTTTCAGTTTTTTTTCTTAAATTCATAAGTTTTTATTGCAATTAATTTGGTTCATGGAAAAATAACTGAAAAATCGAAAAACAAAATCCGTTAACATTTACGACTCCAAAATGTACTTATCCATTCGTGCCACTCACATGCCAATATTTTTTTCGGGCTAGTGACGATGTACGAGTCCATACTTCCAATAGGCATGTGTGGGAAAATCACTCAAAATCTCGATTTTTTCTTACAAGATTTCGCCCTTATTTCAACCCTTTAGCCACCTGCAACACTCATGCCTTTGGTTTTCCGAAGCCAGGTTCTATTAATTAATCATTTAGTGAACAAGTCAGGCGTGAGAAAATGGGCGACAGACACCTTTTTATTTCTGTTAAGAAAAATGGAATTTTCCATATGTTATCCCCAGGGGCCATTCGTAAATTTCGCTTTATTCTACTAAGCATCGAAGTACTTTTCAACCCTCTTCGAGGTATGTATGCGAAAATGGGGCACCAGAATCTGTCACTATCTGACGGTCTATTAAGTGTTTTGTCATTTCAGTTGCCGATCCTGCTTAATCTCTCCTACCCATGGTAGTACACCACGACCAATCAATGATGACGCTCATCGTCTGTAATCCCATAAATCGTATACATTTGCTGTGCTACAGGTCCAGTGAAATAGCCCTGTATGCATGCAATACGAATAACCAACGGTCGATTTCGCGATCTCATTCAGCGAAAATCAATGAAGTCGTCGTTAGGACGAATTCGACAACGGGGAACTCGCGTTTCTTGATCACCAGACGACGAGGGCGCGGCTACGGTTGGCGGTCGGTCGCGTTGGAGGGGTGAGAAGGGAGTCTGCAGAGTTTTTATCGCCCCTAAAATATTGTCATCATCGCGCTTAATCGCGTAATAAAATGTTTTTGTCCGCTTGTTTGTCTAGCCGAGCTGCGTGCGTGAAGAGGGGTAGAATGGCACGCGGCGAAAAATGAATCTCCGTGGCGCGTTGCCAGATACCCGAGCGTGGCTTTGAGCAACAAACTTTCGAAAGTCCGCGCGTCGAAACGCGACGGAGACGCGAGGCCGCGGAAAACTTTCTCTCTCTCCCGGTGCGACGCGAGCGTCCGGATGATTAATGCGCCACTGGCTCAACGCTTATCGGCGGCGAGACGATAGCTGCCGTAACGGACCGGCGAAACGGATGGACGGGTGCTGCTCGTATACGTCGAAATTTTTGAAGACCCTCTTCGAAGTCTCGTTTATATTTTCGAGGAAAAGGCACGCGGGCACGGCGCGATAAAGGCGAGGTTATAAAAACGTCGGTCCCATTAGGAACTTTGTTAAAACGCTTCTAAAGGGTTCGCTTACTGTTTCAACTTTTACGCGCTCGTTAACCTAATGGAGAATAGGCATCGGTTGGTAGGATACCTGCGCGGAGTACACCCCCCCTCCAGCGGCGGTCTCACTCGCTTTCGTATAACAACTCGATATAAACTGTAGGATTTTCTCGTTTACATCGTGGCGAGGAGAGATAAAAAGCTACGAGCATCCTCCCAGTCGTACTGGGGCCCAGCCTCCGTACGTTTACCGTGTGCCACGCAGCGGAAGAACGTTCAACGAGGAGGAAAAAATTGTTTAATCCGGTAGGAGGAGAGATCGTTAAAAGGAAACTCTCCGGAATCGCGGAATCGTCGACTACGTCGCGGTACTAATCGATTTTCGTTCCGCGAAATGCATTCTCGAATTTATTAGATCCGTGCACCCCGACTGCAGGCTATCAAGTTACGCTACGCCCGACTATAACAATTATTTACATTGCCGTACTGCAGGCAGCAAGTGGAGCAATAATATGCATAGGAGAGCTTACGCCGTTCCCGTTACACTGCTTTCCGCATTAACGCATAGGCGGCCAAACGAGCCGGAAATAAACTGGAATTACATACATACCTATCGGGGGGTCGCTCGCCCTTGGTTTCGATGTTCCAATGCGGAGACGTTGCACTTGCCGGTGGATTTTGCGGCAGGAGACTCGAGTCTGTTCGAAGTTCTACTCTCGACTCTTGTGTAATTTGCTTTGAATATTTAGTACTTTTTAATACCATTATATCGACCGTCTGTGGGGGATATGAATTTTAGCGCGACTAAAAATTTTAAGAATCGACCGAAAATTTTATTCGATGACATTGGAAACTGCTTCATAAAACGAATTCGATGATCTTTTTGCTATACCTAAATCGAGTTTCGTCATTCAAATATACGCTTAACCGCGATGTCTGCTGTTTTATTAGATGTCATATATGCTAAGCCGAGTATTCGGTGTTGTGAAAAGGCTTGAAAAAATGTAAGGTAACCGTCGCTCAAGGGAGGATGCGCGGTATGATATAAACGTAATGACAGTGGAAATTGTATACAGTTTGCTTCGCGTCGTGTTTCGTACCTACTGGTCGACTAGGTTCGAACGTGGAACTGGAAATATGTCAGTATCGTTGAGAAAAGGAATACTCACTCACAAGGAGGAAGGGATGTAGCGGATTTCCGATCTTGAAACTCAGAAGTTACGCGCGCGTGAGACGTACTTTTATAAATATGTACCTACATCACGTGTTATTATATTTATGCTATTAAGAAAGCGATCGGTATTTTCTACCGTAATTGTTAACCCTTAAATGCATATTGTTGCTTTTCGGCAACACACTGCCTACTATACCTTTCAAACTCACACTAGAGCAAATATCGACTAGCTGCATAGAGTGTCCGTTGGGCTACGTACTGCTTTATAATAGGCTATAAGCATCTGTTGGTACATGGCGCTCATGTCACTGTATTATTGACATTTCCCAGTCTGCAGACAACCGGCGAGCAACGGGATAAGAAAATGAAATGCAAGCTGCCTAACTGCAAAGGACTTACCTATACCAAGTGTGAGAAGTGCGATGTAGAATTATGTTTCAATAAACGTAATAATTGTGTCAAAAAATTTCACACGTAATGTAATGTCATACTATGTACTTAAGAGGCCGACATACCAGGCCCACTAGTTTCTCCTGCGGGGCAGCGGTGAGACGAGGTAATGTCAAAACGCTAGAAGGGGCTGGAGCTACGCGAGGTTAGCGATGTTGCCGAATGCATGCAGTGTGGACACGGTCCGGTTAGGTTAGGTCTTACGCCGGCCTCAGTGGCGAGAGCATGGCTCGCTCCCGTTTAGACCGGGATACCGCGTCGCGCGCGCGTTCCAAGTGTCTCCGGGATTGGCGTACATCATGTCACCAATGCTTCGATAGCGCAACGGTTAAGTTGCCGGGCTGGAGGTCTCGATGTCGCGGGTTCAATTCTTGTTGGAATTTTTTTTTTATTAACTTTTTTCATTCGATTACAACCTTTTCTTGTTATAGAAAGTGGTTTACATTATCGAATAAAATAAGAGTTTCAATTTTTTTTCATAGTTTTACGTTATTTTCTTCCTCGTTGAGGTGAACCAATATTATTAGAAAGAACAGTTGGAAGCATCGTTGCATTTTTTTATTCTTACATTTCGTCATGGGAATTTTTGGCTGCCGAAGATTTTATACATGATTTTGGATAATAATTGTCGAAAAAACATTTGAAGCACACCATATTTTGACACCATGAACATTTGACGAATGGAACTTTGCCACACGCACATTTACACTTTAAAAGCGTTATGGGAAAGCAAATTTCATTGACATTTTCGAAAAACGGCCTGGTTGGCAATAATATTAGTTCACCTCAACGAGGAAGAAAAAATAACGTAAAACTATAAAAACAATTGAAACTTTTATTTTATTCGATAATGTAAACCACTTTCTATAACAAGAAGGGATTGTATAATCGAATGAAAAAAAGTTAATAAAAAAAAACCCCGACAAGACTTGAACCCGCGACATCAAGACTCCCAGCCTGGCAACTTAACCGTTGCGCTATCGTAGCATTGGTAACATTATGCACGCCAATCCCGAAGACACTTGGAACGCGCGCGCGACGCTATTCCAAGAAGTTTTCAAGACAAAATCGATTTGACATCTGCCGGCCCCCCCCCCCCCTTGTGAGATACGCCCTTACGTGATAAGACCGACGATATTCTGCTATTCGTGGCGGAGACAAATCTGACAACCCCGCAGTCCGTACGTAGTGAAGACGCTAGATGGAAGCATTACTCGGCTGATAAAAGTAGACGAGTAATAGGTTTGAAATAAAGGTTTTCTGCAATGGGCTTTCAGAAATCTTTCGTGCAAAAGGTGGTAGTACCTTGTACAAGGTTTATTTTAGGGTCCCATAGAAGAATTCATTTCAATACTTTGATTGTTTCCGCGTTTACAACTTGCAAAATATAGGTATATTTGTGAGGTCGCCGATGGATTACAACAAAGAAATTTATTTATTTTTTTCTATATGGCCCTAGATTTATGTTTTTTAAGTGTGGTGGCGAAAAGTACAAAAGGTTCTTATGCACCATGTTGGAATTATCGCTTTACAGCCGCGACAACTTTTCCGGCGTTTCCAGACGGGGTGTGTCGGCCTCTTAATGCATGATGTTGCCATTTGGCTACATACCCTTTTTTCGAAAAAAAAAAAAACGGTTCAAAGTGAAATATAATTTTTATTTTTATTTCTCCCTGTATTAGTTTTGTAAAATCTTCCAGTTTTTCATTTTTTTATTTTTAAACAAAAAATCATGCATTTAAGGGTTAAATACTAAGTTATGAGATGCCTATTGAATTACGAGACTCGCTCCTATGAGTTTAGAATTGATATCATAACGGAGAGATTCTCGGTAGGTATACGCGTTATTTCAGATATATGCGTTTGTTTTCAGGTCAATTCGAATGATGTAAATGATAATTCTTAATAAATTCACATGTGCAAGATTGATTTTCGCCTAGAATGTATTTCTAAATTTTCGGTTGCAGTAACTTCTCACAAAACGCGCGTACCACGTAAGTACCTATTTCATATTAAAACAGTACAGCGTCGAAAGATCTTGAAACGGAACTTTATGATACACATTAATCTCGAATCAGTTTCTGTTTGCCACGTTCTTTATTTATTGGGAATTAATAGAAGAAACTCATAAAATATTTAATAAGTGACATATGTAAGACTAAGATCGAGCAGCGCTTTAATATATTCACTGAGAGATGCTGCAAGTATTATCATAGCTCTGTCAAATGTACATATACAGACTAACTGTTATCCGCGACTTCGTACGCGTGGTATTTAAATTATTGTATTCTTTTCTTAATTGAAGGGCTCGGGGCAACAAGGGATATAAGCCACATTTTCATTATTCTGAGAAAACTCGGTTTGAATATATCATTCAAACCCTGAAATCATAAAATAAGTCGGACTAATTTTGTTTTAAATGTGTACAAACAGTTGAAAGCAGTGCTTTTGATAGTAAATAATTAATTTTAAAAAATAATTTACATACCTGAAAAAAACAACATTTATTTAAAAACCAAGTGACATATAACTTTTTATAATAAAAAGAAATATCTATTTTTGGTATTTATAATATTTAATAATACATATTTATATTTATATTATATATAATATTTATATTTGGTACCCGTGCACCTCACTTACAAAGCCCAATTGACGGGTGTGAGGGGGGGGGGGGTTGAGCTTCCCCTGCCAGGCGCGTCCCTAGGTGGCGGATAAGGGGAATGGCCGATCTGATCAACGCCCCAGTGGCGCGAAAGGATCGGTTAACGGGAGAGATAAGCACTTCCAATGGTGCATAAACCCACCAACGGGAGAGTGAAGGCTCTCGTCGTGGACCAAAAGCTCCCCCCAAACATAAGGTGTGAGCTACCGTGCTGAGATGTTGTATGGCGCAGGGGGTAAGATGCGTTCCCAAACGGTGCCTCCCAGATACCGGGCGCCCTCTGGGAGTAAATAGCCAAGCCCTGGGTGAACGGACCTCTCCCCAGGTGATACCGCTTATGTCTGACACTCGTGGGACAAAAATGGACCTGAATAAAAAAAGAAACGAAACTACGGAACAACCATCTGGGGCGGAAACGAACCAGATGGGGGACGGAGAAACGGACGGAAGACACAGGGTCGTCAAGCAGAGATTGAGTGGAGCTGCGAGGCGACGACTGAATAAACAGACGCAAGGGGGGGTAAGGACTGAACAAGTCCGCACAACCCCTGGGACGGCGACAGATGGGGCTAGAGACGGAAGTGGGAGGGGGACTAAGAGATTTAACCCCGAACACCCCATACGCCTAGCCCCAGCACGACACAGACTGAGAAAAAGACTCGAACTGAGACATACGCACAAAAGGCGACAAGAATGTTCAGGTGGGCCCTTGTACCAGAAGGGTACCCTGATAGACGACTGACGACGGACGAACTGACAGCGATCAAGAGGCTGCTTAAAGCCCAGATCCTGTCAATACCCGACGGCACAAAGATACCCATCTTCGAGGGGATGTGGGAAAGAGACGGTGCGGCCGTAATAGGGTGCACCGACGAAGAGACTGGGATGTGGCTGAAAAGCCTATTCCCAGAGAACAAGATAGGAAACCTCATCCTCAACGTGGTCTCGACCGAAGAGCTCCCGAAGCGACACAGGGTAGTAGTCCACGTTGAGGATGAGGAAATGACAGCCTCGGAGGCAGTACAGTTTCTGGCAAAACAGAATACGGGACTGGTCAAAGAGGACTGGACGATTGTCAAGGGCAGTGAAAGCAAGGGAGCTACTAGCGCCCACTTCGCTGCACTCGTCAATGATAAGGCGTTACGGGTCTTAGAAAAGCCTGTAACTTCAAACCTCACTGCGGGACTCAGAGAGCAACTGTGAAGTTGCTTGAGAAGAACCGCGGTGGGGATTAGGACAAAATTGAGAAAGACGGGTGAACCCAGATATGGCTCACTCGACACTCAATGTTGTACAAATTAACTTGCATCATAGCAAAAGCGCCTCGGCCATATTGGTCAAGGAGCTAGCGAAGATGCACACAGGCATAGCACTAATACAAGAACCGTGGGTGGTAAATGGTGCTATAAGAGGGCTTGGAGGAAGCGAGAGCTTACTCTTCACGAACTCTGAGGATAAGATTAGAGCCTGTGTGCATTCTTGTAAAGGGAGTGCAGGCGGTTTTCATTCCACAACTGAGCTGCGGAGACCTGGCGGTAGCTAGGGTAAACCTGGCAGACAGGAGTGGAAGCAAACTAGAGTTTATCATAGGGTCAGCGTACTTGCCCTATGACTCAGCAGAACCTCCACCTACAAGGGAACTCAAAAACCTAGTAAAAGAGGTGAGGAAAAGGAAGGGTGAACTCCTGGTGGGGTGCGACGCGAACTCCCATCATGTAGGATGGGGGAGCACTAACACCAATACTAGGGGAGAATCCCTTCACGAATACATCCTGGCATCAGATCTGTCTATACTGAACAGGGGAAATGAACCTACCTTCATGGACCGAAGGAGACATGAAGTGCTGGATATTACCCTATGTTCTGCGGGAGTACTGGATTGGGTGGGTGACTGGAGGGTTTCCAAAGAACCTTCAGGATCAGACCACAGTCAGGTGCTCCTTACGATAAAAGGGCATCGGGAGGGGGTCTCTAAAAGGAACCCTAAAAAGACAGACTGGGATAGGTACGTGAAGGAACTAAAACAGAGGATTCAGGACGTACCTACCCGGTTCTGCCATAAGAATCAGCTCGAGGTGACGGCCGGACGTTTCGCAGAGGCGCTGAGACTGTCATACGAGGCTTGCAGTGTAGAAAATATCCTCAAGGGAACCAAAAAGGTCAACTGGTGGAATAACAAGCTGGCCTCAACTAGAGGCCTGTTAAGGAAAGCTTGGAATAAGGTCAAGAACGCTAAAGACCTACCCAAGAAAGAAAAAGCACTGGAGGAGAGAAGATCCCTTCAGAGAAAATATAATAAAGAACTGGCACATGCTAGGAAAACAGGCTGGAGGAAATTCAGCAGCAGCATTGAGGAGTACCCAGCTAGCAAAGTAGTTCTATAAATTTAGAGTAATAGGAGTTTTATATTCTGTTAATGTTTTATAGTTGTATCTAGAGCACTGCATTGTTGCATTAATGTGGCACGTGAGACTATTTTGCCTTCAGAAACTGAATTGTTTTTTAAATTTGTTGCAAGAACGTTCTTAGAGCATAATTTATAGAGCATTTATAAGATAACTGCTAATGTAGCCCTATAAGAGTGTACAGTAACACAATTTTACAGCAATGGTGCTTATAGAATCAAATTACTGTAAAACCGATGCAAAATAGTGCCTTATAGAATTATACCATCTTCTGTGACACTCTTATAAAATTATTCCGTAAAATGTCGCTTATAGTTTCTTTATAGAACTATTGTGTAAGGGGTTGCTATAAGTTACAATTTTGCTGCGCAGAAAAAATTACAAATATGAAAGCTGCTATCGAACTTAAGAGAAAAAGCTCTATAAGGCAGTTATAGAGAATAATAATACAGTTGTTATAAAATCATTATAGAGTAAATAAGTATTAATACAAGCCTTTTTGTTCCATAAAAAAAGACGCTATGGAACTACCATACCATAACCACATTTTATTTGATGCCATGTTTTAAGAGTTTATTTTGTTATGTGGGGTGTACGAGTTTTGTGCAATTGCAATATTTTTAATATATACCTACAATATAAATAGGTGAAATGATATCAATAGTATGGATTATGTTTACTTTTTGACTATTTTATATACAGTTGGTTGATAAATTCATCAATTTAGAAAACATTTTTTTTTATTAAATTTCCAGTATCATAGAAAATATAAGGTAAACTAAGGGCGCGTCAAAAATTACTATTATGTACTATATATTTCACGATAAAGCTTTTTCCGCATTAAAATTTACTGCTCCCTGATGGACTCTATACAAACCAACTAAGCAATTCGTAATGATGTGAGTACACTTATGCAGGTTGATTAGAACCATCTTGGTTCTTGGTCTATCCATATTATTTCTGACATGTGCAGCGTTGTGATGTGATACAGAAACATTTTGTTTTTAAAAGAGAGAATTAAACGATTTTAAAGTTCTCTAAATAGAACACCATGCACACAGGAGCGTTCAGCAGATGAGGACTCGAAGACACCGACCGATCAACGAAGTTAAGCAGCAAAAAGTGCGGACAGTAGTTGGATGGGTGACCGCTCACGATGAAAAGATATATACTACTACTAGAACACCCATGCAACACCAAAATTGTATAACGAAGCAATATGCGTTGCTAAAGAATAATTCTATAAGAGTTCTTTTTTTGTTCTATACCAGAATTCTAAGACAACATTTTAGAACTGCTATAGACTTTTTATGAGATTGCTTTGTAACTGTTATAAAGATTCTTTAAGACCTGTGAGAACGTTTACTCAACAATTCTATAAGTGTTCCTGCAGACCTTACAGAACAGCTTAAAGAACTAAAACGTTCTATAGAAAGGTGCCCATTCTTATTCTATAAGTGTTGTAAGAACGTTTTGAAAATGTTCTTAGAACAAACATTGCTCTATAAGATTTGCTCTGGAAACGTTCTTACGATTTTTATAGAACGTGAAATTGCTACTTGGGTATGCTGAGGCCTCCAGACTAGTTAAAGTACTGGGGGGAAAGAACAACGCAAATGTGGGTTGTTTAATCAAATCAGACGGACAATATACTTGGAGCACGGAGGAAACTCTGGAGCTCCTGCTTGAGGAGCACTTTCCGGGCTTTGAAAGAACGAGAGAATGGAGGCAAGAGAGCAGGTATGGGCAAAAAGCACCAAACTGGGCTCTTGCTGCTAAAATTGTATACCCTCAGGCGGTTGAATGGACTGTTAGTACATTCAAACCACTGAAGTCACCAGGTCCAGATGGCATCTACCCCCTAATGCTTCAAAGGGGTCTAGAAGTCATAATTGGACTATTAACTAAACTGCTTAGAGCTAGTGTTGCTCTTGGTACAGTTCCAAGGGTCTGGGGAGAAGCAAGGATTGCCTTCATACCCAAACCCGGAAAAACGGCTATATTAAGCCAAGAGACTTCAGACCCATAAGCCTAACTTCCTTTGTGTTGAAAACCTTAGAAAGGCTTATGGATAGACATATTAAGAGTTCATACATAGCCGAACGACCTCTATCCCCTGCACAATATGCCTATAGGGAGGGCAGATCCACAGAGACTGCCCTACACCACCTTGTGGCAAGGGTGGGGGAACAGATAGAGGAAGGGGGCTATGCTATGGCACTCTTCATAGACATTGAAGGAGCGTTTGATCGCACCGGATACAATGTAATAACCGAAGCCATGTCTAGTGGAGGGATACCAGAAACACTAATAGACTGGACTCGGAGCATGTTGGCGAACAGATTGGTGATCGCCAAGAAAGATGATATAGAGGTAAAGGGGCGACCATCGGGAGGATGTCCGCAGGGAGGGGTTTTGTCACCTCTACTGTGGTGCCTCGTAGTGGACGAACTCTTAGAACTACTGAGGAGGGAAGGATTCCTGGTCCATGGCTATGCAGATGATGCTGCGGTTGTGGTCAGGGGCAACTTCCTTAGTGTACTAAGGGACAGAATGAACTGTGCCGTACGAACAGTGGATGAATGGTGTAAAAAGACCAATCTCTCGGTGAACCCGGAGAAAGTGTCTGCCATGATATTCACTAGAAAATACAAGGTGGAGTACCCGGAACCATTAAGGTTCAGGGGGACAAACATCGAGTATGTCAGAACACAAAAATACTTGGGTGTCGTCTTAGACACCAAGTTGCATTGGAAAGAACATATCACATGCCAGATCGCGAAGGTATATGCCTCGCTATGGGCATGCAGAAGAGCAATGGGCAGAAACTGGGGCTTTAGTCCCAGGGTCAAGAAACCGGTTGAAAGCCCTTCAGAGCGTGTTCCTGAGGGCTGCAACAGGGGCAATGAGATCCACACCAACTGAGGCTCTAGAGGTGGCACTTGATGTGCTGCCTCTTGACCTTTTGATAAGAGAAAGAGCGGAACTCTGCATACAGGATGAACTGCCTTGGGGAGTGGACCAGGGCAAGGACAGCACACACCAGACTAGGCGTGCTTGATCAAGGATCTATGCCCTTGAGACAGGATAAGATAGCCAGGAAATACCAGATCAGGAAGGCCTTTGTGGTCTACCTACCTGAGAGGAATCACTGGGAAATTAGTAAGAGGACTCCGGGTCCCACAGTCAGGCACTGGTACACCGATGGGTCGGGGTACGGGGGTCGCTTTGGGGCGGGAGTCTTTGGACCTCAAGAAGACCTCAGGGTAAGTATCGCCCTGGGAGACAAAGCCACAGTGTTCCAGGCGGAAGTCTTGGCAATAAAACACTGCCTGGAACTACTTGTAGAGCAGCGCACTGCGAACAAGTATATTTATATTTGGTTTGACAGTCAAGCTGCTATAAAAGCACTCCACAGGACAAGCACAAATTCACAGATTGTGTGGGAGACTATGGAAGTGCTAGAGATTCTAGGGAAAACCAACAAGATTACTCTTGCTTGGGTCCCCGGACACACAGGAGTCCATGGTAACGAGATAGCGGACGTACTGGCGAAAGAGGGCACCAGAAAGGAGAACCTCATGCCAGTGGGAGTCCCCTTTGCCATGGGCAGGTTAGAGATTAAGAGGAAATTCCACAGGGAGCATTTTCACCGGTGGACTAATCTAGGAACGGGCAGACAGGCGAGGAATCTAATGCCTCGTCTAGCACAAAAGAGAGCCAGGTTACTAGTGAATATGAACAGGATAAGCCTGAGCATTACAATCAGACTATTAACTGGTCACGGAAAATTCAACTCACACTGCAGAAGACTAGGTCTATCGGAAACGGATAGATGTCGATACTGCAAAGTGGAGAGGGAAGATGCCCAGCACCTGCTGCTGGAATGTCCAGCACTAGGGGCTTATAGACACCGTCTGATAGGCGAGGCTTTTCCTAGCCTGGAAAGGGCTAGAGAGCTAGGGGTGGAATGGATATGTGGACTGGCCAAAAAGGCCAAGATGCAAATCTAAGGTACACCCCTAATCACAGCGGGGCTACAATAAAACTATTAAGTTTTCGGTGGCGTTCAGGGATGATTAGCGTCCTAACCGCTTTTATTATTATTATTATTATTATTATATTTGGTATTTTATTTTGGTGTAAAAGGAACATAGTTTTATATTTTACGATTAGAAGGGTAGCACTTAATGAATAGTATCAAAATTTTGGTTGCCATTCTCCTGTAACAATATTTTAATCACCCAGTGACTAGTAGATATTTTTAATGCAAAAAGGTCACAAGCCACAAATTAGAGAATCGTCTTTGTTTTTGCAAGAACATGATTATAGCACAGTGCAAACTCAGATTTATTTTCACTAGTACCTAAACCTCAACTTTAAGAAAAGATTCAATTTTTAGTGAACAATAATTTAAATTTATTACTATTACAGCATTCTGTTTTTTTTTCTATAGAAGGGCATAAGCCATTTTTATTTCTGCATAAAGGGCACATAAGCCACTATAAAACTTACTTACCGATAAATCGCTGAAGGATTCATCATCAGAAGTTGAGCTTGTTTCAACACAATTCCGGTCTTTAACTGAATCACCTGAGTCGAAATCACGATTACTATCACTTGAATTGAACTCATCTTCAGTCTGTTTTCATTTGCACGTCCTTCCAGTCACAGTGGCCATAATGACTTTTGTGTGGCTTATAATCCCCTTGTATGAAAATAAGTACCAACTTAATAAATATACAACAACGGCATTCTCGGCTGTTGGCGCCATATGTTGCAATATGTATGTAATATTTGTTGCGGCTTCTGCCTTGCATTACAGCAATCCATCAGAGCAGAAATTTCATTTTCGCGTAAAATGTTGCTTATATCCCTTGTTGCCCCGAGCCCTTCAATTGACGGATATCAATGAGGGATGTGCAACCTTCTCCCAGCCTTCCCCCTTATACACGCCGTTGATGTCGCCTGTTCAGTTTCATTGAATGCCTCCATCTTGGAGCATTCGCGATATTGAAATTATTATGACTCCACATGCTCTATGCCCTTTGGGTTTTAAGTTACTTTTCTCCCAAACTTTGTCAAAATCGATTCAGTAGTTTAGCTGTAAAGACGTAACAAATATACAGATAACCTCACTGTCGTATTTATAATATTAGTAAGGATAAACAAAGACACCAAAATATGATCGCAGTACCTACTGCTAGCAAAAATCGAAGCATGATGCACACAATTCAGATTATTTTACGTCAAATAAATTTTCGAATTTATTTTGCCATGAATCGCCACGAAACATTCATAGCGCCTCTAGTTGACTTTTCACAGAGATTAGTAGAAGTGATCGGCTATAACGTCCAGTAATAAAAGAGGCCTCATGACTGCCACAGTAAAACGTACCGTACGTTTATGCGAATACCGTTGCGCATAATCGAGCACAGACGGGCCCCGCCATATACCGGTAATTAGTCGCGTGCATTCAGTGAAAGCGCTAATACGCTCCGTCACCGATTTAATTAGCCAATAACTCGTGGTTGGCTGGTCGGACGTGTCTACGTTCGGGCTATTAAACGACGGGCGGAGGGCGATAACGAAATCGACGAGCGAATCCCTCGACGTCGATCTCGTGCCGTCTCTCTCTATAGGATAGATTCTCTGTCGGATTTGTCGGGTCATTACGCGGTATCCTCCATATGTAATGCGCGTACCTATACGCACTCCTTTTATGTCGATCATCGGATTGTAGAAGGATGGCGAGGATGGACGATCGAATATATATCTCAATATGTGTATTGCACGTATAAGTGCATGTATATAGTTATATAGCGATGCAGCAAAGCAGGACCAGATCGAGGCCGTTGATTTCGGATTGAGTCGAGTGGAGTTATGAAAACGCTGTCCGGCACGGCGGCCACCGACCTACATGAGGTCTTTCAAAGGAAATCCATTTACTGCAGAAGAGCGGATCCTGGGTCGCGTCCAGGATACTCTAATGGCCACCGAACCTATCACTACAATTGCTGCCGTCGTCGCCACCGTGGTTACTGCTGCTGGCACCCCGATTAAACCGGGAAGATATCGCTACGCGAAAGAGACGGCAACTGCTGATATGTTTTTGAAACGTATTCATAAGTATATTCCGATCGTGAACCACCGTTCTCCGAGAGATGGACGGGTATAGAATGGAAGAGGTTCGTGATATAAAAGCTCCGATGGTTCGTCTCTTTTCAAGCTCATGATAACTAAAATAAACAATATATCTTTACGCGTGTAATCGAAAATCATTTTATTCTGATATACAATCGAGCCTCATTCATGTAAGCATCGCCTATTCGAAAGAGAAATAGACGATCAAGTAGATCCAAAATTCAGCCCGACAAGTGAGATTCTACTGTATTCAATATAAATTTAGTGATACGTACTACAGAACACCCAGTCAATAATTCTGATCGACCCGCTTAGGGTGACAGTACTTCAGTCGAGTCGACCGTAGCTAAAAGATTGGGGTGATTCTTAGTGTTTTGCCACGAAGGCTAACTTGATTGGTGCTTCATGGCTGTAACGTCCTACGTAGCCGTTTTCATGGAATAAAACGCAGCGGCGAACAAAGCGATAGAACAAGGGAAATCGAATAGCGACGAGCAAGGCCGCTGTGAAGACCGGAACGCCAACTCCGCACACAGCCAAAACTGCACCGCGAGTAACACGAACCCTCGCGCAAGGTGAAGGCGCGAAACCTCTACGTGTCATCCCCGCAACATTAAAAGAAATGCGCCAGCGAAAAACAAGACGCCGTTTTGCGGAGAGGCAATCGACCAGCCGCTGACAGGGAGAAACTCCACGATTCAACGCATTCCTTCTCCTTCCCTTTTTCAACATCAGGAGGGATCCCCACCCGGAACGAAGTCTAACCAGATATAAAAGGAGAATCCTGGATACCCCCCGGAGACAGAGAGTTTTTCTTCCAGATAATCCTCATTCCGTCAAACTTGTAGTTCCTTGTTGTGATTCACGCGTGCTCGTTCTGTTTGTGGTTCGAATAAAGTTCTAATAGTAGTGATTCTGGACTGGTGGTACCTCGAACCCTTTCCCCCTCGTGCAATCGCGTCAAGAGAGCGAGTGATCCAGCCCTGCTAGGAAGGATCGCACGGAAGCCAGGGAGAAGGAGAGAAAGAGAGCGAGAGATCAGAAATCAGAGTTCCAGATAAAGTTAAGTGACAATTGATTGTTCTTCTAAGATATAGAAACTTGCGTGTGTATCCCTGCTCCCCATTCTTTTCCCGAGTCGATAGTTGGTGGTCTAGGGAGTTGTCCATGACGTGACATGGCAAAACAAGAAGATCCGCTCGTACCCCCGTGTGGAAATGTTCATTGGGCCCCAATTACTAGTTGGGCGCCAATTGGGCAGCCCAATCAGTGCCCAATTGGGCTTTCGTTGGGCTTGTAATGCTCCGCCCAACCTATGCCCAATTTGGGCCGCCCAATTGGGCCCCAATTGGGCAACCCTATTTATGCCCAATCAACCTGAAATGTTACTTTTAATGAATTTTAATGAATAAGATTAATAATGAATAATAAGATTAATAATAATTAATAAGATTTTATATTTTCTCATAAAATGTACAAAAGTAAAATATAAACGTATTCAAGCGGAACAATGATTGATACAAATCATACGCGCGGGTTTTCTTAGTTTTTCATAAGTACAATTTAAGAATTTTCTATTTTCAGATTTTATAGATTTATATGCAAGGGGGATTAGGGTGCGATTAATAATGTAAAAGGCCAAGGCCATACAGTAAGAAATAATAATAATATAAACGTATTCTTCAGTTTTTAGGGCTCTATCATACACTACATATATACACTACACTACATACACTATATTTATTTAAATATACAGGGTGTTACTTAATGATAGGCCGTAATTGCAAGGGCACATTACTGAATCTATTTCCAGTAGAAAAGTTCATATTAACATGGGTCCTAAAATGTCTGATTTTCAAGATACAGGACGTCAAAATTTTAAAAATCGGTTTTTTAATAATATCTCAAAGATCCTTGTGCCGATTTTGTTGACATTTGGCACTGTTGTTTATTGTAATAAGATGCTAAGTTAACACTAACTAGAAGATAATTATGAGTTCCAGTGGCGTCCCAGGGGACAGTCTCACGAATAATATTTTTTTTCCTCAAAAACGAAGTGAGGTACGAAATAATGTCAAGAGACAAAAAAGTTGTATTTTTAGCTGCTTAATCTGAAAAAAATATAAAATTTTTTAAAAAGTCAGTAGTGTACACTTTCTTTGTCAATATTATTCGTGAGATTGTCCCCCGGGACGCCACTGGAACTCATAATTATCTTCTAGTTATTGGTAAGTTAGCATCTTATTACAATAAACAACAGTGCCAAATGTCA
This sequence comes from Xiphydria camelus, assembly GCA_963678675.1. Taxonomy (NCBI): domain Eukaryota; kingdom Metazoa; phylum Arthropoda; class Insecta; order Hymenoptera; family Xiphydriidae; genus Xiphydria; species Xiphydria camelus. The sequence continues at coordinate 7,510,351 of OY783192.1, forward strand.
ACAAAATCGGCACAAAGATCGTTGAGATATTATTAAAAAACCGATTTTTTTTAAACTTTGACGTCCTGTATCTTGAAAACCAGACATTTTAGGACACATGTTAATATGAACTTTTCTACTGGAAATTGATTCAGTAATGTGCCCTTGCAATTACGGCCTATCATTAAGAAACACTCTGTATATACACTATGCAAAAAAAAACAAGCTAGAAGTCGTGAGCAGACCGGGCAAGCTAAAAATTGCGCGTTGCCACGAGTCGACTCAAGTCGAACGATTTGGTAGTTCGATCGTATATAGTCGACTTAAAATTTCTTTGTTATGAGTCGAATCGCATGAAGTCGCAAGACGAGCTCCTTCGTTCGATTCGACTAATAACAAAGAAATTTTAAGTCGACTATACGGTCGAATTACCAAGTCGTTCGACTTGAGTCGACTCGTGGCAACGCGCTTTAAGAGACTAAAAACTACTCACTGCAGCTACTCGTTCTCGCGCCGTCGTCTGTCGTATTCTCGCCCCCGGCGTTGCCACCTCGGCTTCACGAATGCCACGCTCCGCGTTGGACTTCCCTGCCTTCTCATCGTCCTCCGTCCCAGTCCCCTGCGTAAGCCAAAGCCGATCCAATGGCCTCGATGGCTGCCTTCTCTAAAGAAGGGGCTTCCTTGCTGCTCCTTCGAGTTACGGCATCTGACAAAAAACATTACAAAATGATGTATCGCAATCATTACTTTGAAAGGTTTTTACTTCGTAAATATATTTCAAAAACAATAATTTACATGAAAAAATATTAATCACTCTCACCTATTATACACCGATGGAGCCTGAACTCTTTAAGGAGAAACTTGCTAGACTAAAATTTGTAATATATGGACGTGCGTCACTTTAAATGGATGAAAATTTTCATCCTTCAACATCCTCCCAACCGTGGACTTGCTGATTCTAACCTCTGTTGCCACAGCTCGAATACTCGTTCGAGGGTTATTCCTTGTTCTGTCTAGCACAGCATCGATATTTTGCTGCACCTGTATTCTTCTGGGACTTCCTAAAATAATTATAAAAACCCTATATAATTCAGCCCTGACAAATACAATCTTATCGCGCTATACCTTATCAAGGAGATCTTTCGACGTGATGATTCCGAAACGTTTTTATCGAGAAATATTTATATATTTCTAAAACATACGGTAGTGTTCACGAATATTGTAAAATATCGCAGGAATGTTACAGAAAAGTTACTTGCAAAAACGTGCTTTGTGGGATGTAAATGATGATATTTTGTAATTTCCATCGTTATACCAGAGGCGAAGAAGAGATGAAATAGAAGTGAGGTACATGTATACTTCACGTTTGACAGGTCGGTATATAAATTGGAACTTGTGATAGTATAATACGAAAGAGGAAATATATCGACAAAGAAAAAATAATAATAAAGTAGTTACTCCATTATTGTAATCCAATTCCATTGCATCCCTTATTTTTCTGCCACGACTTTGATTGTTGATAGTGAAGAAAAATCAAATTTATTGGTTGATCCATCCACTATCAACAATCAAAGTCGTGGCAGAAAAATAAGGGATCCAATGGAATTAGATTACAATAATGGAGTAACTATTTTATTATTTTTTCTTTATCGATATATTTCCTCTTTCGTATTATACTATCACAAGTTCCAATTTATATACCGACCTGTCAAACGTGAAGTGTATATGTACCTCACTTTTATTTCAAATCTTCTTCGCTTCTGGTGTAACGATGGAAATTATATTATAAAAAATATCATCATTTACTCCCTACAAAGCACGTTTTTGCAAGTAACTTTTCTGTAACATTCCTGCGATATTTTACAATATTCGTGAACACTACCGTTTGTTAGAAATATATATTTCTCGAAAAAACGTTTCGGAATCATTATGTCGAAAGATCGCCTCGATAAGGTACAGCTCGATAAGATTATATTTGTCAAGGCTGAACTATATGGGGTTTTTATAATTATTTTAAGAAGTCCCAGAAGAATACAGGTGCAGCAAAATATCGATGCTCTGTGATAGAAAGAATAAGGAATATCCCTCGAACCCTATTCGGTATCAGTGATTCCACATTGACCGTCGTTACACCAGAGACGAAGGAGAGATGAAATTGAAGTGAGGTACGTGTACACTTCAGGTTTGACAGGTCGTGTATATATTGGAACTTGTGATAGTACGAAAGAGGAAATATATCGATAGAGCAAAAATAATGATAAAGTAATTACTTGATTATTGTGATCCTATTCCATTGCATCTCCTATTTTTCTGCCACGGCTTGTTGATGGAGAAGAAAAACCATTGATTTGTCCCGTGCTCGCATGACGCTGAAAACAAAAAATAGAATATTCACAAAGATATATGTCCTTCATAGGCAATCAAAGTGAGGTTAGAATGGTCAGATAGAAAGTAACTTATCTGATGGCAATTCTTCTGAGATGCTGCCGTCTCCTTTCCTGCTCTGTATGCACAGGCATCCAGAGAAAAGTAGCACTGCATCCGTTCACTATCACGATTCACGATTATTAAAAAAAAATACAAACGATTTGCAAATTACACGGAGCATCTGTCACATTCACCACTATTCGCCAGGGCCGTCCCGAGAAGAGGGGACGATTTCAGCCTCTCTCCAGGGCCGTACTCTTTTCCCGGGACGGCCCTGGCGAATTTCTAAACACAAAAATTGCCGTAGCGCCTAAACTAAAATAGCTAGAAAAAAAAGTCATAAAGCAAAGATTAGAATGTTATTATCTAAGACTTTTATTAAGGTCATTTTGTCGAAAAAAAATAATAATAATAAAATAATAAAAAAGCCTTTTGATTCGGTACTCTGGAGACTACCCTTAAACAGCCCTGAAAAAATCACCCTACCCTCGTCGATTTTTTTGCGGCATAGGTAAAAATGGATAAGTGCCTTGGACTAAGTGATTAGGTACCTCAGTTGGGGCCAGATTGGGGTACCCAATGTAGCCCCAACTAAACGCTAATACTATATCGTATCACCTGATCCAAATTTCAGCCACTAAAAGTTCGGAATAGATTTCAATTTTATTTATTCTGTAATAGAAATGGCCAATTTATCATTATATGTATCTTACTCCACTCAATTTGAAAAATGCTGTAGATTATTAAAAACGTAATTATCAAAGAATGAAATATATTATATATTTATTACCAATGGCATCATAATAAAGTTAGTAAAGTTTTTGAGGCGATGCTATCAACATTAAAACATAAGAATTATACAATATTTCTTGCTAGGGTAGTGATTAGGTACCTTAGTTGGGGCCAGATTGGGGTGCCCAACGTAGCCCCAACTAAACGCTAATACTACATCGTATCACCTGACTCAAATTCCAGTCACTAAAAGTTCAGAATAAGTTCTAAATGTCCAGATTTATTTTTACTTTCGGTACATAAATAAAACAAATAATTGTATCTATTCGATTTATTATATTTTATTCAAATTGGGCCGCCCAATTGGGGCCTAATTGGCGCCCAATTACTGATTGGCCCAACTTGTGCAGATTTCCAAACGGGCCGTTCAACTACGGTCGACTCAATTGAAGTATCGTTACCCAAAACGGTTCAATCAGAATCATTGACGCTACGTGTACAACCTGGCATTATGGCGCCTACCATTACGGCCGCTTACCCTTCGTCACGCTTCACTAAACACGGAAGCTTTCCTCACTCAAAGGCATCATAGCGGTGATATGAGTGGATAGGCGGCACCTTCACACCGAAGTAACATGTACGCATGATGGTTGGGTCCGACGCAAGAAATCGAGGGACCCTAACTTCTTATCAATAGCTTCGATTGAGTCTCGCGCCAAGGACTAAAGAAAGCAAAGCACCCGTCGTGAGGCGCTTAAAGAGAGGCTATATTTACTCCGCGTATAGTTCGTACCTGTAATGAAATCTTTATTTTTCAGTAATTAAGATGTTTTGAATTACAAAATTAATACCATGTATAACTTGGGACCAGCGCTTTAAATCGAGCCTACGCAGAGTCAAATCGATGAACGGGGGTTCAAGAGATATATCTCTTTCAAGATGAGCATTACTAACTTTAAGAAACATCATTATAGTCATCGTTACCGTTATCGTTATCTCCGTACACCCAGTGTCAATGATTTTGATCGATCCGCTTTGGGTAGCGGTACTTTTATCGAGTTGACCGTAGCTGAACGGTTCGAGCGAATTTTATTGTCTCGCAGTGAGAGCTAAATCTGATTAGTTCTTCATGGTAAAGCAAGAAGATCCGCTCGCACCGTTCAGCTACAATCGACTCGATAGAGTACAGTCGCCCAAAGCGGGTCGATCAGAATCATTAGCCGCAGGCGTACATATCTACTAAATGTTTCTCAGGATGGGTGAGATAGGAAATGCGAGAGTGCAAACGACGTCATATATCGCCCATTCGGTAAAATCAAGTATAACAAAAGTGACCAAGATCGAAATGATAAATGAATATACCGCAGTAGGCTATCAATGTTCAAAATGGTATTTAACGAGCCCGTGTTTAAAGAAATTGTAGAGAAGCAAAGTATTATATTGTATATATTATATAATGTACATACTATACCAAATATATTTTTCAGAGTAGCCGATAAGAGGCGTATAAAAGTGCGAGTGAGAACTTCGATTAATTCTTCATACATCTCTTCTCGCCCATCCTGCAAATCACTCGGTATAATCAAGTCCAACGAAAGTAACGGAGATCGAAACGACAAATGACTATACCATTGTTCAAAATGCTGTTTGGCGGGTTCGTGCCTGAAGAAATTGTTATTCTTAAACCCAGGTAGAAATATGTTCAGGTTGTGCAAGGTTGAACAAGGTACGTTTTGTCAGGTTAAGAAATACAGGGCCTCTGCAAGTCTTTCTGTTCCTTGCATAGCCGAAACTGACCACCGCCCTGTACTGTTAGCCTACTGCAAGCTTCCAATAACAGAGAGATACCAGATTCGCGCGTATAAAGGTTAATACAAGGTTGTGTCGGGTTGAAATTTCTTACAGCATAGTTCCCGAGAATTTAGGAGCGCTTTATACGTACAAACTATACGCGGAGTAAATATAGTCTCTCTTTCGACTCGCTTTTTTTTGTTCTTGGTGGCGAGCCTCTGTCGAGGGCTTTTGATATTACAGCCAGTACACACAAAGAAATAACGACCAATATTTATCTCCTCGACAAACTGCAAGGTTTTACTACTTTTGTGTGTGTGTGTGTGTGTGTGTGTGTGTGTGTGTGTGTGTGTGTGTGTGTGTGTGTGTGTGTGATGGGTCAAATAGCTATTAACTAAATCTCAAGTTGATCGATAATTATTCTGGCGACTATTTTAATCTTACCATTTGTCTACGAGATAAGTATTAGCAAAATAAGATGTAGGTACCTCGTACGAACCTCTTGAGTGGATTACCTCGCGTATTCCTAATTTTATAAGTAACTCTGTATATACTGCTTCAAAAGTTAGCAGAGATCGGTAATTGCGTTATTATGTATATCACTTGCCCAACAAATCAGAATTGATTATACTAGAAACCTGCGATATCTAATTTAGTCTGAATATAATATGTATGCTTAAGAATAATAATTTTTCCAGGTACGGGCCCGCAAAGTACCATTTTGAATATTGATAGCCTACTTTAGTATATTCATTTGCCATTTCGATCTTACAATTAGTCACCTTTGTTATGCTTGATTTTACCGAATGATCTGTAAAATGAGCGATATATGAAATTATCGCTCGTACTCTCACATCTTCTATTTTACCCATCCTGAGAAACATTTAGTAGGTATGTATTTGGCATTACATTCGGATATCAATGCTTTTTTAAGAGAACGAAGTACGGCATTTTATTTTTGCTAGGATTTTTATCGATATAATTTGGAATAGATAGGTACATTTTTAAGGTACTTTTTTGACGACGGAAGAGGGGGAGAGGGGGATCAAAACCCGACTAACAGTTTTGATTGGGCTTTTTGTCAAGATAAATTTTTAGTGGGTAATTATTTTGAGGGTTTTATTTACTTTCCTTCCCGAGGTAGCGTTAACATCAGCTCGTACTGTACACGGAGTGTTTGCTTTAATACACGCCAGTATAACAGGTTGCACATCAGTTGGTGTACCTGTCCGTTGTGGGTACTTGTAATTTCATAGTAATACCGATAGCCAAGATTTGATCCAAACAAAACTATTAATCCGAGAAATGTCAGTAATACCATTAGTAGTTGAAGATAAAGTGATAGATCCTCCAATATAATTTCAATACACGTTTACATTTTTTTTCAAATAATGGAAGAAATAAATGCAAGCAGTGCTATTAGTTTAGATTCGGGCTGCCGGTATTACCACAAAATTACAGGAAACCACAGAGGACGGGGTGCACCAATTGATATGCAACCCGTTATACTGGCGTGTATTAAAACAAAATAATATAGAATATATACAATAGGTAGGCCTCGTTTTGGGATGACAGATAATTAGCCCAGTAGAACTAAATTTGTTTCTTCTATTAAGTAAGAAGTTTATTAGTGTCATGATAAAACCGGTACCAATCGATAGAAAAAAGTCTCCTGAATGACATATAGAAGTGGGTAATCTTCAAATTGACGAGAAATAATGTAATTAATTAAAAACTATCTTTCAAAATCACTTATGCCAAGAAATCGCGAAGCTATGTTTTTTCTGTAACCAATTTCATAAATAAAAATATCCCAATGTAGAGGAGAAAATTCTTTACAAATTTCAAGTCGGAACTTATAGTCTACGATGCACCGTTTTTGTGTAATTAATTATTAAACATATGTAATTCAAATTGGCTTAAATCGATCAGCTGATCGTTACGCGACGCTCCTTTATTACGCGCGCAGCTAACGGAGGAAAGCGCGTTCCGCAATCTATTCAAATTTACGCTTCATTATGTATTTACTAAAGATCCTTCAGCGTTAAATTATTTTAAAAATTGCTTCTTCATTCACATAACAGAATTAAAAATAATGGTAATAATTTTCAAAAAACGAAGAATTTGATAAATATTAATTATAAAAATCAGTACATAATGAAGCGTAAATTTGAATAGATTGCGGAACGCGCTTTCCTCCGTTAGCGGCGCGCGTAATAAAGGAGTGTCGCGTAATGATCAGCTGATCGATTTAATAAAATTTGAATTACATATGTTTAATAATTAATTACACAAAAACGGTGCATCGTAGACTATAAGTTCCGACTTGAAATTTGTAAAGAATTTTCTCCTCTACACATTGGGATATTTTTATTTATGAAATTGGTTACAGAAGAAACATAGCTTCGCGATTTCTTGGCATAAGTGATTTTGAAAGATAGTTTTTAATTAATTACATTATTTTTCGTCAATTTGAAGATTAACCATTTCTATATGTCATTCAGGAGACTTTTTTCTATCGATTGGTACCGGTTTTATCCTGACACTAATAAATTGTTTCGCGAATATCTAATAAGACTATACTAAATAGCGTTACTCCTAATCGTGCGATAGCTGTGAATTAATAGAGAGTCAAACTCGAACGTCTCTCTCATCATAGAGAAAGCATAATAGATCATTAAATAGACACCGTACTGTAATAACCGTTCTGCCTGTCTGACCGGGTTGCGTGGTAACTCGTAGAGACGCTGTACCGACGGAAGCCCGTCTCTTGTCCCGTAACGTATCCTGTACCGAGAGAGCCAATGAAGCGACACAACGCACAATTTTCTCCGAGTAGTCGGTCTAATCCTGTACACATCTCCACGCGTCCCTTCCCCATCACGCTACGTGCTCTTATACTCCTCCGCTCCCGGCGCTAAGTCCGTAATAGAATATCCATGTAGGTATTCTCGCTCGCGAGAGGGGCCAAACGGAGGGGGAGGTTCTACGAGTTCGAGGATCCAACTTTACGCGAATTTCGAATCCGTAGGAATATTATACGGACAGTGGTGTAGGGTAGTAGCATTATCCTTCGCTGCGGCAGCAGCGTTAGTAGCGTTCGCCAACTTTGCGTCTACGGTTGGACGCGAACGAAATTCACCCCTTTATCGCTTTCTCGTTCTCTTCTCGGCCGTCAAATGTGATGTATGATTCGAATTACGGGGACATCTGAATAATGTGTCCACGAAACGGTAGATAGGAGGTACTCGTAGTATGGAGAATTGAACGAGCGACAACGTTGCTTTCGAACATGGTTACGGGTGTGATACAATGATGATCGCAAAAGGGACGTCATCTCTTCGATTGCAATTTTCTAAAACAAACGGTGTATGCGATATATATGCAATACTGATTTTGTAACTTTAGTTTTAGGCTTTATCGTAGTTTTTGTTTATCCACTCTTAGTATTAAGTAGTCCATCACCTGCTCATCTGTGTAATACTTAGGCGAAATTGTAATATTATTAATATTAATTTCATTATAGTTATTAAAGAATTTTTAAAGAAGAAATAACTAAAATTATTTTAAAAAATGATTGGAATAATAGTTCGTCGTTTTAATTATTTGTTTTTCTATTAAAAATGAGTGTTAGTAAATTTATTTATTGTTACTAAATATTCGTGGATAAGTCTTAGAGTTGAAAGTATAAGAGATCAAATGTTTCATTCGGTACAGTTTTTATGAATATTTCTATCCAAAGAAATAACATTTTGCAAAATACTCTTAATGCTATAGGTACATCTCAGTAACGAATCGCAAACGATCCAATATAATATCGGAAATAAACCGCGAAAATAAATATACTCGACATCTCGTGCATCGTACCGTCATTGTCTCCGAAGGAGACGAGGAAAAGGAAAGGAGCGCGCGAGATTGGTTCGTTTTGCGGGATGACCGATAATAAGAAATAACGGTTTCTTCTTGCCAAAAGCTAGAGTCGTAGTCATATTCCGGTCCCAAATCGATCCGTATTATTATCTCATCTCGAGCCGGTCAAAGGATAATCCGTGAGCAGGATCGACCGAGTCTTTTGAGCTAGACGACAATCGCTTCTTCTTCAATGATGTGTTGATTGTCCTTGGTCGCTCGTATGCCTCGCACCACCGAGTACAACGGTATATATAGTAGGTATATACCAATTCCAAATAAGATAAGTCGTCTCGCGTCGCCTTCCCTCTACCATGCGGAGGTACACACAAGGACGGGTGGATGATGAAGAAAGCTGTTAGAGTAGGGGAAAGGAAGAAGAGAGTGGAAGGTAGAAATCCTTTCCGTCGGAGGCGAATCGATGGTGTCGAACCGGGTATCGGATAAAGATGTAGGTGCGGCGCGTACTATTTTCCATCGATCCACTTTAGGGACGGTTCGTCGCGTGATGGTCACGTCCACGTCCTATTGTAGGCAATCAAAATCGATCGCTCGAAAAGCGTTGATCGTCGTGGGGGTGTATCCGCGCACGAATCGTACCTCCAATCGACCCGACGCGACACTTTCCGCCGTCGACGAAAAGCGTGGAGACCCTTACAAATAAAGTCCTTTCTTCCGGTTATGAATTGACGATGGTGGGTGATTGCAAAGTGGAAGGAGAGCGTACGGTGAAAGGACGAAGGAAACGAGCGGCACGCTGGAGGGAAAAGAAGAGAAATCCGAGTATCTCGAAACTCGCCACTGGAGTAATCCAAGCATGCGGGCGTTTGATTGCCTAGGAATCTTCGCGTCTCTTCGGCTTGTTAGCGCTGACTTCTCTCGCGAACGGAGAAGCTTCCGAGGCCCTTTCTACAGTTCTTCGATGCTGCAGCAGCGAGACGAAGTGGATGGAATCTACTTAGCCTCGTCTCTCCTTCAAAGGTGAAAATAATTAGGACATATACGAGACACATTAAATCTATGTACATATACCGAATGTCGCATGGGAAACCGATCAGGTGTGGGCCTTCTGAATTTGAACTCGGCACTGCTTGGACGACGCTCGATTGATTCATTAAATGAATTAAAAATTCAAGATGGCGAATCCAATATGGCGGACGAGATTTTCGAAAATCGACGGATTCATGCCAAATTTGGTATAGGGGTTTTTTTTCAGTCACTGATTACGAATACAAGGTTATATTTGCAAAAATTCAAAATTTTCGAAAATCTCGTCAATCTCGTCAACCTCTCACAATTTAACCAAGAAATTGACCAAAAGCGTCCATTTACTGGCAAAGGAAGACATCCAGTAAAACTTCTCCATGACAACGCCAGACCTCATGTAGGTTAACTGGTCAAGGATACGTTAATGGCTCTTGGATGGAAAGTTGTACCACACCCGGCGTATTCACCAGACTCAACTCCTACTGATTTTCACTTGTTTCGGAAAATGCAAAACGAATTGTCTGATGTGCGATTCAAAACATCTGAAGAAGTCCAAAAATGGGTCGATAACTTCCTGATCTCGCAAGATGAAACTTTCTTTGCGGAAGGCATCCGTGAATTGTCTAAAAGATGACTGAAGGTAATTGAAAGTGAGGGAGATTATTTTGATGAATAAATTCGGGACATACATTACCGGGCCGTGTCAGGGCCGGGGCACGGCCGAGTATCGTCCGTCGTCCGGCGATCGATCTGTCCAATAGAATCAAATGCTTTTGTTCTCACTTTACCGGGCAGTGACCGGGCGTCGCCAACGGACCGTCACCGGGCCGGGCCAGTTAGTTCAGTTTTACTTTTTCACGGTGACGGTCCGGCCGCGCTTCTCGTGTTTCCGTAATTTACGTGTTTTAGCGCCTAGCAACGTAGCAGTTTTCAAGACAACTGACGACTGATGGACATGTGTGGTTCCTAGATACGCGCGCCGTGCAAGGGTTCTGACCATTTCTTCCTTTTCGGCCGTGTTCGACCCTGGCACGGCCCGGTAATGTATGTCTCACCCTTCAACGTGCCGTGCCAGGGCCGAATGACGGCCGTATCCCGGCCCTGGCACGGCCCGGTAATGTATGTCCCGCCCTTCAATGTATTTACTCCACTTTTTTCAAAAATAAATTTTGAATTTCTGTAAAAAGTGTCCTAAAACTTATTTGTACACCTAATACCGAATGACGCACGGAAAACCGATCAGGTGGGGGCCTTCTGAATTTCTTAAACCCAAAAATTTACCCACTGGGTGGGTTTTTACCCGCTTTATCGAATTTTGTTTAAGTCCATTAACTTTTTGAAAATCATGATCTCTGGCTGGTTTTTTGAGATTAAAAAAAATGTGGTGTGATAACCAAATTTTGACACCGGATTCGCGATCAGGAGGCAAAATTACTACAGATAAAATATATCGCATCAAAAGTATACCCCTCTTTTTTTGTGTATGTGACTGTGCACAGTTTTTTGAGGTTAGAAAAAAATTGTGATGTGATGGCTGAATGTTGACACCTGATTCGTGATTAGGAGGCAAAATTACTACGGATAACATATATCGCATCAAAAGTATACCCCACTTTTTTTTTGTGTGACTGTGTACCTAATCAAACACAAGTACTTATTTTGCAGCCTGGGACTAAACAACAGAAAACATGAGTTTTATAAAATAGAGCATTTTATATTCACTTAGCAAACATAAAATCACTAGATATTAGGATACAATTAATAAACTTAACGGCGCTGTAAATAAATTAACATATTTCGTTATTCTATTTTTGTTATACGCTTCAATTAGACGACATTGTGACGATGGAACAGCAGCCTAGCACCAGTTCGGGGCACAAGATTTCCATGTGTCACCCATTATTAATGAAACCATTCGACCTGGGTTGGCGCCGAGAGCTGGTTTACCGAAGTTCGGCCAACAAAAAAAAGCGAACGTATACTACTATCTTATCTAATCAAATCCAGCGCGATATAATCAAAAGGCGTGGTCACCTTTCCCCATTGGTTAGTTGATAATCAATATCGATAATCGAAAGTCGTGGTCACCTATCCCCATTGGATAGTTGATAAACGATATCGATATATAATAGTATTCGATAGTTAAAGCGGGGAAATTCAATTTTATAAAATGAGTGTTGAAGTAAATGTAAATGTTGTTATGAAATACGTTTTAGGCGCGAGCTTGCGCGTGTAAGTGGTCTGGTAACCCAAATAACAAAAAGTTACGGATTAGGAGGGAAGTTAAGGAATCTAGTATCTCGAAGTATCGCGTACTGACATTCTCACGATTTTTGCAGTTTGTACCAAAAGTCGTTCGGCCTTAATGATAGTAAAAAAGAAATTGTGGCGAAAAGATGTAGTCTCCATCTAATCGACGGAGCGTTTCGTCGGGACGTCAGCCTGTGGACTCGTCAGTACCCGAGGCGAAATTTCTATATTCACTTTGACACTGAACACCCTGCTAGTTTCCCTTGCGCTAGCAGTGTCTTCAGTGTCAAAGTAGTGTTCATGTCCATGTGAAAATGACACTGACTTTGACACTGCTGACCCTACATAATTCCATTTTCGGTAGTAGCAGGGTCAAGTCAGTGTCTTTGAACGCAAACTTTCTATACTCATTTTGACACTGGTGACCCTGCTATTCAGGGTCTTCAGCGTGGTTAGCAGGTAGCTGAAATTCAGGGTATTCAGGTTGGAAATAGGGTTTTCATATGTATGCGATCTATGTAAACTCCACAGAAAGTATAGGACTAGAATTTTGCTACTTCAAATTGTTGCAGTGCCTTGATAATTTCTTCCTTATGATACACATAAAAATAATTTTGTTACCGAATTTTTTAAACATTATTTAACAGATCTATGAAGTAGTTCTATACTTTTTGCAGAGTCTATCGACTGCATACATTTTTAATACAGAAGTTTACAACATGATGAATATCATTTAAAAGTTAATTATATTATAAATACATATTCACATAATATGTATAGTTATATAATTGCAATATGATATTTATAGTATTTATAATATATATTCATATTATTTATAATTATATAGTAATAACGTAATATTTATAGTATTTGTAATATATATTCATAATATTTATAGTTATATAGTAATAATATAATTCAATATCATAAAATAAAAAAATCTGCAATATACAAAATTGATTTTCACTTGACTAACATTTTTAGAACTATTTCCGGTTGTTGTTGATGTAGCAACTACTGGAACTGCTGCAGCAACGTTTCTAGAATACATCATTTTAATTCGCAATCATATTACTGCATGTAAGTGATTAAAGCTTTAAAATTGATTTACTTACCAAGCAATCCTTTGAATAATTTCGGATTTACTCCAGGTCGGGACGTTCTTTTTATTAGATGCCTCTCCGCGTTCGATGGCCGTCCTACTTTTGATTTTCTCGCTTCCTCTTTTCTTCCCGGTTTCACTCGCCCGCGATCCTCCTTATCGACCATCGTTTCTCTTCGCTGAATACTTCCTACCTTACCTCCTCCCCGCTTGACCATCTGATCTAACCTCCTAAACTTGCCCTAACCTCTATCTTTCCCCCGCTTTCCTTTTCCGTAATTTCTGCCTTTCTTCCTCTTCCCGCACTTATCTATTATCTTATCAGGTGCCTATCTATCTTTCCTTCACGCTTGCCTCATTTTTCGGCTTCCCTATACCTATATTCACTTATTTCTTCGCTTTTCACTCACTCCCTCTCACACGTCAACCGCATGCTTCCACTACCGCTAACCAAGTCTTAAAATAAGAATTCTTTTGTCAACATTTTTCTAAATTTGTTATTATATCTTTTGATAAATATTCTTGCATAGACGCAAATCATCCTACATTAATTGATTGTCTTTGATTTACTATAATATGTGCTTTTTAATATATGCTGCATAGAAGTAAAAGGTATTGAAATTCAAAATTACGAGTAAAAAACTTATATTTCAAGAACTTAGAGAAATTGTTAGAGTTTCGGACTTAGAATATTTTCAACATGACGAACGAGACAGAAAAATGTCGGTCTCCTGCATGCAGGGACTTGAAAATAATAAATTTTCTAAGTCCGAAAAACTGACAATTTTTCTAAGTTCTTGAAATATAAGTTTTTTATTCATAATTTTGAATTTCAATACCTTTTGCTTCTATGCAGTAAAGGGGCTCTGGCGTGTGTTCAGCGTCAAGTAAAAATCATAGAGAGGCATAGCAGTGTGTTCAGTGTCAAAATGAATATAAAATCTTCGACTTGGGCAAGAGCAGTGTGTTCAGGGTCTAAATGAGTATGAAAATAAAATTTCCGGTTGAACCTTATTCGACACTGACGACCCTTCTATTGGTTAGAATGAAAGAATGTAGCGTAGTCAGGGTGAAAGCAGCGCCGAAACAGTGTGTTCAGGGTGAAGTAAGGGTCATAGAGGGGCATAGCAGTGTCTTCAGTGTCAAAGTAGTGTTCATGTCCATGTGAAAATGACACTGACTTGGACACTGCTGACCCTACGTAATTCCATTTTCGGTAGTAGCAGGGTGAAAGCAGCGTCGAAACAGTGTGTTCAGGGTGAAGTAAGGGTCATAGCAGGGTGTTCAGTGTCAAAATGAATATAGAAATTTCGCCTCGGGTAAGGCTAGGTCGACTCCTGCCTTAGACGCTCTGTGGTCCTCTTATATAGTAATTGCACCGTCGTCAGACTACCGTGGGCCGAGAACCGCGAGCCGAGAACCGCGAGCCGAGGGCAGAGAGGGTCGATGCCATCTGGCGGTAGGCCACAACAGCGTGAATGGTTGCCACAAAAGGGTGAGTGTCGCGTGGTTTCTAAATTTACGGCGCCTTTTTGCTATCTTTCGTTTAGGTATAAAGAAATGTGCGATCGTCTTGCAGAACGTTAAATCAGCTCAAGCTACCTCGAAGAACGTAGGGTCAAGGGGGGGCTAAAAATGAGATGGATTTTCACTTCCAATTTTCTGAAGTGGCTAATTATATTTACAAATAGAATATTAAGCATATGTATTCATATTCACATTATGTGATTGATTTTTTAATAATTTTGACAGAATATTACAATTCAGAAGTGATATGTAGTAAAAATTGTGTCTCATTTTTACCCTCAGGTTTGGGGAAATATGAGACATCTGTGGGTAAATTTGAGACAAGCTTTCTTTGTTGAACTATCTAATAAATTTCGGATGGAATGGTAATTTTAAGATATTAAGGGTAAAAAGAAAGACAACGAAGTTATAAAAAACTAAAAAATTCTTCTGTACTTTGATCACAGTTAACATTGTGGCATTTTACAATTGAATTGTACTGCATTTGTACAGTTTCAAAACTATTTGTGCATCCAAGGACTAGCAACAGACTAGCACAAGTAGGTACCTAACAGAAACATTGTTCCTAAAATTATTTTAAGTAGGTACCGGGGCCACGGATTCTGTCGCTGGTGACTTTTTAAAATGCAATTTTTAAATGTACCAGCTAATGAACGATTAAATCTCATACTTTCATTAGCTACAGTGACGCTTGCCCTGATTAATGAAAGCATAATAATTAATTATTCATCTTTTGGTATGTTTAAATATGACATTCTGAAAAGTCACCAGCGACAGAATCCGTGAGCACGGGTGTAGGTACCTATGAATAACTGTCTCATATTTAACCTCAAAGCTGTTTCAATACGCACTGTCTCATTTTTACCCCAAAACATGTCTCATTTTTTCACCTTACCTGTTTGCGTCCTTCAATTTATTTATATTTAAATATATCGGTATGCGTTCGTAAAATGGCACTCAAAAGCCATTAAACAATCTGTAAGAACAATGCACAAGTTTTTCTTTCTGTTCACATGAATGCGGTAAGGAAATTTATTAGGACCGTTATGGAAAGTTTTAGAGGTTATAAATCGTAATATTTGAATAGCTATACTGTACCGATCTGTTAAAAGCTTTTTGTAGTCAAAATCTGTAGCGGATATGTAAGTAAGGTTTGTTACTTCACTATGACAATACAATTGTTTCAGAAATTCAACAACAGAGGACAGCAGATGGTGTCTCATTTTTACCCCAAAGATTTGAGAGAGAGAGAGAGAGTGTCTCATTTTTAGTCCCCTTGACCCTACTCGAAAAGCCGTCGTTGCCATCGCCGCTGAGACCCATCGGCGAGCCTCCGAAAGAAGGTGAGACTTCGGGATTCAAGGTCGAACTTCCCGGCTATAGGGGGAATCACAAAAAAGTACGCGTTCGCACGTGATAACACTACTTTTCGCGAGTTAAATTTCAGCATGTGGTCATTGAACTCTGATCGAGCGTCTAAGCAAATATTGATGTTATTTATTAATTGAAGACAAAACTGCATAGATTACTATTGCATAGATCTAAATTCTCGTTGCATACACACACACACACACACACACACACATACGGTAAATAGAAAAATATAATTGTCGCGATACTTATTTGAAATTCGCATAGCAGAAACGTTATCGTTGGATGAGAGCTCTGCAGCCCCAGGCCATCGCAGTCAACCGCCGCCGGTGAAGAAAGAATCACCCGCTGAATCCAAACGGACTTTGATGTTAATTTTTTTTTTACAAATTTTCTGATATTCTGATGTACATGAATTTTTGCTCAATTTAATCCTATACTAATCTAGTACAAGGTGGTCAAACCAAAACGGACGAATTTTTAAATCCTGTCATAATTTTAATTTTGATCGCACAGGGTTGAAAATAAACTCAATGTAGAGAAACTCGGGAAATGTTATTGATAAAAGGAAAAAATCGAAAACATATTAAGTTTTCAAAATAATGTCATTTAAATGGTGACCCTCGGTTGCAATGCATTCTGAATTGCTCACGCTGACAGTAGTCAGTCGGAAGGAGCCTTTGAACCACCATTATTTTGTAAGCATGGAATTTTAGATGCTTGTTCAAAATGTTCATTAAACTTCTGAGAGGAATTCGGATTGCTTGAGTGCGGCGTCTGGTTGACCGGGTTGAACTCTGAATAACAGACGTTCTTACGCGATCAACGTTCTCTGATGTGGCTACCTGTACCATTCGACCACCTCTAGTACTATACTTATTTGTCCCTTTAAACACTGAGATGTTCACTCTTCTCTCTCACATTTTCACTGCCTTATCTAACTGTCCCCTCTTGTGTTGGATACTTACTCTTTGTCAATACTACATAACAAGTGCCACCATATCATATGTGAGCCGTAAGAGAGTTTGAATTATTATATATTTTTCAGAAGTGAGTGAAAGGGGAAATGTTTCTCAACGGAATGTTTTGTCATCACGATATATTTACTATTGCATAAACATATCAACTTAATATATTTGGAGGGCGAGATTTTTTGCATCGCAGTCCTTATAAAACAGGGGTATAATTTTCAATATTTGCTCGTTCCCTTGACAAAATATTACTGGCGCCGTTCTAATAGTTTTTGCATGTATTTATTCAACACATGACTAACGAAAAGTTCGTAATGATACTTGATTGAATTTTTACGCACAAAATTAAATTTGGCATCTCTCTTGATTAAGTAAGGTAGACTGTCATCTCGTACATTAATACGTATCGTTCATATTCCATTTAATTCTAAAAATGGTTAATATAAGCAATTCTTCGAATATTATATCAACTTTTATAATGAATTGTATGAACTATAATTTTCTTTAACCCTTTAACCCTTTGTTTTACTGGGATAATAGTTTCCCACCAGACCTAAGTCTCCTAGCTGATGTTTTAATGGAAAACTAACACTACACGAGATAAATGTAAATTCTAACACATATGAGAAAATAATAATAATAATATAAATAAGTAAGGTAAGGTGGATTAAGAGCGTACCAAAAAATAGACGGGGCAAGTAGGCATTATATCAACATATCAACAAAAACAATAATTTAGGTTAGCAACTGCGGAAATACCTCTTAGATTAGAAAAACAGCTTAATTAACATACGTACACACCAAAAATTACAAATTAAAAGTGGCAGCACCATTCGCTAAGAAACTTGAATAAAAATTGATATGAGACACTTCCACCGCCTATTTTTTTGTACACAGAAAGAAGAAATCAAGAAAAATTACTGTGCTTGACACTGTAATCGTGGCGCAAGCGGCACTTTCCGGGATTTTTCTTGATAAAAGGAAAAAAATTAACAGTTACACTGGAATAATTATTCTACATGCTAGAATTTTTACTGCTCTGCATGACAAAAATTCTTGAACAGCACAGTAAAATTTCTGTGACTTAGAAATTTTCTCGAGCTGCGAAATACTTTTTCTTGATTTTCTGTTAAATATTATAAGAAAATCAAAAAATTTTCGGGTGCTACACAGGAATTTTCCCGGTACTGTCGCAGAAAATCATTGCCGATTATTGCCGAGTGGCCATTCGGGCCTGTTCGTAAAGGTTCATAAAGGCAACTACCAGACCGTATTGTCCCGCTACCCGAGAGTAAAGAGTAGGTATCTGACCTTGATACCTACCCTTTGCTGAGGGTACGTCTGAGGCAGGAAGACGTACTAGACTAAGAGCTAGTGACATTTTTCAGTGATTATTTAGTTAAGGCCTATTTTTTGAGAGAATGTTGTGGGGGGCATGTCTAAGTGCCATCCGTGAGGATTAACCTTGATAGCGGTATGGGAGGCTGGCGGAACGCCCCCAACTTGTAAAAAATAGTGCACAAAATTATTATTTAGTTAAGGCTGAAATTTTGTTTACTATTCATCTGGTAGTCCACAATTATGAATATAAATTGGCGGATCGATTGGCCGGCATTAAAAGGGTGGCGGATCATCCTAAATACGTCGTGTGAACAATAAAATTTTTATTATTTAGTTAAGGCTCAATTTTTAATATGTTATTGAGGCAACTGTTTCAAGTGGAAATTTAAATTGGCGGAACAAAATATTGGCATTAACTACCTGGCGGAACAGTTTAAACATCCATTGTGCGCGCCTCGATTTCGTGTTGTTTGCCGCAGAATTTTTTGTATTAGGAATGCTTCTAATATAGATAATGATTTTGTTTATTTTCTGGAATCTTTTTAGTAATAATAATAATTTAGTTTTTCCCTGGAGTTAATATTTTAGCGCTCATTCAATATTGATGAGCTTCAATATATCAATCAAACATCAGTCTTATGTTAGGACACTCAACATTTTATTTGTGATGTCAGATGTTTTAACAATTTTTAAAACGGATGAATGATATAATTTTTTTTAGAATACCCTTTTGGCATTTGACCGACGATATAGTGCTTTATACAAATATAACGAGGTGCGTGAAGTGAAAGAATATTTTTAACAGACATTTTTTTAAAGCGAACTAATTTCTTAGAGTAGTTATCGACTTACAAATATACGGTAGGTACTTCGTATAAAGACAATTTTAATACCGTCAGTTGTTCGATCATCTAATCATCTTCTGTGTCCGGCCAGTCAGAATCGTCACCTTCGTCAACAGAATCCAGATCACTAGATGCTCGGGAGCCTACGTCTATAAATTTAAACAAATTGATTAGAAAAATGTAATATTTTTTGTTTATATTTACTGTTAAATCTGCATACCTGATTCAATGTCACTGTTCACATTCTCAAGAGCTCAACCTTCTCAACATTCTCAAGAGCTCTGCCTGGCTTCCACGCCCTTACAGGGTATGATTACAACCCTTCCCGTAAAGGAAAAAATAAATCATATCAGTTATTCAAGGCGTTCTATAATTATCAAAAGGCATTTGAAGACCTAGGCAAAGATGATGTTGACACTTCAGCAGTGTTTCCTGTTTTGCAAGAAATTATCTGCCGGATGTATGGTGTCAAAAACGCAGACCCGTTAATGAAGCTCGTTTGGTACTCTTTAACGAAGCTTATAAAGTTGCAGACACTCTACGTACTCATTTGCAAGAAACATCCGCAATTGCGACGCATCAAACTTGCCACCATGCTCAACTGAAGTGCAACAGCAACTACTGCGGAGCTCGTACATTGCCAGTATCTGGCTAAATGCAAATTTGCAACAACCAACGGACAAATCTCCAGAAAACCATGGCTGGTGCATCAACGACGGCAAGTATGAATTCGTCTGGTTTCAAGGAGATCAATTGCCTGAATTTCTTGGAGATGTACTTGTTGAAGATTCCAATAAAAGCGACAATGATTGCAACAGTGACATTGAATCAGGTATGCAGATTTAACAGTAAATATAAACAAAAAATATTACATTTTTCTAATCAATTTGTTTAAATTTATAGACGTAGGCTCCCGAGCATCTAGTGATCTGAATTCAGTTGACGAAGGTGACGATTCTGACTGGCCGGACACAGAAGATGATTAGATGATCGAACAACTGACGGTATTAAAATTGTCTTTATACGAAGTACCTACCATATATTTGTAAGTCGATAACTACTCTAAGAAATTAGTTCGCTTTAAAAAAATTTCTGTTAAAAATATTCTTTCACTTCACGCACCTCGTTATATTTGTATAAAGCACTATATCGTCGGTCAAATGCCAAAAGGGTATTCTAAAAAAAATTATATCATTCATCCGTTTTAAAAATTGTTAAAACATCTGACATCACAAATAAAATGTTGAGTGTCCTAACATAAGACTGATGTTTGATTGATATATTGAAGCTCATCAATATTGAATGAGCGCTAAAATATTAACTCCAGGGAAAAACTAAATTATTATTATTACTAAAAAGATTCCAGAAAATAAACAAAATCATTATCTATATTAGAAGCATTCCTAATACAAAAAATTCTGCGGCAAACAACACGAAATCGAGGCGCGCACAATGGATGTTTAAACCGTTCCGCCAGGTAGTTAATGCCAATATTTTGTTCCGCCAATTTAAATTTCCACTTGAAACAGTTGCCTCAATAACATATTAAAAATTGAGCCTTAACTAAATAATAAAAATTTTATTGTTCACACGACGTATTTAGGATGATCCGCCACCCTTTTAATGCCGGCCAATCGATCCGCCAATTTATATTCATAATTGTGGACTACCAGATGAATAGTAAACAAAATTTCAGCCTTAACTAAATAATAATTTTGTGCACTATTTTTTACAAGTTGGGGGCGTTCCGCCAGCCTCCCATACCGCTATCAAGGTTAATCCTCACGGATGGCACTTAGACATGCCCCCCACAACATTCTCTCAAAAAATAGGCCTTAACTAAATAATCACTGAAAAATGTCACTAGCTCTTAGTCTATACGAGAGGCAGTTCGCTTCCAGACTTTTAGCGAGACAGTCGCTAACAGCGCGTTACCCCAAGACAGCTCCGCTAGTCTTTTCATTTCCCTGTATTTTCAACAAACTACATATATCCTTAACGATTTGCGAAATATAGTCTAACCGCGGCCTACCTACACCTCTCTTTTATCCTGTTTCTACTTCTAAGATGTCTCTTAGCAGCCTCTCCTTGTTAGTAAGAACAACGCATGCGCACTGGTCTTTCTTTTTCACAAAAATTTGACCGTGCCAGTACCAGAATTTTTCAGGTGCTCATCACTAATAAATACGCACGCGCACCAGACTTTTTCTTCGACTGGACGTTCGCACCATGATTCAGGGACAGCACAGTAATTTTTTTTGAACTTTCCCCGAGTCGAAATATTGGTTCTCCCTTGGTGCTCCGTCCTTCTCCAGTCAGCAGTATTGGTTCTCCCTTGGTGCTCCGTAATTCTCCACTTGAAACATTGGTTCTCCCTTGGTACTCCGTAATTCTCCAGTCGGTAATATTGGTTCTCCCTTGGTTCTCTGTACTTCTCCTTAATACTCTATAACGACTCTTTTGCTTCTCTATCCGAGTCGAAATCCGACTTAGAAAATTTTCGACTGTCGCGTCCGATGGACTTAGAAAATTTTCGACTGTCGCGCCCGATGGACTTAGAAAATTTTCGACTGTGGCGCCTGATGGACAGAAAATTTTCGATTGTCGCACCCGATGGACTTAGAAAATTTTCGACTGGCACGCTCATTAGCTATAGGTACATTAATTACCTATATATTTGTGGTAGACAGTAATACAAAATAAACAGCCACAGATATATAATACATGAACTAAAATGTCATATTTTTAATGAAAAAAAATTACAATGAATTACAATTTATTCTAATTCTTTATCATTAGTTGGCATTGATACATATGACTGGCAATTGATCGTAACATGAAAACATGGAGCTTGTATTAGATTTTGCGGTACCTAAGGTAAAAGCACCAGTGGCCGGACGGTTAAGACCAGTATCCAGACACCCCCATAAAAATATATGTAGCAGATTTGATTGAGTGTTCTTACTAGATGGAATTTGTCATGGGCGTTCCTAATTTATTGAAGATTCTTTCTCAGTAATTGATTCTTTTTACCACATTTAATAGTCAGTGTTATACATAAAAATGTCCGGATATTGGGACGTGTCCGGCCACTGGTGCTTTTTCCTTACTTGTGAAAGAGCTCTGTAAGCAGCAACGGAATACATTTAGGGACTTAGAAAAATTTCGGTCTCCTGCATAGGTATAGGTAGAGACTTGAACATTTAATTGTGAATAAATGGGCAAGAATTGTAATTTGTTCAATTATTAAATCAATAAATTATTTGATTTCGAGTTTCCAGAGTATGTTGAGCAAGTTATAAATTATACTGCTTATTAAAAAGCACAGATTATTATAGTAAATCAGGACTTGTGGTTGCAGGAGGTTGAATGGTGAGAACATGCGTTGGAAGTTGTCAGACGAAAAATTGTAATAAGTGCGATCAACAGAGAGTGCAAGAGTAGTATAGGGTATAGATAGAAAGCTGAGAGAAAGAGTTAAAGGATAGATTATAAGGGTTTGTTGGGAAAGGGAGGGTAACGATAGGAAATTAGGAAAAGCGAGGAAAAGTCAAAAGTGAGGTTAAGTGAAGCGGTGAGGAGGAAGATAAGCAAGAGAGAAAGAGCGTGGAAAGGGCAGAGTCGGTAAGGTAGGTAAGCTTTAGACCTGTGGCGGAAAAGGAAGGTTCGGTGGTCTTTCAGTTCTCGGATTTCGACTGGGGTACGGGAGTACCTTAGAAAATTTAGTTCTCCAACGGAGGACTACGGGAGTATCTAAGAGAATTTGGTTTTGCTACTCCTCTGATGCTCCCAACGTGCAAATCGGGAAATAACTGCACGTACAGAGCAGCAGTGGAGCACCAAAACTGCCTGGATTGTAATGGGCCCGAAAGGTTCTCAGGTAGTCGACCTTCTCCAAGAGAGAACCAAGGGAGCACCAAAATTTCGACTCGGGTCCCTATACAGTTTCTTGATTTTTTCTTTCCGTGTGCGCTCTTACTCCACCTCACCTTATCTATAATTTAAAAAAATATGAAAACAATTTTTTCATGGCAAGAAATATTATATACATAAAAAGAGTTCATATAATGTGTTTTAAAATGTGTCCCAGTCTTCTACCACCTAAAGGGTTAAGAGCCAGTGTTCCAAATGTGTAATGTCAATCACGCACGGAAACGGACCTTAACGTTATGAGCACTCTACGGCCGTGAAAACGAAGTTCATAGTTTGTAAATGCTGTAGCTAGGAGTTAAAGGGTTAAGAATAAATAATTCTGTACATAATTGGAGATTTTGTGCTCGAGTCAGTTAATCTATTCTCATGTAGGAATTGATTATTGGTTCAATTCTGATCCACTACCGGCGACTGAGATCCAACACTGGTACGAATCTTGCCAATTAAATACTGGACGAATATTCGTCATGGTCAGATCGGGCCGATATTGGCATTCAAGGATGGCACGGTACTGGCTTCAGAAGTTGGCACGATATAATGCGTGCGAGTATCGGTACTGCTTACGAAACTATAGTTCGGAGATTAAGTTTGTTCTCGTTACCTACACTCACTACACTTTTCTGGAAAGTATACCCGTGTGGAAATCTGCCCAAGTTGGCCAAATCAGTAATTGGGCGCCAATTAGGCCCCAATTGGGCGGCCCAATTTGAATAAAATATAATAAATCGAATAGATACAATTGTTTGTTTTATTTATGTACCGGAAGTAAAAATAAATCTGGACATTTAGAACTTATTCCGAACTTTTAGTGACTGGAATTTGGGTCAGGTGATATGATGTAGTATTAGCGTTTAGTTGGGGCTACGTTGGGCAGCCCAATCAGGCCCCAACTAAGGTACTAGTTGGGGCTACGTTGGGCACCCAAATCTGGCCCCAACTAAGGTACCTAATCACTACCCTAGCAAGAAATATTGTATAATTTTTATGTTTTAATGTTGATAGCATCGCCTCAAAAACTTTACTAACTTTATTATGATGACATTGGTAATAAATATATAATATATTTCATTCTTTGATAATTGCGTTTTTAATAATCTTTACAGCATTTTTCAAATTGAGTGGAGTAAGATACATATAATGATAAATTGGCCATTTCTATTACAGAATAAATAAAATTGAAATCTATTCTGAACTTTTAGTGACTGAAATTTGGGTCCGGTGATACGATATAGTATTAGCGTTTAGTTGGTACCTAATCATTTAGTCCAAGGCACTTATTCATTTTTACCTATGCCGCAAACAAATCGACGAGGGTAGTGTGATTTTTTAGTGTGAAAAGCCTTTTTTATTATTTTATTATTATTATTTTTTTTCGACAAAATGACCTTAATAAAAGTTGTAGATAATAACATTCTAATCTTTGCTTTATGACTTTTTTTTCTAGCTATTTTAGTTTAGGCGCTACGGCTATTTTTGTATTTAGAAATTCGCAAGGGCCGTCCCGGGAAAAGAGTACGGCCCTGGAGAGAGGCTGAAAACGTCCCCTTTTTTCGGGACGGCCCTGGCGAATAGTGGTGAATGTGACAGACGCTCCGTGTAGTTTGCTAATCGTTTGTATTTTTTTTTAATAATCGTGAATCGTGATAGTAAACGGATGCAGTGCTATTTTTCTCTGGATGCCTGTACATAAAGAGCAGGAAAAGAGACGGCAGCATCTCAGAAGAATTGCCATCAGATAAGTTACTTTCTATCTGACCATTCTAACCTCACTTTGATTGCCTATGAAGGACATATGTCTTTGTGGATATTCTATTTTTTGTTTTCAGCGTCATGCGAGCACGGGACGAGTCAATGGTTTTTCTTCTCCAACAAGCCGTGGCAGAAAAATAGGAGATGCAATGGAATAACTAAGGAAACTATGAAAAACTAAGGAAACCCGCGCGTATGATTTGTATCAATCATTGTTCCGCTTGAATACGTTTATATTTTACTTTTGTAAATTTTATGAGAAAATATAAAATCTTATTAATTATTATTAATCTTATTATTCATTATTAATCCTATTATTCATTAAAAGTAACATTTCAGGTTGATTGGGCATAAATAGGGTTGCCCAATTGGGGCCCAATTGGGCGGCCCAAATTGGGTATAGGTTGGGCGGAGCGTTACAAGCCCAACGAAAGCCCAATTGGACACTGATTGGGCTGCCCAATTGGCGCCCAACTAGTAATTGGGCAGCCCAATTGGGCCCCAATTGGGGCCCAATGAACATTTCCACACGGGTAGTGAATGTAGGTAACGAGAATAAACCTATTGACTCATCCATCGTATCAAGCCAGTCGTTTCGACGATTATCGAATGACTCTCGGTTAAACAAAAGCGCAAGTATGGGCCCATTTATGGCGCCAGTTTCAGGCCAGTTGTTTCGCCGATTTATGAACAATATTTGTAGAATAACCGACCCAGTATTGGTCCTGTCTTGTTACTAGTACTGGCCTAATACTCATGACAAGTACTGATGAAAAAAAATAAATAAAATATCAGGCTATTAAGTATTATTAATATAAGGTAGGTACGACACTCGGCCGATTGTCACTGTCGAGTACTAGCTATGACTACTGGGCCCGTTTATGGCCCGGTGGTGCTACTGGCATGATGTCAACGATTCCTACATGCGGTTTTGTATGTCAACACGTTGACTGTCCCCATGAGGAATTTTTTCCATCTCACGACGTCCAAAAATGAAATCACCATGCATACGGCAATGGCAAATGAATCACATATGTATGTCTCATGGACGTACAGCGACGTTTCTGTATGAATCATAGGTGACTCATGGGACAGTCAACGTTTTAAAATCCACCGATTCTTCATGTCAGTTTAATATTTTTTGGTATAAAAATTAATCAAATAAATGTTAAAATTAACGTGAAGAATGTTAAATTAACATAAAGAATCAGTTAAGTTTAACATACAAAAATGGGTGGACCAATTCCAACATAAAAATTCCAGCTATGCACTATCCATTCGTTATATAGATTAAAGTATGTTCAATAAAGCGGTTTCATCCATTGAGTACCCACTTCTTTCGAAAATCGCGAAAAATTCACTAGGAATTTCTCGAGGTTCAAATGTCGCATCCAGTCCGACTATAGCCCGTGATAGCATTACGAGTAAAGGATTGGAGGGTTGGGTAGGCAAGACTACGTACGTACGTATTCGTGTATCACGAATCGGATGCCCGGGGGCTCGGATATATCGAACTCCGGTCAGACCTGACATCGTACAACATGTAGCCGTGTCGTCGAAGTACGTACTACTGTAACGATGTACTTATTGTTCCCTTAAACTTCGAGTCCGCTAAAATCCCAGTCGTCCTCGCCTATACAGTCCGGATCCAACCTCTTTCCTCTTTCCCATTGTATGGACGATTCGATGCGATGTTTCAATAGGAAATTTACAAAATGAACCTCCGGTAATATCGCAAAAGCTCGCCCGCGATCGCCGCTGATGCAACTCGAGGCCCCATCACGGCGCGGACGTTATTTCCGAACATTCCACCGAAACGGAAACTCAATGAGGTTTACAATTGTCCGTCGATCAATTTTTTCTAGGTTAAAAAAACGTCAATGGAGCAACGGGTGAGAAGGAAACGGAGGTGCAGCAGCAGCAGCAGCGCAAGTTTCGTATACGCGCAGGATCCGCTGGAAAGGGGATAGAAGTTTCCACGTCGGCGCCCATAGTGCACCGGCGAGCCGATCAACCGGAAAACATCCAAATTCGCAGTGAGTCAAGGGAATATTTAATTCGGCACGAGTTTTCCCTAAATTTTTCCCTGCCCGCGCAAGGGTCACCGTGTGTGTGCGTTGGGGGAGCTTTCGAAATCGGATAGTTTTTTGTCCTTTTGAACTCTTCGATTTCATACGACAGGAATGAAATACCGCGCAATGTTTATTATTAGCACAGTTAAATACGTGCTAACAGTGAAAGCAGAGGGGATTGACCCATGGCTTTGATTACTACTGTTACAACAATTCCCACTGATTATGAATATAGCGAGGAATCCATTCGACCAGGGCGACGTAGGCACCACGGCGGACGCGCAACATCACGCGTCCGTCGTACCATAAAATCCGAAAAAATCACACGTCGGGATAATTTCATTCGTCGTTTTATCGCGATATTAGGCGGAAGAGAGCAAAGGTCCGAGGGGTCCTTCGGCGAGGCTTATCTCGCTTAAAGCCATGCTTAGCGACACGTCTCTGTATAAACATCGTCCCCGAGGGACACCCGGACGACTGGCCAATCGACGTCTATCGCCCTTTCCGAAGACCTTCTTAGTGAAATCGGCGACCCTCGTGATTTGGCTTCGTCCGACGGTCCGGTCCGGCTTCGAGCGAATTATCCTTGTTTGAATAAGTTCATCGTATCCGTCCGCTCGAGTTTGCCGACGTTATTTAAATAAATGTCCGACAGTTCGATTCGTGACATATGCGCCCCCAGGTTTTTCTTCTGGAACGATTGCGATCGCAGAGCGGAAGGAGGATCGAGACGGTAGATACGGAAAAAGAAGAGGCGCGACGCGATAACGATGGAGAACGGAACAAAGGCCGCTGTGCTCGCGCGACCGGAATAAGTATACGTATATAGGAGAGGGAAAACGTCCCGATATACCTCGCCTTGCTTATCGAGAGTGGGTATTCCTCAGAGTACTCTCGAATCCTCTCGAACTGTCTCCTCTATCGATAATTGCACACGCACGATACGGGGATAATCCCATACCAAGCGAGAGGGAAAGGATCCTCTTGCGCGGCGAACGCGCATAGGCGACTGAGACAAGGTTACATCGCGAACGGCGTTCGCAATCGTCATCTCGAATCAATCACAGACGGTAACGTAATCGGAAAGTCCTCTATATCCGGCGAAACTAAGTTCCGAGGCAATTTGTGTGTCTCTTTGTAAAGCGAAGGAGAGATCGGAGAAGAAGGAATGGGGGTGGAAGAAGAAGAGGGTCGGGTGCTCCCTGGGCGGCGACTTTGCATCCCTCAGCCTAGCCGGCGGAGACCTCTTCCTTCTCCTCCGCCGTCTCCGTCCTGCGCTTACGGGAAGTCGAGACACGCGGAGCAGCTAACCTCGTCCACCGCCTCATCCTCTTCAACCACCCTTCCTCTCTCACATCCACAATTTCCTCCAATTCTTTTCTCGAAACAAGTTTGTAAAATGCAATTTTCCCGTAGGTTGACAAGTCATCTAATCGCGCGCGGGCCTCTTTTTCTCTCGCTGCGCGACTCCCTCCACGTGTGCCTAACAATGCTATCCCGGCCGCCTCCCTCCCGTTTCTAACTCCACTGCTCGACGTCCCCCCCCCCACCCCCTCCTCTCTCACTCTCTCTCTCTCTCTCTTGCTCTCGCTCTTTCTCTCTTGCTCTCTCGTGCACCTTCGTCCTTCTCACCTGATAACGTAGAAAAAAAGAAAGAATAAAATAGAAAAACACGAGATTCAAACGAATAGATATACAAATCATAGGAAGTATACTCGTTTGTATCTTCAAGAAAATGAAATAGAAATCTATTCGTATGCATGGAATAGGATAAATACCCTGCTGAATAAAGTTTCATTCCATCCACTTGATTTTTCGTCGCCCTTTGAACTGTCGCAACGTTTGTTCGCGTTCTCGTTAGATAATTAGAAAATGAAATTTCGAATGATCGGAAAGCAACATTCGGCCAGTATTTATCTTCTCCTTATCGGTTAAATTTTTACTAGAATTCGCATGTAACCCAAATCGACATCGTGTATTCGCCGTGAAGTTCGCTCCCGTCGAAACGGCTTGAATTATGCCGGTAATCTCTTTTGAAAATTAGGTTATTGGAATATCACGGGATGGAGTTCGAAATGTGTGAGGGAGGGTGCGCGCCATCGCGATCACGAAGACGAGTGGGTGGTCGAGCCAGCGTCGAAACGGGGGTTAGATGTAGTAAGTTTGAAACAATCAGTCGATAAATCTGGTTCGCGCTCGTCTGATTAATGGCATTTTCCACCGAAGTGGTGTCGCGTGCCCGCGGACGTTCTCGACTCTTTGCGCTATTCGCGCGCGCGCGCGCGCGATCGGGATATATTCTCTTATCGAACGTCGAACTTTTAGTTCTCGACGTCTCCGAGGTTTCCCGCGGTTCCCATCGGCCTAATTTTCCCTGGCCGTCTTCGCGACGATAAGGATATTTAGTTCCATCCCGTTAAAAGCTCCGAGTTGAAAATCTATTCACAAGCACTGTACATTTTTCAAAATAAAAATCGAAGTCATTTATAATATGACACCACTCATTACGACCTACCGGATTTAACAATGAAATCTGAAGACCCTGGCCGAATTCCATATGTATGGAACATTACTGATTATAAAGATTACCGATCATAATGATACGTCGCCATGGTCCCTTGAAGGTCGTTATAGTTTCTACTGCGTATATCTACGTAGGTACACCTGCGACCAATGATTCTGATCGACCCACTTTGAGTGACGATACTTTATCGAGTCAGTCATTGCTAAACGGTACCAGTGAATCTTCTTATTTTACCATGAAGGACCAATCAGATTTAGCCTCATGGCAAAACAATAAGATTAGCTACGGCCGACTCGATAAAGTGCTGTCACCCAAAGCGGGTCGATCAGAATCATTGCGTGTGCATTGGTGTGTTGTACAAAGAAAACAATCATGATTAACTCTTATTATAGATAAAATCTGTTATACAGTCCATCTAAAATTACTATTGTTGTATAGCTTAAATTGCAAAAATATCCTTGGAAAACAAATTTAAGACTTCGTTGCAGACGTGTATCGAATATTTTGCGTCTATCAAAATATGTTCTTAAACATGGCTTATTTTCGATGCTTTAACAACTTTCGTAAAATTATTATTATACTAACACAGAGATTTTTTCTGTAGAAAA
Organism: Xiphydria camelus; assembly: GCA_963678675.1. Taxonomy (NCBI): domain Eukaryota; kingdom Metazoa; phylum Arthropoda; class Insecta; order Hymenoptera; family Xiphydriidae; genus Xiphydria; species Xiphydria camelus. Next base: position 7,540,469 of record OY783192.1, read on the forward strand.
GTCTCAGCTCAGTGATAAAAATTAAAAAAACAGTTATGGTTGAAAGGGGATACCTACGTGAAAATTGACATTAAAGTTCGAGAAACGCGTTTTCAGTGACGTCATTTGATTTATTGATAATGATCTTATTTTTTTAAGAGTTGAGAGTTTCTAACATGATAACCATCAATTTTAAACTACGGGAATTTAATGCGCCTATTAGAAAATAAACAAAATATAGCGTATTATCGTCAAAATGTTTAAAAATTGTATTCTGGAATTTTATTCGTCATAAATTTTCATGACGAATAGAGTTTCCGAGTTACAATTTCCAAACATGTTCACGATATTACGCTACATTTTACTTATTTTCTAATAGATTTTTTAAATGCCCCAGGTTGAAGATCCATGGTTATTAGGTAAAAACTCTCAGATCTCCGGAAAAATGTGTTGTTGAAAAATCAGATAGCACTGCTAAAAATGCATTTTTCAAGCTTTAATATCAATTTTGGAACTTTTCTCCCAATTATAAATTTTGTTAAAAATTTTTATCGCTGAGATGAGATCTTTCTACAGAACAAATCTCTTTCAGTATTTTGTGTGAGAGTTGATGAAACATCGAAAAAAACCATGTTTGAGTATGTTCTTACAAACCCGAAATTTTCCATGCACGTCTGCAGCGAAATGAGTGCATGAAAAAATGTTAAAAATAAAAACTTAGGAAAACGTCTGTTCACCTATAGGTAGATACCCTTTTGAATGACTTCATCCCTCGTTTATAATGCTGATCCTCATAATGCACATTCGTCCTTAGAATTAGTGGAATCTTCCATATATATATACGCGCGTATAGTATCGTTACCAGCGTCTCGCAGCCTGTTCTCCTTCCATGGACGTGATGACTGGGCTGCCTGGAAGAAGCGAGAGAAATGGAATTAAGGGAGTAGAGAAGCGACTCGCTCTTGAGAGAGGATGAGACGGGAGGTGGGAAAAGCAGGGGCATAATTAATTGCGTATCATCCTGGCAGTTGCTGGATCAAGGGAATAGATAAGTTTTAGGTGAAATTATCTCTTTTACGAAAGTATTAAAAGTCACATATGAAAGAGCTATATACAAATAGAGAAGTACCTACATAAATACTATAATGGTATAACCAACAAGTGGATGGCTCATCAAACGAGCAAGTTATTTGAAACTACATCATATTGCGGCAGCTTAGACATACCATCGCGCGACGCATATGAACACTATACATATATTGGTCTCTATATATGGGTCATTCCATGTCAACTTTTAGTAGTAGAAACTTTTGGGTCTCCGATTTAGTTGTGTTGATTTTTTTTCAAGTATCTTTAATCAATATAAAACTGGCCTAAATTTTCAGAACGATTCAATAAGTCGTTCAGCGTGTGATTTTCAAAAAATCTTACAGCAAATATCTGGTAAATTTTAAATTTTAATTATTTTTTAAAATTCAATTTCACTTTTTGATTAACCTCACTATAAAAATTTTCTACATTTCAATAGACAAAAAATTAAATAGACAAGAGTTTCAATTTCTAGACATTAATTTTATCGTTTGGAAATAATTAAAATTAAAAATTTACCAGATATTTGCTGTAAAATTTTTTGAAAAAGTTTCGACTGTTATGTCATTGAGAATCGAACCCGAGTTATCCACGCGTGAGACCGAATACTAATGCAATACACTACCATAAACATACTAATGCATCAGACATTTTTAGATACTTAAAAGGCCCATATTCATAGGATTACATTTTTAATAATTCGATCTGTCATATTAATAACAAATTTTGTACAATTTTATAAAATCATATACTGGAATTATATTTTAGCAGGGCAAAAAAAATCCATTCTAAGCTAGCATAAATAGTCGATTCTGACATTTCAAATCACTAAAAAATTCATTAAGAAATTTCTATGGGAGGCCCCACTTTCTAAGTGCTCTCAAAATTACAGTAAAAGATGTAGAAATTTAGGGTAAGAAAATCATGAAAATTAAAAATATCGGTTTTAAGACACATTTTTTGTTTTGATTTTCAATAAAAAACGTAATATAAAAAAAACTAAATTTTTATTCGAAATTTTCACAAAAAAATAAAAATTTTTCATATGGGTCATTTTTTAAATATTTTTTTAATTTAAGCCGTAAATCGCGATGAAAAGAAAAAAATTTTCAGTTTAGTGAACACTGTTCGTTCGATCAAAGTTACTTCGTATACTGAGAAAAGAGTTTTTTCCGCCATAATCAAGTATACACTTATTAATTGCAAATAAACTCTTTTCTCAGTATACGAAGTAACTTTGATCAAACGAACGAAGTGTTCACTAAACTGACAAATTTCTAGAAAATCATAAACGGAATCAAGGAATTTTACTTCCAAATTTGACAGTGATAAAACATTAATCGCTGTTTCTCAGAATTTCAGATACATTACAAATTCTATTATAGTGCACATTATAGTGCACGCAGTTCGGGCGGTACATTTCGGCAAACGAGGACTGAGGATGAGTGAGGAAGGCTTCCGCTGTTTTCCTGTAGATGGCTTACAAGAAAAACGGCGGAAGCAAAGTTGAAGATCTAATAATTTCCCACCCTATATCTTCTAAACGGTGAGTTGGACAAACAAAATAAAGTGATGGGCAATCATGGGCAAACGAAGGGCAAACGATCATACAGTTGAATTTTAGGAATGATACTATGGGGGGGCTACTTCACGCTAGCTCTCCCCCCCCCCCCATATCTTCTAAACGGTGGGTTGAACAAACCAAAGAAAGTGATGGGAATCATGGGAAAACAAAGAGCAAACGATCATGTACTAGAATTTTCGAAATTACACTATGGCGGGGGGGGGGCTAACTTCACGCTAGCCCCCCCCCCCCCCCCCTCCTATATCTTCTAAACGGTGGATTGGACAAACGAAACAAAGTGATGGGCAATCATGGGCAAACAAAGGGCAAACGATCACCCATTTGAATTTTCGAAATTACACTATGGGGGTGGCTAACTTTATGCTAGCTTCCCCCCACCCCCACCCTATATCTTCTAAACGGTGGATTGGACAAACGAAACAAAGTGATGGGCAATCATGGGCAAACAAAGGGCAAACGATCATCCATTTAAATTTTCGAAATTACACTATAGGGGTGGCTAACTTTATGCTAGCTTCCCCCCACCCCCCGCCCTATATCTTTTAAACGGTGGGTTGGACAAACGAAACAAAGTGATGGGCAATCATGGGAAAACAAAGGGCAAACGATCATCCATTTGAATTTTCCAAATTACACTATGGGGGGGGGGGCTAACTTCACGCTAGCCCCCCCCCCCCCCATATCTTCTAAACGGTGAGTTGGACAAACGAAAGAAAGTGATGGGCAATCATGGGAAAACAAAGGGCAAACGATCACGCATTAGAATTTTCGAAATTAAACTATAGGGGGCTAACTTTGCGCTAGCTTCCCCCCCCCCCCTATATCTTCTAAACGGTGGGTTGGACAAATTAAACAAAGTGATGGGCAATCATGTGCAAGCAAAGGGCAAACGATCATGCATTTGAATTTTCGAAATTACACTATGGGGGGGGGCTAACTTCCCTCTAGCCCCCCCCCCCCCCCCCTATATCTTCTAAATGGTGGGTTGGACAAACGAAACAAAGTAATGGGCACTCATGGGCAAACGATCACGCATTAGAATTTTCGAAATTACACTATGAGGGGGGGGGGGCTAACTTTACGCTATCTTCCCCTTCTATATCTTCTAAACGGTAAGTTGGACAAACGAATCGAAGTGATGAGCAATCATGGGCTAACAAAGGGCAGACGATCGTGCATTCGAATTTTTGAAATTACACTATGGGGGGCGGGGTAACTTCACGCTACCTTCCCCCCTATATCTTCTAAAGGGTAGATTGGACAAATGAAACAAAGTGATGGACAATCATGGGCAAACAAAGGGCAAACGATCATGCAGTAGAATTTTCGAAATTACACTATGGAGGGGCTAACTTCACGCTAGCTCCCCCCCCCCATATCTTCTAAACGGTGGATTGAACAAACGAAACAAAGTGATGGGCAATCATGGGCAAACAAAGGGCAAACGATCATGCATTAGAGTTTTCGAAATTACACTATGGGGGGGGGGGCTAACTTCACACTAGCCCCCCCCCCATATCTTCTAAATGGTGGGTTGGACAAACGAAACAAAGTGATGGGCAATCATGGGCAAACAATGGGCAAACGACCATGCACTTGAATTTTCGAAATTACACTATGGGGGGACTAACTTCTCGCTAGCTTCCCCTCCTATATCTTCTAAACGGTGGGTTGGACAAACGAATCGAAGTGATGGGCAATCGTGGGGAAACAAAGGGCAAACGATCATGCATTTGAATTCTCGAAATTACATTATGGGGGGGGGGGCTAACTTCTCGCTATAGCTTCCCCTTCTATATCTTCTAAACCGTGGGTTGAACAAACGAATCAAAGTGATGGGCAATCATGAGCAAACAAAAGGCAAACGATCATGCATTTGAATTTTCGAAATTACACTATGGGGGGGAGCTAACTTCACGCTGCCCCCCCCCCCCCCTCCTATATCTTCTAAACGGTGGCTTGGAAAAACGAAACAAAGGCCCTCGGACGAGGCGGGAACACCAGGTACATGCTCGCTCTCGCCTGGTTTCGGGTACCCTCGGCGAACGTATACCGCATGTCCGAGCCCAAACCGCTCAAGCGCCGATACCTATGGCCGATAACTTGAAATTTGTTTTCGGCAGTGTTTGCCGACGGTTGAAAATTTGATAGTTAGAGATGGCTTGAGAAGAGTGCGCTGTGTGTACTGCGTGAGAGCGAAAAGTGTCAAACGTCTGATTTCCCGATAGCTGTCAATTCGGGAGATCGAAGTGTTTCGTCTATTATTCAATACTTCGATCTCTCGAATTGACAGCTATCGAGAAATCAGACCTTTGACACTTTTTGCTCTTCTCAAGCCATCTCTAACTATCAAATTTTCAACCGTCGGCAAACACTGCCGAAAACAAATTTCAAGTTATCGGCCATATGTACATATCGGCGCTTAAGCGATTTGGGCTCGGACATGCGGTACAGCCGGAATAAGTCATGGTGGTTTTCGTTCAGCATGGCGAATTCTCATGAGAATTTACGTGTGAATTAATTTTGTTGTCACAAAGAATATTAGTTCTGTGTATATATATATATTCTATAGCACGTAGTATCAGTCGAGCATCATCGGTGAGCCGACGAGTTTATATAGTGTAGTTTATGTATATTGAGGTTAGAAAATAGTCAGAAATATTTCTGCGTAGTGTGGAGGTTATTTTCGAGGGAGAATAGTTCCTAAATCAAATTCACCGTCGAAGGATCGGACCAATCTCCAGGAGCGTATTGTACACAAGATAATAATGTAGGAAAACTCATATGTCCTTATCCGATTTTCATTTGTACAACACTAAATAAAAATTATTAATTACGCTGTAACTTGGAAACAGATAAAAATTGGATAAGGCCATATAAGTTTTGTTACATTATTATCTTGTGTAAAATATGCTTCTCTGGAGTTTGGCCCGATCCTCCCGACTCAGGGGTGTTGTGGAACACTCAATAGAAATTATTAATTACGCTGTAACTTGAAAACAAATGAAAATCGGATAAAAACATATGAGTTTTTTAACATTATTATCTTGTGTACGATATGCTCCTGGAGTTTGGTCCGATCCTCCCGACTCACCCTGTATTTTGGAGTGTGAAATACTCTAGCACATACCTAATATCAGTTGTGGATTCTCGATTTTTCATATCATATTTCTCATACCCCACAAACCTATTTTATCTTTTCGAGAACGTGAAAATATGGAAATTAGTGAATAAATGTTTTACAATTTGAAGCAGAAGTGAATATTGTTGTGTTATTACATCGTAGGATTTTTTCAAGTTTAGAGAGTGTTCATTTTACCCCACATTCACCAATGAAGTTTCACTTCTATCGCGCAGCTTTGTACGCACTCGTTTTTTTCCAATAGAGGTCATATGTATACACATAAATTTTCTAAATAATGATTTAGGTAACCAGTACTCTTCCTGTAACTCTCTCCTATTAGATTATGTTTTGTAAGCTATATGCTATAGGTTATAGGTTATATGCTATATGGGTCATTCTCACGAAAAGCAGACTATTTCAGTTCTAATTTTGAAAAAAAAAAATTCATAGAAACATTTTAGATTTTCCTTTTTCAAATCCATACAACTAATCTTTCATCATACAACTACATTTCCGAGATGGTAGATAATATTTAAGTAAAAATTAACAAAGAAATTGAAATTCAATTTCACGGAGGTGAGAGACTATTCATGGAGATGAGATTGTACTACTTATGGAGGTGATAACTATTTAGAGAAGTTAAAATTCACACATTATTTCATAATATATTTATTATGTCAAACTAAAAATAAATTCTTCACATTCAACGTACCTATTCTATAAAATAATATTAAAACAGATTCGGAAAATTTAAATTATCAGAAAAAATGAATTCCTTATTCTTTTCATTATATTTTGGACATTTTAAAATCATCTGCACATCCGGTTCATCTATGACAGACAAGTCATCTCGCTCTGGAAAGGCAAACGTTTTACCTCTTCTTTTTTTCATGAATTTTACACTGTATTCGCCATATCCATCGACAGAAGAGATACGACCTACATAGTGCTGAACAATTTTTTTTCCAGCTAGTTTCACCACCACATACATGCCTTCGTGGAGTTTCTTTTTTTCTATTTTTTGTTGAATAGTTGAAAGCGAGAGATTTTCACTATCAGATGACGAATAAACATCTTCATAACATAGTCGATGATGATTTTCCATATAGTTATCTGAAATGCAGAGAATTTGAACGTTATGGTACACATAAAATAAAATACTTTAAATACCGTCCCTACCTTTCTGCATACTTGGGAGCTTTATCTTTCCCAATCCATAATGTTCACAATCGATGTCTTCACTACATGTAATGCAAGAAAGTTGTCTTACTCGCAAAAGAGTTCTATAATTATTAGACCAACATACTTCGTGTATTTTCATTGTTCCTTGAAATACTGACAGGTTATTTGGAAGAATATCATCTATTTCTTCAATTTTTACTGAATCTATAGGAAGAATCTTGACTTTGGTGGAATCTTTCAGTATTTGTACCAAACATTGAAAATCTAGGATATCTGTACCCATGGCTACTAAGCGATCAGCTTCTCGTTTTACAACACCCCCAATTCCATCAGGAGCACCCTTCCCGTGTCCGCTTTCACTATAGTGCCAACGTAGACGATTAACCTCTAGATGACTAGCAAGGTAGTTTGCCATCAAGAAAAACATTTTTCTGTTTTTATATTGTGTAGAGGGACCATCCGACAAAAAATGCACAGTTTCTACACGTGGAACAATTTTTTGAATTTCCATGATTGCCAGTTGTAAGTGGGCACATATTGCTGATGGGTCATGCCTCAAGTTGTCTGATAAGGTACAGATAGAGAGTGGTACAATATTGTCACTTTCAGGATCTTTGTAATATATAATCACAGTATGCAAACTTATCTGCGGTTTTGAACCACCAAAATGAGCCGATTGGACTTCCTCACTATATTTGCAATTATAATTTTCAGAAAAGTCTGCATGAATTAAAATTTCTTTTGCCGCCAAATTTCTTTTAATGTTGTCTATAGCTTTATACTGATGTATAATGTTTCTTACGTGCATTAAAAATTTGTCTAAGTTTTGTTTAAGGATAAGTACAATATCAGCTTTCTTGCAAAAAATCTTTTCTTTCACAGTTTTTTGACATAATTTTTCTTTTCCTTTTATGATTAACTTTTGCTTCTTTGTAAGCCACTTCTCGTAATATGTTTCTTCGTCTTCTTCGTAGTTTAAAATTTGTATTTGTTTATTTTTGCATTTTTGGCATTTTTTTTCAAGGCAGTTTTCTATTGAAGGCTCATCAATACAAGTATATGATTTTACAAGATCTTCAGGAGTATTTTCATTAATGATCTTTAAGAAATGTAATCTAGAAACAATAAGTGCCATATTTGTATGTGTTAGACACAAACAAGTATTCCTGGATGAAACCGTCGGCTGCAGTATCCAAAATGGGCGCATTTTGCAGAATGTAGAATATGAGATTTTCAAATTTGGATGTGTTTTCCTGAACTGGCAATAAATGTTTTTTAACGTGTCATTAAGATATCTTTTTTGTTTTTTTTGTTTATGCATAGTTATTGTTTCTTTTTTTCCAGGACAAAGGCGACTGTATTCATCTTTTAATAAAAAAGAAGTAACACATTGCTGTACATATAACATTTTCTTTTGTATTTCATTTCTTCTGCATTTGCTTTTGCCAAAGAAAAAGTTCTTAGAAGTTAAGGCTCCCATATATTTTGTAAAACCATACTTTTTAACGAAAGACCCTGTAATTTGTCGAATAAATTGTCTCTTTTGTATGGAGCCTTGCTGTTGTTTGAAATTCGCTCTCAACTGGATTGACATTACCTCACTAAAGAGTATTTTTTTCTTTACTGTTTTTCCAACATTTAAACCACTGACCAAATTATTTACTTTTGTTCGTGGACTTATCTTTTTATTTTCTTTATTTAGTCGTCGAGTTCGTTTTCTATATTTTTCTGCTCGTTTTTCTGCTTCACGTAATTTATTTTCCAGAAACTTAATTCGTGAATTTAATTTGGCTCTATTTTTTCTTCGAATCTTCTCGCCGAATGCTACTCTACTTCTAGAGCTCGAGGAGGATCCAGCACTGTTAGGAATATCATGATTAAGTGCTTCGATCTGCACTGGAAAGGCCGGTGGAGTTTGGTCAGTTACAATTTTTTCTAAACGTTCTTTTTCTTTCTCATTGTCATAGTACCGTTTACTTCTTTCCCTCCATTTCCTCCGTATAGCTCTTTTCTCACGTTCAGGTAGATCACTAACGCTTTTAATTTTCCCAGCTGCTTTTCTAGCATAATAGCGCTCTCTTTCTCTTCTTTTAGCTTCCTCGTATTTGACAGGGTCATTTTTTATATTTCCTCGCAACCTTCTCATACTTTCTCTCACAATTTTTCGTTTTTTATCTGAGCAACTTTTGCTTTTTATTTTATTTCGCGCCATTGCTAGTGAACTACCTGTAAATTAAATTAATGTTGGCATTGTTAAATTGATAGTATCATCGACAAATGAATAGTTTTTCGCCTCCGTGAATAGAAGTATTCACGGAGGTGAGGTTCACGGAGGTGAGAAATGTTGATAATTTCCATTACACGGTAAAGCATTTTGAGGTTATCAAAAGTACGCGTGGTGTTAAAGAAACTTCTAGATGTTTTCTACTTATCTCCAGGTCAACAAGCAAATTAAATAAATAATGTCTTGTTATAATATACTAACGGAGGTGAGAAATGATCTTGAACACATATTTTTCCTTACCTTTTTTATCAAATTATCACAAACCACTTGAACATGTAGCACTGATTTTGACATAATTAAATTATCGATACATAGAAGCTGGTACCTTCGCACATCCTCAATAGATGGAGCAGTATTCACGAGATTTAGAGTATTTTAACAAGACAGTAACGGAGGTGAGATTGTTTTCGAGGACAAGACGAGTTAGTAAAATTCTTTAATTTTCATGAAGATTGAAGAAATAATTTTCGAGTGATTGCAATTAAACATTATTCTACTTATTTTATAAATATCCTAAAATTGATAATTGGTTTTTAGTTTTCTATAATACATGTAACAGTGTTGACTTCTGTATGGGGGGACAGTTCACGGAGGTGAGATCTCACCCTCCGTTGGTAGGTTAAAACATGAAAAAAAAGGATTAAAAAATTTCGAAGTATATAATGGCTTAATACAGTTCAATATATATACGTGTACCTTTGCTGTCATTTACTCTAAGTCGAACGATGATTCCGTAATTTGTAACGGACAAGGAAGGTCTGCTTTTCGTGAGAATGATCCATATATGCTATAGGCCGAATGCCTGAAAATGCTATATAATTGGCTGCGATGGTATGCAGTGCCCGAAAAACGTTTTGAGAAAAGACCCTTAGTATCTGACTCAGGAAATCAGACTGGATTAGACGCCAGGAATCTTCTCTCGAAACGTTCGCGAAACACCGATCAGCACACCATCGCAACCAATCGTACGACGCTTTCTGGTCCTCGAATAATAGCGTACAGCCTACAGTCTACAAAGCGCTATATAACATATAGTTCTATGACTACCACCCTCGTAATCACACGGTCTATCCAATAGTTGTACGAGATATACATACATATATCGAATCTTCCAAACTTACAATTTCCACGTTTTTCAAATTACATTCGTCCGATTATACGATCAACTACGACGTCGCGTGAGCATCATATAGCGATTACAAGGTCGTAGTCTTATTAGAGTCGTTCGCGAATGACGGGGGAGGTAACGGATCGATCGATGACAGCTCAATCCCCTATACGCGTCCTTTGGTTGGTCAAGTTGACCGGTGCAACCACTCGAGACGAGTAGTACCATCGACATGGTAACGGCCCGGTAACTGCCTCATAAGCCGTCTAACGGAGAACGTACCACCCACTCCACAGCCGCCCACCCAACCAACCGCGCGGTAAATCTGCGGGGGTGGTCGGTCTCACGGTAGATGGCCTCTTCATCAGGGATCACACGCTTGCACCCTCGACGCGTCACACGCCCGCGTCGTCATCGCGTCTGCGGAGGAACACGCGCAGGCCTCGTACTACATGGAGTTTAGCCGAGTCCCTCATTGCGCTACTCGTAAATGACGCCAACGATTATGGCAATGATTATAGTGTAAGTGTTGGTAGTAGCCACCGGTAGTGTTGGTACTATTAATGGTAGCGATAGTAGTACGTAGTAGTACCGATATCGGCAGTAGTAGCAGCGGTCGCGCGATAGTAGCGGCGATGGCGGGGGTTCTTGGAAATGCCGTTGTTTCCCAGGTAATGCCGTTCCCTTGTTTCTCTTCCGCTTCGCTGAAGGGTGTATTGTGGTCGGACCTATCCCATTACGTGGCCACTGTTTGGGATCGGTGGGATGGACGTTTCGATAGATCGGTGCACCACCGCAGCGATTAGTTTGCATTCCCTCTCGCGAGGTCATGCACTCGAGATCCTCCAGTCTCCCTTCCGTTTCTCCAGAAGTGGCTCGATCCCTTTACCAACCTTTGTAATCCTCGACCGAAGCCAACGACCATACGGCGCAGCGCATCGATGCAGTTACCGAACGATCGATGGGGTTCGCTCAGAAATCGCATTAAAATTGATTCCGTATTCCCTATGGTCGATCTTTCCGAGCGTGCCAGTAATTAGGTTAACGCGATCGAGATGGCATATGTAGAATCCGACTGGAAGCATTCGGTCCATCTTTGATTTTAACGAGAACATGTATAATTGCAGAGAGAGATGGGCGGAGAGAGCAGGGAGAGAGAGAAAGAGGAGGGGCGGGAGAGGGAGAGGGCAGAGTGGGTTGTGTGGGGGAGCGAGGGGCTAGAAGGAGATATAGGGAGAGGGGAAGAGGGAGGGAGCGAGAGGAAGATATAGGGTGAGAGAGAGGAAGAGGGAGAGAGGGGAGGGAGAGAGGGGAGGGAGAGAGGGGAGGGAGAGAGGGGAGGGAGAGAGGGGAGGGAGAGAGGGGAGGGAGAGAGCGGAGGGAGAGGGTGGAGAGGGAAAGAAAAATGGAGGGGGGGAGGAGGAGAGAGTTTAAAGTTTGTACGTATCTTTTTTTACATAGGGTAGGGTGAACCAGAACTCGAGTATTTCCTTTTTCATGAGCATATTCTTCATTAACAGTCGAATATCTGTTTCCTCTTCAACATCTTCCTACGGGCTATATTTTTTGAGTTATTCACAATGAAATTTGCTCAACGAAATAACGTCTTTAACTAGCGATCATTGCTGGTTGCGAGGTGGAGGGGAAAGGGCATGAAATTCGGAGAGGTATTTTTATGATACTTTTGAGAGGGGTCTTTCAAGATTGTTGCAGTTGGATTGTTCTAACATGTTAAAAATTTCTCAGACCAATTTCATTGAATTTTTTATCAAGAGACACGGCAGTGTCTCGCGGCATGTTCGTTCATCTAGTCTCGGCGTCGAAGCGAGCACCCGTGTATCTATACGCCACAAATATCTACCCCCTGCACCCCTCAATTTTTACATCGAATTTTCTCAATAAATATATGGTTATAACCAAAACTATGCTTAGTTACGCCATATAAATTGATTATTCTCTATTGATAGAGACCAGAATAAATTTGATAAGTTACATATTAACAGAGATTCGTCCTTAGCAACGCGAAACCACGCCCCTTGCCCGTCAAAGTCGAGAATCCGATTTCTCGGGCGATATATATATGTAAAAATGTCACAAAATTTCCGCCTATCTTCGGCAATGGTCGGAAATGTATACACAGATGCGATCATCAAACACATACAAGCGCCATCAAATGTGTGGGATATATTTCGGCTTCCGTCGTCGATCGACTGTTCAGCGATGATCGAAAGTGCGTACAAAAATGCGACCGATAGGCGCGATGTGTCACCGCGAGTGCATCCGAGGAGCGTTTTCAGGGCTCGGATCGGTTTTATCCCGCCTCCTAAAAAAAAATGATTTTCCTCCCACGGCCCTCGTTCGTGCACTCGCGACCGCATGGTGGACTCTCCCCGACGGAAATTTATTCCTCAAGGAAGTTTCTCCGCGCTCCTCGTCGACGTCCGAGCGACGATCGCTGCGTGGTTATCTTCCATAACCTCTCCCGGTGATTGACAGCAGTGTTCGCGCGAGAAGCTTCGAGGAGTTTCGCTCGCTGAAAGACTAATAAACCGCATCGCGTCCACAGCCATGGTAAGTAATTTTTAGAAGTGAGAGGAAATGATCATTCGGATTTTTTCGATGCCTAACCGAATTACACACCTCATACCTAATTGCAGAGAGAAGCTAGTGCCGCTGGCATCCGTGATTTGTCTACGGTTAGTCACAATCATTGATCGTTGCCCCCTACGATCAACAATTCGTACAAGGTAAATGCTTTGAAAGAAATAAAAGTTACTTAGAGCAGGAATAGTTTAAACGAAAATCGCATATTGCAATGAAAGTACTATGGGTGAAAGGCGCTCGGTGACAAGCCTGACATTCTCCGATCCATCGAGTCATCTTTTTACGGACAGGACATGAGCTAGATCCTCTTCGGTTGCACCTGTACGAGATGACATGTCAGAAAATCGTGAGTCTTCATGAAAATCTTCTAACCTACTCGTTTTGCATTAATACACTTAGTAATAAAAAGCTATTCTCCTACATGTACGTATTCTCCTCATGAATAAATTCCAAAAAGTAGTGAAATCCCCCCACAAAAACAGATTCTCTGTAAAAAAAAGGCGGCATGTTCATTCAGTGCCAACAAAAATTGATACGTAAAATACTCTCCAAAAAAGATTTGAAATCAATTAAGATCGCCATGTTCAAGAGTTATATATAAAAAGTAAAAGGCATCATTTGAAAGGGAAATTATTGTAAATCAAGTGACTACAAAATTCGACTAAAAAAAATTTAATAAAAAAGAACTTGCCGCGTTTTTTCCCTTCAAAATAAAAAATTCAGACACAGAATTATACTCGATGTTTATGCACTTATGATTTTAAATAAATTCATACACTTATATGATACCACCAGTATACCGAATGTCGTACGAGAAACCGATCAGGCGGGGGCCTTCTGAATTTCTCTGAATTTGACTTCGGCAGTGCAATTTACGAATCACTCTAACACCGTCCAAGCACTACCAATTATTCGGTATAGTGGACAAAATATGAAAACTTAAACGCGGCAAGTTCTTTTTTATTAAAATTTTTTTATAAATTTTTTTAGTCGAATTTTGTAGTCACTTGATTTACAATAATTTCCCTTTCAAATGATGCCTTTTACTTTTTATATATAACTCTTGAACATGGCGATCTTAATTGATTTCAAATCTTTTTTGGAGAGTATTTTACGTATCAATTTTTGTTGGCACTAAATGAACATGCCGCCTTTTTTTTTACAGAGAATCTGTTTTTGTGGGTTACATTTACGTGTCTACGACAGTTGACAATTGGCAACTGTCATGGCTGATGAAATTTGAAACCGATTTGACAAATACTGACACTTTTCGTTATAACGTAACTCTACCCAATATGGCCTAGAACCCAATGTGGCCTAACTATAAAATCTAGGTTAGTACGCGATAAATTCAAATGATGGTGCTATTAATATGTTCGAAACGGTCATTTTACTCGTCTGATATATTCCTACCCGAAAGTAAGACGTAGATCCGTACGGACGTAGATACGTAGATGTCTTATTAATCAACTAAGTGCAAGCGCGAGTTTGTCTTTGATAATTGTATGTAATTTTGTATCAGTAAGTATCTGTTTCATAAAAATAAGTTACAACTGATCGAGCAAATTGGTATCGTACCTATAGATACGAGTAGCATTTCGATACCCTTAATTCGCAAAGCGGCTAATTCCATTGATACAAATTTTACAGGAGAAGGAAAAATATGCTTCAGATATTTTCATAGTGAGACAGGAATACTTGTAAAGTTTTGTTTATTAGTAAGCAAGCTTTCATTTTGGAGTTATTTGTTTTTCGGACGTTAGAAAATGTTCGAATGTTTTGGTAGACACAATAAAGTCAATTTGAGTAAAAAGTTGAGTTAGCCGGTTTGCGAATTAAGGTATCAATATTCAGTGTGCTTTTCAATGATATAACCTCATTTTATTTTCCTTTTGTAATTCCATTATTTTTGGAAAGAAATATGTTCTCATATAAGGAAGACCCTATGCCATTTATGTCCCGTTTTTTCAAACCGCCTACAAAATCTCCAAAGCCTATTGAGAAGAAATCAAATAAATCTACAGAAAATGAATTATGGTTTTGTTACATATGCAATGAAGATATAATAAAGGATATGCGCATATGTATTGTTTGCATGACTTATATTCATGAAGAATGCATTGGCAAAAAGAAATGATAAGGACAATTTTATATGCCCGAAGTGTAAAAATTCGCCCACAATAAAATGAATCCATTTATTTTCAATATTTATTATTATTCCTGAAGTTTCTTTGCTTCAGCATTATAGGTTATGTTGGGTATATGGTCTACCTAATATGGCCTAAACGTAACCATCGCGTTATTACTTTTTAACCGATTTCCTAATTTCTTGATTACCCTGAAGTTTATATTTTTGGTTCCTAATAAGCTACCTTCTCACATCAATTCATTGACGATGAGTTATTTGTATTAACAAACATTTTAGAAGAACTTAAAGTTTAAGTAGGCCATATTGAATAGGGTTACCTTATTAGATATGTTGTGTATTGGGTTGGTTCATAATTATCCGTCGTTTTTTAAACGATATTTTTTATTGAAAACAACATAAAAATACCACAAAAACATATTTGAACGATTATTCTGGAGCGTATTCTCTATCAATTTCAATGACTGCTTCCCATTTGCTTGGCAGACGATCGATTCCACGAGCAAAAAAGCGCTGATCTTTAAAGACAATCCACGCTTTGACAGTGTCCACTAACTCATCCAAATCTTCATATATTTTGTTTGCTTGCCAGTTTTTCAACGATCAGTTGACGTGGTATTCCGTGGGGTTATTCGTGTGAGAGTATGGCGGATGGGGAAGCAGTTCCCATCCCTTATTGGCAATAAATTCGACCACTCGATGCTTGACAAGTGGACGCGCATTATCGTGGTGAAAGATGATTTCGTTTTTTTTTTCGAAATTTTTTCATCTGGATGGCAGAATGGAGGTGATCAAGTTGAGCCAGATAGTCGTCGCTGTTGATGTTGAATTACCGTCGGTCGACCGATTAAAAACGCTCGGGCCATCGACCGGCTCGTGGCGTGTCCGATCGTCGGTTTGTCGTCAGGGCCATTCAACAAATGAAGCTGTTCACATGCAAGCAGATCATCGGTCGCGTATGGAGGAACAGCGTTGTCGATTTTGCGATTTTATTTTCGCCTCTCTATCAACCTTTTTACGTACAAAGCGACAACGACGCGATACTCTTCACTTTCCAGATGCATATTGATGACTGACCATACGTCTCATATGAAAGCATTTGGATAGAACTGATGATCAGTTGCGACCGATCGTCAGCGCTGATCATCGGTCCCATGTGAAAGCGCACTTATAGTGAACGTCTTTTGTTATTCCTTTTGGTGTTTAACCCGGCGAAACGCAAACCTTCCGAGGAGATATTCACTCAGGAAACTGCAATAAATCTTTCTGTCGTTTCAAAAAATTTCAAGAGATTTTGTGTGAGTTTACCAGGGATTTCATGTGATTTCCGAAGTCACACAGCAGCCGCTGATTTCAAGAGTTTTAAAGAGATTTCAAGAGTTTGCCAGCGATTTTGAGAGATTTCATGAGTGTTCACCAAGATTTCACAGAGATTTCTGAAGATTTTGGGCGATTTCAAATGATTTCAAGCGTGTTCATGAATTTAGCAGTCGCCAAAATATTCTCTGACTTTTGAAGTGATTTCAAAAGATTAAAAAAATTTTTAAGAGATTTCTAGAGATTTCAAGAGATCTCAAAAGATTTCTTACATGATTTTTCTATGATTTCAAACGAGATTTCCCGAGTGAATAGCCCCTCGAAACCTTCTTTCTTTTGGTGTTTTTGAGAAGTAACCATAACTCATATCCAGTGACGAGATTCTTTAGGAACGGTGTTTGCTCCTTTCCCTGCAACAATTCAGTGAAAGTTCAGATACGTACGGCTTTGTTGTTGTCGGAGAGTTTGTGAGGTACCTATCCAGCCAATTTCCATACTTTACCTAGCTTTCTGAGGGGATAGACGATCGTGGAATGGTCGATATTAAAGTCTTCGGCCAATATCCGCTTCTACAGCTGCCAGAAGTGACTGATCATCAAAATACGATAGTTGGATTCTGCCAGACTTATCCTCCAGCTTACGTCGCCAAATTTGAAATGAGCAAACGAATCCCGATACTGTCTTTCGCTGACTGTTCCTTCACCAAAAAGCTCATTGAGATCTTTGCATGACTGTGCCACCTTGCATCCTTTCCGGAAGTAGTAAAGCAGAATATGTCTAATATGAATATGATTTTCAACACGTGTTTTGATTGAATAAACATAGAGGAATATTTATACCAAAAAACATAAACGTAATGCCAATTTTCATAAAAAAATGTGCAATTATAAACGGGGGATAATTATGTACCAACCCAATATTTATGGAGAATACGAGATAATTACCGATAGAATGTAGTCTGCTACGCACTATCGATTCCAATGCATTTCAATACAGTGTCTTCTTCTTAGAACGAGTTATTAGTCAGCGTATGATTAATACTGTTATGTGTTTAGCGTATTAAGCGATTAGCGATGGGAGCAAGGTTGAGAGAATGCAGAAAAGCGGGGAAAGATAAATGAATTGAGCCGCGTGTAACGTACGAAAAATCGAGAATCACGTTTATTGATATCACCTTAGCGGACTGTATTCGACGACTGACAATAGCTCGTCGTTCGTCCGAGCTCGGGCCTCGAGGTGGGAGGCGACGAGATAGAAAAAACGAGAGTCAGTAAGCGCGATATTACCGACGTGATTATTTAAAGTTTTGTTTCCCTTTTGCCGGAACAAATACAGTAGCGGATCATTTTTCTGACATGTATGTAAATATAATATTTTATTTTAGACCGACCGCGCAAGTGCTACATATCACTTTAAAGATCGAATCACACTTACAAGGAGAGTATTCGAGGTGTACCTCACCGATTTTCTTCATTCTGCGATATGCTGTAGTAGTATAAAAAAAAACATTAGACACGTATTTTTTTTTGTAAGTGCTAATTCGGTCATTTAAGGGGTGAAAATCACCCCTAAACTTGACCCCCTAAAACCAATTTTCAACGATTTCTCAAAAACTACGTTGAGTTTCTGAATGAAAAAAAATTGAATATTATTCCTTATCGAAAGAAAAGAAATAAGAAATTCAACGTAGTTTTTGAGAAATCGTAGAAAACTGGTTTTAGGGGGTCAAGTTTAGAGGTGATTTTCACCCCTTAAATGACCGAATTAGCCCGTACAAAAAAATACGTGTCTAATGTTTTTTGATATACTACAACATATCGCAGAATGAAGAAAATCGGTGAGGTACACCTCGAATACTCTCCTTGTTAGGCGAAGCGAAGCGCCGCGAAGCGAAGCTACCACATTTTATATTTAATTGCTTCTTACGAGGTAGTTCACGATGCTTCTCTTCGCTTCGCTTCGCTCAAGTGTACGTTACCTCGTAAGAAGCAATGAAATATAAAATGGTAGCTTCGCTTCGCGGCGCTGCGCTTCGCCTAAGTGTGCTTCGACCTTTAAGCGTAATAATCATTCTTATCTCTGATCGGCATAGCTATGATATTTAGGAATGATATGCTCTTCAGTCGTTAGTATGCCAATGAGTTTCACTATTGTATTGACAGCGAGATCATTCACTGATGTCGCTCGAAAGTTCTTATGACGAATTTTCAAAGTCCCTAATATATACTGATAGTATTCCGTGATGATAGTATTACCATAAAGTAAAAGAGCCTCAAGTTTTCTGAATCTGGCTCTTCTCGAAATTATTTTAACGTAGCAGCTTTAACTTTTTCATCACGTATGAAAGGAACGCTTCTGAGATGCATCATGAGAGCTCAAGATAGCTAAAAATCAGATGGCGAAAAGCCTGGATAGTAGAGTTTGTAGAACAACCTCAAATTCCGTGCTAGGTATTGCTGTTGAAAGAGCAATAGTAGTGCGGGGTGTGACGTTGTTATTAATATAGCATCGGCTTTTTTCTTCGACTTACGCAAATGATTTGATGCTTTAACCTATTTTAAGTCGATTTTAACCCGTTGAAAGTCGATATTTTAACATGATAACGCCCATTTCGGAAAGTGCAAACTTTTCCGAATATCTATCCCTTGTACATCGATACAAATCTTTCAACCAGTAAGGCTGTTTTGTCTTGAAGCTGCTGATAAAGATGTGCTAATGTTTGAATGCCCATCCGTTATTATCCGGCACTGGCCAGTTATGTTAACTAAAAAGATGTTATTTCATCGAGGAAAAGTTAATCGTAAGGTAAATAAAAAATTATTGCTCGTAGGAAAAAGTGGAAGGGAAAACATATATTCTGTTGTTAATCGGGAACATGATGATGAAAGGAGATACGCGAGTTCTGGACCGCCTTATATATGGTCCGATAGCTATCTATGAAGGATAAAAAATCGAATCATATGGTTGGCAATTTTCGATGCAAATGCTATAAGGCCGAATTTAGCCCGGCGTCTGGGTTGGACTACCCATATTCTACATAGGTACATAGGGATATTTTGCGTTGTTTGATTAGTTAGAGACATATGCTCAGACTTGGAATCGAATCATGCACCTTTTCCATTAGTTCCGGGAAGCCATATTTGGAGGGCGTTACTCTAAGAGGAACCAAGCGCCAAAAATTAAATTTTGCATTATAAGTACCTATCAAACGCCGATATATAATATAATTTGAATTTTAAGTACGTTTTACTCAAATCATGAAAATGGCGTTTGGTTCTTTTTAGAGTAACGCCCTCCATTTGTAGCTGGTAGAACAGTAATAATTCTAGATACAGGGGTAGTCTAACCAAAATGGCAGTTCAAATTCGGCTAGTCCTCCTTACATGAGGAAATATCCCAGATAAAGAGATCACGCTCGTTACGCAGCGTATTTCTAGGACATTACAACGGGGAGAATGCTGTATAGCGTCCCGAAACGAATGAGTCGCGTGCGGGAGTTCGATAACGAATGGCGGGCATACCGCGGCCGCGCCGTCAACTGCGTCGCACCATTAAATTGATGTTTTGCAAATCGGTGTCAAAAGCACGTGGATATCGTCGACACCTCCCTTCGAAAGAGTTTATTCAGTCGGTCGGTCGCTCGGTTGGTATTGGAGATCGGCAAGTCCGGAAGGCCAATCCCTATTCAGCTGGGCAAACCAGCCTGCCGCTCTTTTGTCGAACACAATACGAGGGCTTACGATCGTTCAATATTTCCCTTCGACAAAGAACAGCTCGCGCTCGAGCTCATCTCGTTATAAAGTCTATTTGATCGATAAACAGATGAGAGCGGGCATGCACACGACTGACGTTGTACGTACGTAATTACGCCACCGGTATACGAGGTCGCTTTCACGGCAATAGCATTTATGGTTTCACAAAGATGCCTCTACCGTTCGACGTTCGTTTTCGCGTTGAGACGCACCGCGATCGGAGGGAAATATCTCGAAAAACGTCCTTTAAAACTTGACGCGGTCATAGAAGTACGAAGAACGTTAAGCCCCATCTACGATATGCAGAAGTTGTTTTCGCCCCCAAACGATGGTCCTCAATCTGTACGAAGAAATACATTTTTACTCGATTCAAATAAATTTTTCGATCCATCAAATATTACGCATTTTTCCATCGATGTGCGTTGAAATAAATCATTCCACCGGTTGTTGGAAGCACTGGTGTGTTATTGATACGTTTCTACGGGGGAAAGGGTAGGGGAACGGAAGGAGGAAGGGGAAAAATTGGAGACGTCATTGTTGGGGACACCCTTCTGAAACTATCCACGAGTAAAAGGGTAGGGCTTAAATCGACGTGTCTTGAACATTATCAAGTCGTCTTCAATTTCGCCACCGCATCTGTGCCCGATAATCCTGGCGCACCCCACGTACTGTTACACCGTGCGTCGAGGGCACGCGACCAATGACTAACATCGACAACTGGAACAAAGGAACAACGGAGACTCGAAATGTTGGAGGACTATACGCCTTCGCGCGTCGAACTACGCGAAATTGAACTTCGTATTCGTTGAGAGCGTCCGTGTATAGCCGTGTAGTTATCTCAATTTCAATTTTTATGTAGAATTATAACCTCTGTAGGGTTAATCGTGTTTATTAGTAAAGCGTTTTGATATTTTTATACCGAGCATCTTCGTGGCGATGTTCATAAAAAATGGCTGAAAAAGTTCCGCTTACACGGAGAAAATTGAATAGTAACGATTACTGTGGCAGAATAGTAAGTTGGTGTCAGCGTCGACAATATTACGTTCAATAATATGTAGAAGAGTAATGATTATCGTTTGAAAACTAATGATTACTATTCTGCAGTTTATTCAATATATTATTGTTGGAGATGTCATCAACTTATTATTCTGGCATAGTATTATAATCCTTAATATTCAATTTTCTCCGTGTAAAATTTGGAGTAATAAAGAACGTATTGGTACACGTAGGAAAATAATTTACATATTTAAATACAATAAGCAAATAAGAATTCTCCATTTTCATTTTTCATTCTTCCTTTCCTCAATGAACGCTCGCAGGCGTCACGCGAAGCACGCGTATCCTTCGCATATTTCTCATCTCCCGAACTTCATATTAAAATAGACTCTCACACGGCCGGAGTCTCACTGGCGTAAATCGACGACCCATTTGTCATATCCTAGCTACATAAATCAAACGCTCCGTTATACGAATCCTTTTTTGCGACGTACCTACATATCCTCTTCCTCGCTCCGAAGACGTACGTGCCCGGCGCGTCCCGTTATCGCATCGCTCGATGACAGATGCCGAGGGATTAAATACCAGACGTGAGGCGGGCATTGATTGTCGGTGGGGGTTGTAGATGAGGTGCTAGTTGACGAGGGTGGCGGACGAGCTTTCGAGTGCGCCGGCTTAGAAACCCTGTAGGATTCGACCCTCGTTCTATATATACCTACGAATAACCAATATTAATATCTCGCGTGACGCTCAGCCCTCGATTTCGGTCGGCGTCGGCAAAGAAAAAGATCATCTGAATTTAGAAGCGCACCCGTGACACTTTGAACCCTCCGGCTACTTAGAAAGTGTCAATCTTCCTGCGAGCTGAGCACGCGAGTGTGCGTGAGAAGGGATATGCTCCGAGGGTGCGTTGCGTCGACGCGCACGCGTTATCTGCGGAAGTGTGTCTAGACGAGTTACTCGCATGAGCATATATCGGGCACCTTCTACCTTTTATACCATTCCAGATAAAAATACATTAAATATCCACCAATGCGATCCACGTAAATTATCTAAGAGTATTCTTTTTCCATTACTACATTTGCCTTTTCGAATAGAAAGAAATGTTGCTTTTAATAGTTTCTCATTTCGTGTATAGGAACGAAGTTCAAGGTGTCATTCATAATTACCTGCTCGATGTGATAAAAAATTTAAGTGAAATATTTTCTAAATTTTTTAAAAATATAAAAGAGTCTCAATGACGAATTTATCGACTAACTTTGGATGGAAAATCTCGTTAGAATGCTACATACGTACATATCTATACAAGTAGACAAATCTTATACGGTGAGATTTCGGAAGAGTTCGCTCGGCGAATTGGGGACGAAGGAAGGCAATACCTTCGCTTCACCTCCGATCCGCGCATCGACCCGATCGAGGAGCAGTAAATCTCGTGCTCCTCGATATCAGAAATTCGATATTCAGGATGGCGCGGTGATAATTAAACGTCCCATAAATTCGTGGCTTCGATACGCCAACGTCAAGAAGCCGGAGGCGACCTCGAGGATTTCGCAGGCCAATCACGTCCCATTTGAATACCTAACTGCCGAGTTCACGGGTCGAGCGTATAGGTAATTGCTTATTAGGATTGAAAGTAAAAATGGCGCGTTGTGTGAAAATGCAGCAGCGCAGCAGAACCGCCCGATGAAATTCATTCCAGCTCATTTCGGTTTCCCAACTCGTTCGGATTCTCCGCGTCCAGTCATTTAGTGAGACTTCGGTATGGAAGCCCTTCGTTCATTCGCATTCGCATTGCGAGTATAAGAACGCGTATCAGCGTAACGACTATCCCGTAACGAATTATTTACGTTTGAACGCGCGCGTCGAGAAAGGGAGAATGCTTCGCATCCCGTGAAGGGAACCCACCTTAGGGGCCGTCCATAACGGCGCACCGCACATCGCACCGCACATAGCCTCGCCCATAGCATGGAGCAGTGCTCATAGTGACGCCTCGCATCTAGCCTAGCCATTCAGTCATACTAAAGTCATTCTAACAGGAACTATAACCTACTTGTCTCTAACAAATTACAGAATCATCGTTTGGTTTAGAGTAAGTGACAGCAAAGCTATATAGGTATACCGGGTGTTCTCAAACCTCTGACCCAGAGGAAAACCCTATGTTCATTAAAAAATTACGGACACAATGCAATTGATTTGATTGAAATCCGTTAAGAACTTGCGGAGAAATTAATTATTAAAAAGTAATTAATATTTTGAATTTATTCGGCATTGATGACGTCATATCAAGGCTCATGAAGATAATGTTTATAATAACGATAGCAAATGCGATTATCTTAATTGATATATTGATTAATTAATATATGACATCATCAATTCCGAATAAATTCAAAACATTTATTACTGTTTAATAATTAATTTATCCGTAAATTCTTAAAGGATTTCAATAAAATCAATTGCATTATGCCCGTAATTTTTTAATGAACATAGGGTTTTCCTCTGGGTCAGAGGTTTAAAAACATCCTGTATATATTGAACTGTATTAAGCCATTGACCTTGAAATTTTAAAATCCTTTTTCTTTAATTTTTTAACCTTCCAGCGGAAGATGAGATTTCACCTCCGTGAACTGTCTCTCATTCAGAAGTCAACACTGTTACATGTAATCATAGCAAACTAAAAACAAATTATCAATTTTAGGGATATTTATGAAGTAAATAGAATAATATTTAATTGTGCAATCACTGAAATGAATGACCTACTATCGAAATAAGCAAAAACTACTCGATATCAGGCACTTATGTGAAGGAGCAGCGAAAGTACAATTTATTACCCGACTACCGGGAGAGGTTCCATCATTTAACAACCGGGAAAAAATAAAAACGGCGGATCCAACGGGCGTGGTGTAAATAGAACACCCAGTCTAGCGAGAGTGACAGGCGTCGGGGTACCTCGAGTCGCAAGCGAAGAGCCCCTCGACTGCGCGTGCTCAAATTTCAGGAGCCTCGCGGGAGGGCACGGAAACCCTCTGCCTTTCGCTCTCCTCGGACAAAGTGCAGACCCGCAATAAATTCAACTATTGCGGTGCACATGCACTTGTCCGGGGACGGCACCAATCGGACAAAAAAACATTACCTCAATTTTTTCAGATTTTTTTCACGCGCCGTTAATGGTATACTAGACCATTTGCACGCGCAAGCGCGCGCCTGAAACGTATTTCATAACGACATGTACATTTACTTCAACACTAATTTTATCAAATTGAATTTCCCCACTTTAACTATCGAATACTATATCGATATCGATTATCAACTAACTAATGGGGATAGGTGACCACGACTTTCGATTATCGATATCGATTGTCAACTAACCAATGGGGATAGGTGACCACGACTTTCGATTATATCGCGTTGGATTTTATTAGATAGGACATCGATTTGAAAAATAAATTTTAACTTTAAAGTTTCAAGTATACTATTAATCCCATAAACCACTTTGTATACATGCAAATTTTTGTTTTTTTTCTCAATTTTTCAAAGAAAATATATAAAAAATGTTGCGACATTAAAAGGCATTTTCTTACAAGAAAGTGAAAAAAACACCAGAAAATATTTATTTCGCCAATGCGACAGTCGATTTTTCTTAAAAAAATTCAGTACATTTGAAATCAATAAAAACTGTGTAGAAAAAATATGGTAGTGGAAGGGCCATTTCTTCATGAAGAAAAAAACGCTTAAGTTTTTTGTCTTAAAAAAATTTTGTTCATCAGAAAATGTTCTTTATGCTTCTATGCATCTATGCATAGAAACATAAAGAACATTTTCGGATTTTTGAAAAAATGAAAGAGAAAAAACTTAAAAAGAATTCGTTTAAAAATCAGAAAATTTTCATTATCCTTCTATGCATAGATGCATAGAAGGATATATAACAGTATAATTAAACAAAATTTTTTAAGAGAAAAACTTAAAAAGAATTTTTTTCTTCATGAAGAAATGGCCCTCCCACTACCAAATTTTTTTCTGCGCAGTTTTTATTGATTTCAAATGTACTGAATTTTTTAAAAAAAAATCGAGACTGTCGTATTGGCGGAATAAATATTTTCTAGTGTTTTTTTCACTTTTTTGTAAGAAAATGCCCTTTAATGTCACTTAAAATTTTTTGTATATTTTTTTTGAAAAATTGAGAAAAAACCAAAAATTGTCATGTATACAAAGTTGTTTATGAGATTAACAGTATACTTGAAATTTTAAAGTTAAAATTTATTTTTCAAATTGATGTATACCATTAACGGCGCCTGAAAAAAATCTAAAAAAATTAGGTAGTGCTTTTTCATCAAGTATGACTATGTAAATAAAAATCATATTTTTTTGAGACTCTCATGAAAAAGGTGGCTGTCTTGACAGAGAATGCCCCATATGGTAATTTAGATTAGAAGTAGCAGAGTGCCTCTGCAACCTGGGGTCAAAGAAGGAGAAAAAAAAAGTGGAAGACCATCAAATGACACTCAACAATTAATTGATGAAAAAATAAAAAGAGGGCCAGCAGCTCGTATCCTTCCAATGAATATTAGAAACGACGAAGCAAGTCATTGGATAAAATACTCGTACGATTCCTCAAGACAAGGGTGCAAGTTTCCTACTTGCAAAGGGTTTACCCATTTCAAATGTGACAAATGTAGAGCGTTTTTGTGCCTCACAAAAGGCAAAAATTGTTTTAGATTATTTCATTCTTAGTTTGTTCTGTAATGTTGCAAATATGCAACATAATTAGTTTGGTTAACAGTTGCATGCTGTAGTTAATATACAGTAATTTGTTTTTTGTTTCAATAGGCGTTAAAATTTAATAAACATTTTTAATAATATTTTTCACTAATCAGATATATAATCGAATACGAAAAATTATATTTTCATTTATTTAAAAAAAATCATGCAATGATACGACGGAGCACTGGGAGATGTGCGATGCTCGAGGCTCGAAGAAATACCAAGCTCTATTTCTTGCGCGAGGGCGATGGTACCATGCCATGTGCGAGGCGAAGGGCCGTGCGCCGTTATGGTCGGGCCCATCTCTTTCCACACGCGCCTACCATATGTCCGTCTCTGTACTGGCCAGTTTAAAAGTTACCTTCGGATAGGCTTGGTCGGCACTCGAGTCATTTAATACGGTAGAAGTCGAGTCGGCAGTTAGAATTGATGTAAATTCGGGAGATCGAGGCGTCTAACCTCGAAATTGTGAATTTGTGAATAATGGAAATTACGAAAATAATTATAATTACGGTATAAATGTCTCGATTACCGACCAAGCCTATCCGAAGGTAACTTTCAAACTGGCCAGTACAGAGACGGACATACCGTATTTACCTCGCCTGTACCAGGTTAAGTGCGGTGCGAGGGTCGGTGCGAGGTGCGGTGCGCCGTTATGGACGCCCACTTAGGCCTTCGAAAAATTAACGTAAATTAACGTCGATTTCTCTCTCTCCCTCTCCCCCCTCTCCCTCCCCTCCACCTCTTCCTCTCTCCCCCTCGCCCCTCTCCCTCTCCCTCCCCTCCCCCTTCCTCTCCCCTCTCCCCCTCTCCCCCTCCTTCCCCCTCCTTCCCCCTCGCCTCTCTCTCTCTCTCTCTCTCTCTCTCTCCCTCTCCCTCTCCATCTCCCTTCCCCCTCTTCCCCCCTCCCCTCGCCACCTCTCTCTCTCTCTCTGCTATGTATTCCTCCTGTCTACTTATTTTCTTGCTCTCTTGCTTTCAGACTTACTTATTTTGTCTATTTACGTTGTTTATTTACTTGTTAATTTACTTGCTTACTTACTTGTTACTTACTTATTTATCTTTACATCCCTAGAGTCTAATAAACGCTTCTTCTTCTTTTTCTCTCTTTCTATCTCTCTCGTCAGCGACAGTATGGTGTAATGATGGCGATGCTTCAAGAACGACCGCCATCGAACGCAGGCAGCTCTGCATTCCCGTATCGATCCATCGAACGTGGTCGTCCTGCACGGGGCTGATCGATAGCTGTAAGCCTATATATCGCGCTTTCTCTTGGCTCTACTAGCATTCCTCGTTGCTTCGATACCTCAAAGGAAGCTACCGCAACAAAACGAAGCGCGTGTCTGTCCTCGGCTCATCCCGTGGTAGATCCGCGGCGCACGGAACTTTGAGCAACTTCGACGGGTGTCCCAATTGGTGCCGCGCGGTTGAATAACCGACGAACGAGTAAATAGCTCTCGCGGAAGGGCAGGTGCGTTCATTCGCGAATTGGCTGAATTCCATACTCCTCTCACGCGAATAACGGTTCCTTCGTCTGCGCGAACGAAGATCTGAAGAATAGTTGAGAGTTCCGTCGATAGCGCTAGAAAGGAGAGAGGGGGCGCGCGGAGCTCATCTCTGCGAATCCCGGCAAAGCCCGGCGGCTGCTTACGGAGTCGCGAACGATAAAACTACCCGGCCGCGCGCGAAATTCCCGTACGGAAGGATTCTTATAGTTACCTCCGCGAGTTTTTCCCGGCGAAATTCCGAATATTACCCGAGCCATATTCTCGTCTGCGTAACGGGCACACTTCCAAGAGGCCCGGGAAGTTTTCCCTACGCGCGGTGAGATGCTGCAGACTCTGGGTATCCCGCTTTACGGCGCGGGAATAGTCGATGGTCCATTTGATTTCGATAAGAAGGGCTTTCGCGAAAGTTCGACAAAGAGGGCGAGGGAGGAAGAGAGAGGGAGCGCGTGGAGGAAGACGAGACTTTTCGCGAGAGGCTTCCCGCCGGAAAACCGTATTATCCCGTGCGATTCGTCAGACGCGGATCTTTGCGGAGGAGAGAATAGAATTCTCCACCATGGCATATCGTTTCGATAACCTACGGATCCTTTTCTCAAAGTCTAGGAACATCGCACATCTTATTTATTCCCATTTAAATGTTGACACCCCGAGAAATAATAACGCGCGTGCATTACGTATAGGAGACTATAAATTATTTCGCATCGTCGAACGTGTATCGTGCGAAGGTCGCGTCTTGCGATTAGTGACACAGATGCGATTTCCGCCACTGGACATCGGAAAGAACAAACACGATCGGTCGCTGGGTTCGTATAAATTGAGTGAACGATCGAGGAGCGATCGAGTCGAGTTAACGTCTTTAACGATAGGATGAAGCGTCTAGTAATAGCTCTCCTGACCCTCGTGGCTTGCGCCAGAACCGCCTCTATTTCCGGATATGCCGGAACCAACGGGAACACGGTAAGAAATTGAATTAAACATATTTTATTCTTTTGGATATGAAGTACTTGAGGTAAGACGAACAATAATTGAAATTTTGAAAACAGTTTTTCACATTTAATATTGGAAAGTACCTATACATATGTAATCTTTTCCTGTTCTACGTGAAAGAATTAATAGACAGCGTGCGATTAATTTCAGAATAACACAGCATGCCGGTAGTGGGCCAAAACCTATAATCTTCTTATAGATTTGAGTTACCATATCTTTCTCGAGATAACATGCCCGTCATTTGGCTAGAATCTTATTTGGAGATTCCATAATACAGTAACCGTCATTATCCGCTTACCCCCATTACTCCGCGCCCCCCACAACGAAAAACAGATGCCCTTCAACTCTACATACATTTTTACGAGTATCTTATTCGACAGATCGATACGCGAGCACGATTAGTGCTGCCGCGTATGACTAGAGCCAGTAATCCACTGGCAAATATGTTGTCCAACTTTTTTGGAGCATCACACACCACGACCAATACCAGTGCCCCATCTACGACTACAGCACGTTCCAGTCAATCGAACGCTATGAGTTCTCAAAGCTCTAGTAATTCCAGCGATCCTTCATCGAATAGTACACGTGAGTCTACCGATCCGATTTCATCCAACATATGAGAGACTACAGTTTCACCGTCGGGCAATTTGACTGAAATCAAACATCCGATTCTGCGTCGGATGACTCGAACATGACCGATGACTCGACGTCGTCCGACACGAATGAGTCGATCGATTCTACGTCGGGCAATGCGGAAGCATCTACGATGGAATCTACTTTACATTCAAATACGAATAAGTCCACCGATTGACGTGTGGGATAATGTAGAAGCGTCCACGACTGAATCTGCCTCGTCTTCCAACGCGAATGAGTCGACTGATGCCTCATCGCCTGATGCAAATGAGTCGACTGATTCTTCGTCGGACAATGCAGAAGCGTCGACGATGGAATCTTCCTCATCTTCCAACGCGGATCAATCGACCGATTCCTCATCGTCCGAAGCGTCGACGACGGATTCCGATTCGTCTTCCGATGTAGATAAGTCGACTGATTCTACTGATTCGATGTCACCCATTGCAGATGGCTTTCCCAACATTCCCGATGTATCCGACCTGATCCCCGACATTCCGGAGGATCTGGCCAACGTGACCATTCCTGAAATCTCCGGGCTGCCCGACCTTTCCGACCTGCCGCCAATCCCCGGACTGTCGGATGCCATCAAAACAGCCAGAGAACACGTACAGTCGGAGCTCGGCATAGGCAGAGATCTGGTTTCCGGGATACAAAGCGCCATCGAGATCGGCTTGCAGAGCGAGGACCCGACCGAAGCTATACGTCGGCTCGTGCTCACTATCATGAGGGCATACTCCGCGGTCGCCAAGAACTGTCCTCTCATAGTCGTGAGCGATCGCGTGGTTCAGGAGGGAATTCGTCTCGCCGGAGAAGTAGCGCAATCCGTGAGGAACGTTATCGTCGGTGACTCATCGTCTACCGCGAGGACTACGATTCCCATACCAAGATTGTTCTGATAAAATTCTTGACCACGAACAAGGGCCAATGGCTTTCCCCGTTGTTTGCATTTATGACGACTGTATAGTGAAGTAGATAGCCATATAAAGATGTTATGAAAAAAACGACACGGAAAATCTTTTTTTTACCAATAGTTTTATATACCTTGGAAATTGCAGACAACGCTTTCGCACACGCAACGGGTGTATCTACACGAGTTATGGAGTATTTTTCGAAGAAACGGACAATGGCAATAAAAATACGGCTGACCCTAGCCGACAAAGCCGCGCGAGTAAAAGCTTTAAAAAATATGCTGCCAGGGCGAATCGTATTGAACGCTGACTATATACAATCTGTCCTCGCCTCATAAAATTGTCATCGCGTGCGTGCATAAAACATGAGGGCGCTTTGCCGCGTGGGAATGCTTTCGCGGCTCCCACAAATCTATACATAGATGCCCTAGTCGATGCTCGACGGAGAAGAGGGGGAGGACGCTTGAGCGCATATTTTTACCTTGGCGCCTTGCTGTGGTAAAATACATTTTCTAGGAAGTGTCGTCACTAGGAGGGCTTCCAGCTGCTAGGCGTGATATTCCACGTGCGTAATGCTCACGCGGAATTTCCATATATAAATTTCATCTCGAAGAAAGTAGCTCGAGGTGGCAATAGCGACAGTGGCGACGGAACACGTCGTCGGGCTGTCTTCGAAATGTGCAAACGGCGAACTGCCTTTCCTCGGTTCATCTCCACCGTACGACGTATCGACGCACGATATGGAGTTTCGTCGCTCGTCCCATGAGAGTTTAAGGGACCATTTTCAGCTATCGGGACATTTAAATATGTACACACACACACACACACACACACACACACGAAGTGGGAGGCTTTTTTCTCAGAACTAGCTTTTCTCGTCCCCGAAAATAATGCGCTACCGTTCTAAAATGTCCCTTCTAATCCTGATTCTCTACATTAGTCTCGCTATGTGCGATTATAAATATAATATAATGGTGCTGCTGTAATTAACCTTAGAAATGGTATCTATACCGTTGCGATGCGATGAGAAATGCTCAAAATACTTAAAAGATTTTATTTTTAAATTGAGAGGAACTAAAAAATTGTATATCAAACGAAATAGAAATTCGATTCAGTTGCATTTAAAGGATTCAGGTGGTTCACCTGTTCATCACGCTTCGGGGTGGTATAACCTAATTCTCTACGATTAAATCCAATATCACGATAATGCTTGTAAATTGAGCGAATTATGCCACTGACGCAGAGTCGGCACATTGCAAGTTGATTAACATGGGCATTACAGGAGACCGCTGTAATTTACATCTGATCGTGGCGTATTGGCCGTAAATTTTGAGAACAATTCTCAAAATATCATCACCGCGGCGCTAGACCCTATAAAACGATCAATTTCACTCCGTTTTTCTCATTAATTTATTCGGCTTTCGCTTTTGCGTAATCGCTCTCTCGATGTAATATACATTGAGAAAAATAATTAAATTAAAATGATAAAATACATCTAGTTAATCGCGTTTAGTTAATCTAACGAAAATACTGAATAATCGAATTAAACAGAGAAAGAATCCGTATTTCACAAAGTTGTTGCTCATTATTTCTCAGTGTAAAAATACGAATAATTATGTTATAGGGAAAAATTGCCTACATCATACTACTGTATAATTCGTACCACAACTGATATTTTACGAAACAGAGCTAGCAAAGCACTCTGTTTCGTAAAAAATTAGTGATGGTATGATTTAAGCAATGGGGTACGACGTAGATAACTTTTCTCCAATGAGTCGTTCAGCAGAAATCGAACCTCTGGTTTCCACAGTTTCTTTAATTGCAAAGTCGTGCGATCTCGCTTCGAAACATCTGTTCGCGACAGACGAGGTTGACTCGCAGTATCCACCTTACTTCTATCACGTATTATGGAATGCAAGGACGCGGTACCGTGCGATGAACGGATGAGCTGGAGGCGAAGTGGATAAGGGGATACGGTCGGATAGTGGAAGAGAGAAGGTGGAAAGCCTCTTCCCCCTTTCCCCTTGGTCGCTTTGCAGCGCAGGGTGTCGCAGAGGCCGGACACCACGTAAATTGCATACCCGATTGCGGTCTACTGAAGAGTGGCGCCCTCCCGACCACCCGACCTCCTCCTACCAATCCCAAACTGGATCTAACAAGCTAGCAACCACAGCTAGGTTCGGCTTGCATGGGGCTGCCACCTCTGGGGACCGCCGGCGGGCACCACCGACGCGGCGAACTGTCCCCCGTGTCCCTCTGCCTGGCTATAGCTGCCTGCTACCCCTTCGCGACCCCCCGGTAGCTTCCTCCCGCCCATCCACGCTCCCGCCTGACCTAACAAGCTCGCTTATGTCCACCCATCCTGACCGCGGTGCAATCGAATTTCCATATCTAGCACCGATCTACATTCTCGCGCTCGATCCTTCGAAACGAATTTGCCTCGGCTTTGATCGAACCGGCGGCGTATATGTGTACGGCGGAGGGGTAGTGGCAACAGTGCTGGTAGCGAAGGAAGAAAACGCGTGGATCGAATCGGTCCCCTTTTTTTCTTCATCACGAGCCTCTCTTCGTCGACGCATCTTGGCGTATACGTTGAGTGTCGCGCGTCAACTCGCGGGAGTAGCTCGTTAAATTTCCGTTTTATCCGTTGTGCGAGAGGACTTCAGCGAGGTGTATACCGCCGACACAACGGCGTCGAGGATACGCGCAGATTTACAGGACACCTTCGCGTCTCCGCCGTGTTCTCGAGTTAAATAACCGCAGCAGTCATCACACGGAATAGCTAATTGCCAGGAGCCACCCTTCGTTAGCGTCTCGCGGTGGTCTCCCTCTAGGCGTCGGTATCGCCGCACCCCACCGGTGTGTCACCCACCTGTCTCTGCGAATGCATGCGTCGTTCTTCCTTCTCGGCATAAAGGACCGGTTGGTCGCGCGGGGCTTGTCTTTCGAATCGTATACACCTCGTCGAACAAAACCATAAAATTAGTCGCCTCTCCGTGGAAACTGAAATACGTCCTGCGAAACGAGCCGACGCGGCATTGTTACCGCGGAACGAACAAAGGAACGAGCAAACGACTGCGCAGCGAAACGTCATCGTCGCTTCAGTGTTGTGCCACGGCAACGGACACGCCGCGGTCGCGGGGCGAAATGCGTCGGAGGGGGAGGAACTATTTCGGACTCTTCCATATCGTTCGACGTCGTCGTTTCCATCCTCCTCCTCGCACTCCATTCGCGCGTCTCCTGCGGCCGCGCGTTTAACATCCACTCGTCCATCACGATGAAGGCACCACGTAATCATGAGAAACCGGAGGATCCAAGAGCGATTAATCGATCGACATTCGGGAGCGCGCAGGAGATTAACTCGAGAGATTAGGTAAGAAAGACGGTTGCTCTACGAGGAAGGCGGGTTCCCGTAGCGGTGACTATATTCCTCGGGGACGATTATTCTTGCGATCTTGGCTGTTACCGTCGAATAAAAGACGCGGCGCCTTTCATCGCAAAGATCGTTCACTTCTTGTTTCAATTTCGCACGACCCGAACCACCTTGGCATTCGAAGGTGTGTAACGCGTGATTTCGCGCCACATTTCAACCAACCCCGATGCTCCTTTCTCTCCCCCAGGCGCATCGATCGCTGGAATTCACGAAGAGCGCACGACGGATGCATCGTCTTACTGGATGACGCGACGACGGCGGGGGAGGAAGGGAAAGTAGTTTCGAAGTCGACGCTGCGAAGACGACGAGCTGGTAAGAGGCCGAAGAGCCCATCTGGCTCCCAATCAGAGTGTTGCCACCAGCACATGTGTTCGCGCGGCGGCTCAATCAACGGGGGTGCGGCACATCTCTCCGACCCCCCTCGACGTCCTCCATCTCCGCTTCTTCGCCGTCGCGTTCCTCCCCAGTGGCAAGTTTATATCACATAATCGAGCTCTGAAAGCTGCGCACCACCTCCTTTACTCCACCCCATCGCCTCGGCCGTCTCGCGCCTCGTCTTACCGCCATCCGAGTCAAGCCGACGGTGGTATCCAGGGAGGTAACGGCGGTAACGGCGGGGTAAGTAATAGCACGCGTCGGCCGCGAGGGAAGGAGAGAGAGAGAGGCAATGAGCGAGTGAGAGATTTGTGCGGAAGGGAGAGCGGGAGTGAAGAAGTGCAACGTTGGCACGGGCAAGGCCAACGACGACCAAGTAACTGCGAGAAATAATCACTCCGGGGCGCGCGCGCACGCTCCAACGTTCGCAACTTCCATCACCCTCTCGAACGAAGACGGTCGGAGATTAGCTCTTAGAAAGTTGTAACGAGACGATAAATCGTAATGGAATTTCTTCAGGATGTAATTGTTGTATCTTACGATTGGATGGAGTTACGAGGAGAAAAAAAAGAATTCTTCCTGTACTCGCGTGCGCTGGGCGTTGTTTCGTGGAGGATGGACGGTGCGATTTCTAAACGTGTGTACGGCTCTCCGACGAGTAGTGGAGAGCGAGTCTTCTCCGTGCGTTTAGGCATCTTCTGTTTTACGTTCGATGATTGCCTGCGCGAAGGGTTCAGAAGAACGGGAAGGATTCTTTGGACGTCGCGCAGGTGCGTGCGACATTGACGGCGACGTAGGTATTTCGGGCGTGTGCATAGCAGATAGTGGGTTGAGGGAACACCGTGGAAGTGGACGACGAGCGACGAGAATGAGAAGAAAAATGAACCAAGGACTCTCTCTGTGTACGTAGAGTACGTTCCAGAAAGTGTCGGCCGGCGCACTCGGCGGTGGCTGTACGTAAAATAGGACTCGTTTAATGTAAATGCGGACACGGAGGCTCCTTTTGCTCTGGACATACATATATACAAAACTCTTTACGAGTCGAATTCAAAAAGAGACAACGGATCGTTCCGTCACTCGGTCCTCGCCCTATGCAAATGCTGCCCTGCCCTTACAAACGTACCCCGTATACGTACCTATATCCGTATCCACCTAATGTAGGCCTAGCCTGGGTCGTGGCACGATGCTGTCGCACTCTCGCGAGTCACGTGGGCGAGGAAAGCGCTCCATATATTATTCAAACATGAAACGTTTCGAGGCACTGACCGAGGGGTAATGTCATCTAGAGGGCTTACACGCGGTCCTTTCATTTTGCGTGGGTTACGTCGATTCCGTATTAGCATAGAGAAATAAACTTGCGCGTTTATAGGGGTACAGTGCTGGTCGCGTACGAGTCCGCTATGCTTTATAAATATGGGTTAACGGTGAGGATGCGGGCCATAGAACGACAAGTCGTAGCGGAGTTTAGACTTACACCCCTCGAATGAAGAAAAACTTACGTTACTTTCACCAAATTGTCCTTCGACTAATTTCATTGATCCGCATATTAAAAGTATCTTCACCGCGTGGGTGAGTGGAAAATCGTCGTTGCGGGGTCTCTCGTGGAAATGGAAATCGTACCGGGTGCCTTTGTTACGAGTGTAACGTTCTAACGCTCCCACGCTATTTGCTTCCTTTTTATCTCCGCCACCACAACCTCTTCCCAGTATAAGCTGAGCTACGAATGTCTCATTCATCCGGTACAAACCCCGCAGGAAGAATACAATTGGTCGCGTCACAAAGAACGCTGAACGAGATCCCCGAGCTGCCGCGCGAGAGATCGGGGTGTATCTGTTTCTATTATAAAAGATAACGTAGCTCATTTAAATGATACCGATCTTAAGTCGTCCAATTATGCGCGTCTTTGCGTTCACAATGGATTGCATACATACGAACGGTGTAACTGGAGATAGATTGTCCGTTCGGCGAACGTTCGACTCGTTCCGAAGCTCCGAAATAATTGAATATTTTCTAACGCTCCGTCCACAGCAGGAATTTTGAGGAGGAAATAACGTTTTCTCAAATTTGGAAATTTTCGATGCAATTTTATCTGACTGCGTCCGTCGAATTAAGTGAATGCAGTTTGTTTCCGGCGCTCAGACTGCGGTATTTAAGGGCTGTGCGAGGAGGGTGGGATCGCATGGAGGGGTGAACATGCATGGACTCGCGAGATACGAGAAATAATGTGTGTGGTCCTCGTATATGTGCTCCACGCGGCCGCGGCGTATACACGAGGAACTGACCAGCGACGTTCGAATAGCCGTCCCCGACCGGCCGGCAGTCGACTCCGATAATAGTCTGGCGACAATAATCATTTATTGTTCCTCGATAGTGGTGTGGGGATAATAACTCGAATCCACGCTCCGGCAATGAGGACGGGTTTGGAAAATCGGTAGACTTCTGGACTGTCACGTGCGAGACAATGGGTGGACGGAGAAGTAGAGGAACTGATCCGAATATGGGACTCCATTTTCTCTTTTCGTAATAAATTGGCTATTATTATTTGTAGATAATGTTTAAAAACGTTTACATGTACACTAAAAAAATGTATAGTTATCGTAACTATATTTATACTATATTGTTGGGTTGTATATGGCCTCAACCCGATTTTATAGTTAATTTGTATAGTTTAAGGAATTATTTAACTATGATTATATCAACTATGTGTTCTCAGACTATACAACTCTAGTTAATATAACATTATTTTTTTAACTTGGAGTATATGGTAACTGCAACTATAACAAATATGGTTCATTGTTTAAGTCATATAGTTACTTGTATGGTGATCACACAATGATATGTAATGGAGTAAGATTTACAATATTTTATAATGACCTTTACTTAACACGTGTAGTTGTAGTTACTTTCCCTGACTAAACATATGGTAGGATAAACCACCCAGTTATTGGACACTTAAGCATTTTACAACATTTGAGACCGTGTTAAAAAGATATTTGTCTACCTAGAGTTATGAGTGGTGGCTTGTTTTAATTGAAAATATATCGACTTTACATTCTAGTAACTTACAATTTTAAGTTGGAAAGAATATAATTTTCAACAATAAAAAACTGGGATAAGGTCAAAGAACTTAGTCATTGGACAGTGTTCTTATTTTTTGGAAATACTCAATCCAATAATTGGACAGTCAAGAATCAATAAGCCAGGTACGGTTTTTGATAATATTTATTTAAGTAAAAACTAGGAATCTTGTGTTTATTTATTTAAATCAGACTGTCCACAATAACTGCAAGGTGTCCAATAACTGGGTGGTGTACCTTAATTGCAACTACTTTCTGGGTCACGGATTCTGTCGTTGGTAACTTTCCAAAATGTCACTTTTAACCCTTTGCCCTACATTCACGTGTGAGACTCGTGGTTAGGTTTTCGGGCCAAACTGATTACCTTTTTCACTTGATTCACTGCACTTGTATCGCATTATGACACTGTAACTATACCAGTAGCGGAGACAGTCGCGAAAAGTCTGGACCAGTTAGCATGACAATCAACAACTGTTGGTTGCCATGAGAATCAGCAATACTCGAATTCCATGTACACAGGGTGTCTTTTTGAAAACTGCTCTAGCTGCTTATCACGCGAATGGCGAATTAAAAGAAATAACAACAAAAACAACAACAATAATAATAACAATAATTGACGAATGGACTACAGCCTATTTCCTTCAAATAGCCGTTAATCACTATAATCAAATTTATTAGTTGAAGTAAATAATTTTGCATTCGCCCACCTAGAAACGTCGATTTAATTGAATATATACTATTTTTCTGAGTGTAATTAGTAATGGCTACTTACTACACAGTAAAAAATATTTGTAAACGCTAAATAAAATGTAATTGTAGGAATGAATTGCCATGTTATAAGTTGATTATACAGGGTGTTCGGAAAAAACACCGACACAGAAATAGGGGTGATAGGTTACGTCATTACAAGTATTTTGATATAATTATAAGGGACAATAATTTTGATATAAGGGACCAAAACCCGCAAGCGCCCCCTTCTGGAGATATCAAATTTTCAAGTTTATAACGACCGAGGTTGGTCAAAGTAGAATAATATTTTTAGAAACGTATCAAGATGGTAACGAATATTAAATTTTACGAGATACAAAAACAATGTACTACAGCAAATGCTCAAAATGGTCGGCCACTCATGTCCATGCAACATCGGAAACGATTCTGGATAGATGTGCCACTGCGCAAACTGCTTGCGGAAAGGATAACCGCTTGGCTCAAGTCCTTGTACTTTTCGAAGATGACGGGATACAAGGAGTTTTCATTTGTTTTTCAATTGTACAGGTAGACAAAAAACTCTACAATACAATATTATTCTACTTTGATCAACCTCGGTCGTTATAAACTTGAAAAGTTGATATCTCCAGAAGGGGGCGCTTGCGGGTATAGGTCCCTTATATCAAAATACTTGTAATGACGTAACCTATCACTCCTATTTCTGTGTCGGTGTTTTTTCCGAACACCCTGTATATCGTATAGTTAACTGTATAACATTTTTAATTCCAGTTATGTTTTAAAATAATTAAATTAACTTAAGCTATATAGTCAATGATTTAACCATAACAATAGTTACCAAAATGATAAATATTGTAATCGCTCCTATCTTCCTATTTAGTTCATATAATAACATTTAATTAATTCGAGGGACAATAACATCGTCACATGTATCAAATTTTTAATTGCAGCAAGTTAACTACTGTTTACCAAGCGATATAGTTGCAATTACTAACGCAATTTTTTTCAGTGCAATATAAGAACTTGCCAATAAAACTCTGTGTTTATCCAAAAATATGAAAAATACATATATCTCTGACAAAAAGAAATGTTAAGTGGTGCAACTATCTTCAGTTGGGTCAGAAGGTACCAAATATGTGGCCTTTAAAAAAATAACGCTAACTCTTTCTCGAACAAAAACGTATACGTAAACATATTCTAAAGTAAAAAATAATAGAAATATTGCAAACTAGTAACAAAAATCGCAAACTTAAGCATTCTTCTCTACCCCGGCACATTGCCCATATTGAATTAACACAGGCGGCCCATATTCCATGTACGCACCTACAGTAAAACCTCGTTTATTGCAAGCCCCTCGAATCGTATGCCTCTCATTTATCGCAACTCGAGAGGGGCCCCCACTCCGCTTCTCGACTCAAGGCGATTTCGCACTGGTCGCTCGTGATTGGCCACCGTGCGTGGTGAAAGTCGAAAGGGTTGCAACTACCATGCGTGGTGGGAGACGAAGGGGTTGCAATAAACGAGACTTCTGCCTTGCAATAAGTGGCACTTACAATAAGTGAGAGTTGCGATAAACAAGGTTTTACTGTATACCGTATGTCTGACGGCAAGCGCAACACCACTTAGGCAGTTTTTACCGACGGTGGTCGAAAATTGCATTGGATCTAATGCAAGATTCGACCATCATCGGTAAAAACTGCCGAAGTGGTGTTGCGCTTGCCGTCAGACATGCTGTATGTACACCTAGCGTCAATAATTCTGATCGACCCGCTTTAGGTGACAGTACTTCAATTAAGTCGACCGTAGTTGAACGGTACGAGCGAATCTTCTTGTTTTGCCATGAAGCACCAATCAAATTTATTCTTCGTGCCAAAACACTAAGATTCACTCGAATCTTTTAGCTACGGTTAATTCGATAAAAGTACCGTCACCCAAAGCGGGTCGATCAGAATCATTGACGTCATTATACGTATAGTTGCGAAGCATCATCGTATTTTTGGCAATTTTTTGCATTCGACATGCAATAGATAAAGACAGAATAGCCAAAAGCATAGTGGTTAGGTACTTAAATCGTACCTGATCGATTTCTCGGAAAATGATGAATATCGAAAGTCTTACGGTAAACCGAACGGGTTTATTCTAGACTTTTCCCTTAATTCGATTCCGATGGATTAGTTTTAATTAGCTCTATAAGAATATGTTGCGAAAGAGTCCGTTTTATATTTGCTAACTGTCAAACAGTCATTTGTCAGTGTAAGACAGAAGAAAGTCTTCAACCTAACCGCGAAAGAGTGCTGGTTCTTCATTAAGGGTGAAATTTGCTTACAAGTGTTTAAGATCATTAATTTACTAGACCCGCTAGAAATTTAACGAATATCTGTTTTCAAAACTCAACCATTGACCTTAAGTACTTGTAAGAAAATTTCACTATTAACGCGAAGAACGGGCACTTTAGTGAATAAAATAGAGCCGAGAAATTCCGCCGAGAATATAATGATCGTATCAGTCTATGAAGAGAGAGCAATAATTTTGTCCCATACATCAAAAAAGTCGCGTGAAGAACATGGTTCAGTGCTCGGTATCGCATCTGGGTTCGTGAATCCTGTGCCGGTTTTCAAGAAGAAGATATTTCGTACATTTTTTCTGATTATTTTGTGTACCTAATTATTAAATAAATGTATTTCTTTGTTTTCTTTATATATTTATCTCGTAATCTTAAGTATGATTTAAGAAACGCCAAGTATGATTTTAGAAATTGGTTATCAAAATCGTATACCAATTGCAAGTTGATATGTAATGAATATATAATGGTGTAAACATAAGAATGAGACTACGTGATTTCTCTTCTAAATTGAAAAAATATTTTTGTCATTCAGTGTCAAATACTCGGTTTCATGGCCGTCCTCGACGCATGTGAAATCATCTTTCACACACCAATTCGTGAAAAGTTGCGCAGTGCGTGAAATCGTCAACCTCGTATTTGACACTTAGTGACAAATAGTTATTTTCGTTATTGGGGCGTGAAGCGCTGTTCTTAACGCGCGCGAGTGTGAAGTTTGCCGCACGAGCGATGCGAGTACGGCAATCACAGTCGTTAGAACGGCGCGAAACAACCGAATAACGAATTCTATTTTTTGTCACTAAGTACGAGGGGGGGGGGTTGTCATAAGTGTCAAATACGAGGTTGACGATTTCACGCACTGCGCAGGTTATTTCACGCACTGCGCAACTTTTCACGAATTGGTGTGTGAAAGATGATTTCACATGCGTCGAGGACGCCCATGAAACCGAGTATTTGACACT
This sequence comes from Xiphydria camelus, assembly GCA_963678675.1. Classification (NCBI taxonomy): domain Eukaryota; kingdom Metazoa; phylum Arthropoda; class Insecta; order Hymenoptera; family Xiphydriidae; genus Xiphydria; species Xiphydria camelus. Next base: position 7,581,343 of record OY783192.1, read on the forward strand.
GAGTGACAAAAAAATAGAATTCGTTATTCGGTTGTTTCGCGCCGTTTTAACGAGTGTGAAGTTTGCCGCACGAGCGAAGCGAGTACGGCAATCACACTCGTTAAAACGGCGCGAAACAACCGAATAACGAAAATAACTATTAACATGCCTATTCTACCCAGGTAGAAATCTGTCCAGGTTGTGCAAGGTTCAACCTTGTTACAAGGTACGTTTTGCAAGGTTACGCTGCAAGGTTAAAACAGGGTTGCTGCAAGCCTGTCTGTTCCTTGCATAGCCGAAACTGACCACTGCCCTGTACCGTTAGCCTGTTTCAAGCTTGCAATAACAGGGAGATACCAGGTTCGCGCGAAAGGTGAAAACAAGGCGAAAACAAGGCGAAAACAAGGTTATGCCGGCAGCTTAGCGAATCAGTGCCGCCTCTAGATGTTGAGACGTCTTCATGCTTAGCGCCCTTTTTTAGTTTCGGCGCCCCATGGCTAGTGCGTGGCACGAAATGGCCCCTCGTTAGACACGGCCCTGCTCTTAGCGAATAGATGGCATAAAAATCCGCAGCGTGGCGTGCGCATCGCCTCAGCTGTCAAAAGTATGTTCGGTTCCCGCGTTATTTTTAGGTTACGAAGCCGTCAGCATTTAACGATATAATGTGCGTTATTAATTAGTCAGAACATTGGAACGAGCAGGAAATAAGGATTATCCAGCTTCCTGCATAGAAGGGTAAGTATTAATAGCTAATTTAATAAAATTATTTGCAGGAGGCAGATAGATGAAATTTTCTTTATTATCTCTTATGCTCATCTTTCACAGAGTTGCAGATCCAGCCAGGATGAAAAAATTGCCTGGAGGAGGTTCAGGAAGGCCAGATATTCCATCGACTCGGAGGCAAAGTAACAGAAAGGAGACCGGAGGCATTGGTCAGCGCAGCAGCTCGACTATCAAGTAAGTAACGTTCCTGAAATTAGCAGTAGGTAGCGAAAAAGCAATTAATATTTTATAAAGAGTATCTGATGCAGAGCAATCCAGTCATTGAAAATTTGGCGCAAACGATTTGAACAGCACCAGAATATAGATAACAGAAAAACGCGATATGTAAAAGAGAATAGAAGAGGAACAATATCGCGTAGAGCGTTATTATATAGATAGTACATTTCAATTCATGATTTTCAGAAACACTTTTGTCGCATCACCGAGACCTCACCGAGAAAGAGGCGAAAGCAGCAGTGGGTGTGGCCTTAACTGCATCGAAGTGTTGGGATGGCCACCGTTCTAAAGGAACTACAACCGGGGATGAAGTGCTATCATTACCAAGCACATCTCGAGGTAGAGGTGACGAACTCAACCTATCCACAATAAATTTAGGTAGAGACTTTATATTAGATTCTTCGGATTCAGAGTGAGACTTGTTAACGCCACCCAAGTAGCAAAATGTATAAAATTTTAGTCCGCGCTACTATACCTTTCTTGTCTAAAACCTCATAGATTCTTAGGATAACATTACTTCTGTTGCCTGTAGTTTAATATTAATTTAACTTAACTTTTATTAGGTAATAATCAGGCCAAAAGCAACAAAAATCACAACACGTCTGACGCTTCGATTCCTCTCCGAACCCTCTCCGGAGACACAATGAAGGATTCATTCGAAAAAGAACCGAAACGTCAGACGTGCAGTGATTTTTGTTGCTTTTGGCCTGATTATTACCTAATAAAAGTTAAGTTAAATTAACCTCATAGATTATTAGATAATCGAAATTGAATACCTATACCTTTCTTGTGTACAGCGAAATATAATGTACGAAAAAGTATTCTACCAACTCTTAGTCTAAAATCTCATAGATTCTTAAGATAATATTACTTCTGTCGCCTGTAGTTTAATATTAATTTAACTTAACTTTTATTAGGTAATAATGAGGCCAAAAAACAACAAAAATCACTGCACGTCTGACGCTTCGATTCCTCTCCGAACCCTCTCCGGAGACACAATGAAGGATTCATTCGAAAAAGAACCGAAACGTCAGACGTGCAGTGATTTTTGTTGTTTTTTGGCCTGATTATTACCTAATAAAAGTTAAGTTAAATTAATATTAAACTACAGGCGACAGAAGTAATATTATCTTAAGAATCTATGAGATTTTAGACTAAATTGTTAGAATACTTTTCCGTACATTATATTTCGCTGTACAAGAGAGGTATAGGTATTCAATTTCGATTGTTTAATAATATATAAGGTTAATTTAACTTAACTTTTATTGGGTAACAATCAGGCCAAAAAAGCAACAAAAATCACTACACGCCTGACGCTTCGATTCCTCTCCGAACCCTCTTCGGAGACGAAATGAAGGATTCGTTCGAAGAGGAACCCAAACGTCAGACGAGCAGTGATTTTTGTTGTTTTTTGGCCTGATTATTACCTAATAAAAGTTAAGTTAAATTAACCTCATAGATTATTAGATAATCGAAATTGAATACCTATACCTTTCTTGTGTACAGCGAAATATAATGTACGAAAAAGTATTCTACCAACTCTTAGTCTAAAATCTCATAGATTCTTAAGATAATATTACTTCTGTCGCCTGTAGTTTAATATTAATTTAACTTAACTTTTATTAGGTAATAATCAGGCCAAAAAACAACAAAAATCACTGCACGTCTGACGCTTCGATTCCTCTCCGAACCCTCTCCGGAGACACAATGAAGGATTCATTCGAAAAAGAACCGAAACGTCAGACGTGCAGTGATTTTTGTTGTTTTTTGGCCTGATTATTACCTAATAAAAGTTAAGTTAAATTAATATTAAACTACAGGCGACAGAAGTAATATTATCTTAAGAATCTATGAGATTTTAGACTAAATTGTTAGAATACTTTTCCGTACATTATATTTCGCTGTACAAGAGAGGTATAGGTATTCAATTTCGATTGTTTAATAATATATAAGGTTAATTTAACTTAACTTTTATTGGGTAACAATCAGGCCAAAAAAGCAACAAAAATCACTACACGCCTGACGCTTCGATTCCTCTCCGAACCCTCTTCGGAGACGAAATGAAGGATTCGTTCGAAGAGGAACCCAAACGTCAGACGAGCAGTGATTTTTGTTGTTTTTTGGCCTGATTATTACCTAATAAAAGTTAAGTTAAATTAATCTCATATATTATTAAACAATCGAAATTGAATAAGTCACCCGTCAAATTGACGGGGTTCCGTAAACCTAGTGATAGTAAAGTAGGAATAATAAAATTGTACTCGTCTTAGTATTATACATTATTTTTCTAAATTTGTAATGCTATCGCTATGTATTGTAACCCAATTTTAATTATCAATAAAATATAAAAATTTAATTCTAACCTCAAATGTTCTTCATTACCGACTCATTACCGACAACGCAACCTTGTCCCAAGCGCCATAGTCTACCTTGAAACAAGCTTGCATAGCATACTGTCACAACATTGAAACGCGTAACGGATTTGCCTTGCATCAGCCTTGTTTTGCAACCTTGCCGCAAGGTTCTACCTTGCCGGCCAACCTTGTAACAAGCTTATTTCGGGGTACGATTTCTACCTGGGTATGTGCTTGATTTTAACAAACCCTGTCACAGTACGTGCTAAAAATGAAAAAGTGCACAGAAAAAAATAAACAGAAATTTATACTGCCTCATCTAGTAGCGTTGAAACTCGAGCTCATTTTGAAGAATTTGTACAGAGGAAGTTGTACTATGTAGTGCTGCAACATCTTTATTTACTGCTGTCAGCAGTACATATTACAGTTTCCTCTGTATAAATTCTTGAAAATGAGCTCGATTCTCAGCGCTACTGGATTAAGCAGTAAAAATTACTGTTTCTTTTCCCGTGTGTTATGTAATGCGATTTTGAGAATTTTCCCTTACATTGTACATTTGAAGCAAAAAAACTGAAGGAAAAAGAAGATGCTACCCTATAAGGTCTTCCTTCACAACGATGGCGATCATACCGATAGGAATAAGTCAAAGCAGTACTGGTTCACAGTACAAGTTGATCTCACCGTGTAACGCCCTTGTATCCAGTATCGTTTACATAACAGCAAGAAGGATTCGTCTCGTTGATGCGACATCCATACATAAGTTAAACTTCCGACCCTGCGGCACGCGATGAGCCGGGTTTGCATCGTCACGAAAGGGTACAGCGGTTAGCCGGCGTTAATACAGTCAGTCAAGTAGGAAGACGCGCTTCTTACGCGGGATAAGTGCATACGCTGGTAGCCGGTATCTTATTTATCTCCGAACAAAGGCTACCTGGTAACAAAACCGTCCCTTCGAAGGCAGTGGCGGTTTGACCCTGGCCGAAGATAAGGCAAAACTGGCTACTTAATATACGTTTCGGGTGACTTGTGTGGTCCTCTCAGGTTGCTCAAGATATCATCGTATCTCTTTCTCTACAATGCCACGGGTCCGTGCCACTGATAAATCGTCTGGGTCGTAAACTACCATTGCTCTCCCTCCCGAATATACACGAGTAAGTATATAGGATCGAACGCGGAGAATACTTCGCAGTATGGATCGAATTTATAAACGAAAGCTTGCGTCCGGAACGAGCTTATTTCGTTTCAAAGTTACGCTTAGATGGAACTTTATTGGACGATAGTTGAAACTTAGTCTAAATATGCTGAGCTCCAAATAGTGTCAATTAAGTATCATAAGTAGGGATAAAGGAAGTAAAGTTGACTATCGTTTTTTAGCCATGGAGATGTGGTAGGGGAGAATATGCAAATTGTGTGCAAATGCATTGCCGTGGAGTGATTTTTAGAGTTGAAATCAATATAAGCATGTCAATAGAAGCTCCAAATATTCTTTCATCATTCTGCATCCTTATATTGAACAATTTTTAATTAGCTGATATTGTATTTTGCAAGGGGGAAAAAAATGCAAAAGTGAAAAATCTTTCATGCGTCGGATAATTGTGCGCAGAACGAAAGACACAGGAAATAAATGAATGAAATGAATGTTTTATGGAATATTAATACGGAAACGAGAAAATGTATTCAGTAAATGTTTATTTTATTGAAAAGTAGTAACAAAATTATGAAAATTACTTTCTCAAACAAGAATCACAGATACAGATAATTTTCAGCTTCATCAGCTTGCACTGATATAATAAGATAGTATCATAGTATAATCTGAGAATATGCGAAAACGGTTAGAAATAGTTGTATATGAGTCAAGCCATGTCAAGTCGGACTCGAAATTTCCACTAAATCGCGGATTTCGGAAATAATAACTCTATTGCGAAGGGAATATGGCACTTACGTTACCGTATTAATATTTCGTGAAAATTCTGTTATTTGTTAATGTTATTAACAATCAAACTTTGAAGCGCAATTAAAATTAAAAATCGTTTTCTCTTAAACTACTTTAGATAATTACTTGAAATTTTGCACACTGATAAAGCAATGTTTACACTATCGAATAAATATTTGCTTGAGGTGAAATTGTTTTAAAAAATGTATTTTGCATTAATTTTTTTAAAACAATTGCAATTTTTCTTGCGGTCTTCACGCTATAAAAAAATGAAACTTACATCAATTCATGCGGCAAACGTTGGCCTTTTATAATCTGCAAAGAGAACTTTGTACTTTTTCTCCATTCCGGAGATACGAAATTGTTTGTTACGCGGTGCGCTCGTAGATCGCGCGGCGCGCTCCGCTACTGGCGTCCGCGGCAACTTGATGGCCGCGCAAACTTGAGCAAAAACCGTTTGAACTTGCATGAACATGATTTTCCGAGTTTGGCAAACATAGACAGTTTTCTTGTCAGTTTGCTGATGGTGCTCGTGCGGTATACTTGCTTAAAAACTATTCGGTGTTTCAATATCATTAAGTGAAAATGGTTCGACCGAAGGAATGTTGTAATCCTTTGAAAAGGAAAGGTCATAATTGTGTTCGTCATAAGTTGTTCCTCGCGCGTTACTGCCAAGTGGAATAAAAAATTCGAAGAATACATTGATCGATATATTTGTCAAATATGTCGTAAGGACATGTATATTGATGTTAAAATTGCTTCAAATGTAGAAAATGAAGACCCAAGCACCCAAGACCGAAGATAGTTAATACCGATAATTAATTGCTATACTGTAATACCTTCCAGGGAACGAATTGAATTTTTAACTGAATGTAAATATTGGATTTGAACAGTGAACAGTTATAATTACTTGGAAGTTTATTCGTGGTTCACTATTAAAGAAGGTGTTACAGTATAGCAATTAATTATACAATAAAATATAAAAATAACACAGGTTTACAACAAAAAAAAAGTCCGGACTATTTGACCGGACCATGGTATTCCGAGGTATTTTTGCGTCCTGAATCCGATCCCGAGGTCATCTGAGCCCCATCACGTCAGAAAAACGAGATTTCGAAATAAATAAATAAGGAAATGGGACTGCCCTGAGCAGCACCCAGAGCATGACTCCAAGGTTCTAAGGCCATTACGGTCAGTGCTGGGTCCACTGTCACAGTGAACGGATCGCCGGAATTGGATGCCTTGACAGGGAGATCGTAATCCGCGAGATACAACGATCATGGCAACATTTTATCCACTGGGGTGGTTCTGTGATAGTCCCGGTCGAGATTTAGGACTCCATTCCAATGTTTGGAAGGTATTCAAGACCTAAACAGCTACCCTCCAACTCAACAGGTCGCTTGAGAAATTGTCCCGGATCCAGTTCCAAAAAATGGTCATTTTAACCTCTAAATGACCTTGAAATCTCATTTTTCTGACGTGATGGGGCTCAGATGACCTCGGGATCGGATTCAGGACGCAAAAATACCTCGGAATACCATGGTCAAATAGTCCGGACTTTTTTTTTTTGTAAACCTGTGTAATTAGTAAACTCACTTCGTGCTTGGGTCTTCATTTTCTACATTTGAAGCAATTTTAACATCATTATACATGTCTTTACGACATATCTGACAAATATATCGATCAATGTATTCTTTGAATTTTTTATTCCACTTGGCGGTAACGCGCGAGGAACAAGTTATGACGAACACAATTATGACCTTTCTTTTTCAAAGGATTACAACATTGCTTCGGTCGAACCATTTTCACTTAATGATATTGAAACACCGAATAGTTTTTACGCAAGTATACCGCACGAGCACCATCAGCAAACTGACAAGAAAACTGTGTATGTTTGCCAAACTCGGAAAATCATGTTCATGCAAGTTCAAACGGTTTTTGCTCAAGTTTGCGCGGCCATCAAGATGCCGCGGACGCCAGTAGCGGAGCGCACCGCGCGATCTACGAGCGCACCGCGTAACAAACAATTTCGTATCTCCGGAATGGAGAAAAAGTACAAAGTTCTCTTTGCAGATTATAAAAGGCCAACGTTTGCCGCATGAATTTATGTAAGTTCCATTTTTTTATAGCGTGAAGAACGCATGAAAAATTGCAATTGTTTAAAAAAAATTAATGCAAAATTCATTTTTTAAAACAATTTCACCTCAAGCAAATATTTATTCGATAGTGTAAACATTGCTTTATCAGTGTGCAAAATTTTAAGTAATTGTCTAAAGTAGTTTAAGAGAAAACGATTTTTCATTTTAATCGCGCTTCAAAGTTTGATTGTTAATAACATTAACAAATAACGGAATTTTCACGAAATATTAATACGGTAACGTAAGTGCCATACTCCCTTCGTAATAGAGTTATTATTTTCGAAATCCGCGATTTAGTGGAAATTTCGAGTCCGACTTGACATGGCTTGACTCATATGCGCACAAGAAGTAATTCTGCGTTTGTAAGAATGCATGCGTATAATTACCCGCTGTGACTTAATTGGATATGAAAAACAATTACTCATAGATATTTTATCGGAAAGAAATTAACGATAGCTCAAAAGACACACAAAGTAACGTACTTTTGTGAAATTTATTAAGTTAAATAAACAAATTAAATTTACGAACTTTACCACCTTATTTCTTAGATCTCTAAAATTATAATACATGTTAATAGCTGTTACTTCTGTTAATAGCAATGCTTCAAATCGATAAAATTTACAGTTATTATACATCATACACACACAGAATTATCTTTTGCTTAACATTTCCACTCGATGTTTCCTTCTATCGAAGAAGTGACCAAAACTACGATACGCACGATCACTCACTGCGCACAAAATCCCCCTATTTTCTCCTACACAGTGACGTGCAACTACATTCCGACTTTAGAGCGAGTGCAATTGCGGGACAAAATAATGTATTCTTATAACATTGCGCGATTTCAGAAACTGCATATATGGCTTACTGGTAGTACGATGCCTACATACCTATATACATAGCGTCATTATTTCCGATGTTCAGATGCTCTGTTCCCCATATTGTTAAAAGTTTAGCATCTCCTACTCCATAGAAATCTAGATACACCGATGCGCCGCAGTGGACGGTACTCGAAAGCTATTCAGATCGGTGCACAGCAGCTTCTACGAACAAACAATCTATTTACCACATTTATACATATTTTCGATGCAACGTCGTGGTATACCAAGTTACGGTGTACGTACATACGTTCGTCGGCGTGGCATATGAGATCCAAGTGTGGCCCAAGTTCAGCGGAACAAGCGTCGAAGCTCACCGAGACGCTATAATGATGGCGTAACAGACGATAACGCGAATCGAGCGACGGTAATCACCGCATCATTTACATCCTGCGACTCTGTAATTCTGGCGCCTACGCCACCACCGTACTCGGTCGCACCACCCCCTCTCCAACGCAACGGTCTCCCCGTGCGACGACGAATTATTAATGTGGGCACGATCGCTCGTTCGTCCCCGTACGCGCTGGGACAGGAGCAGTTGTACGTACCGACATTCGTGCTCCCGTACATATACGTATCCAGCATTTGCATGGCGCATCGGTAATAAACACTCCGGAGCAAACTGTGCTCTGCGTTTGATTGGGCCGGAGCCATAATGACAGGGTATTGTCATGCAAATCTTCCCGAACTCTCGCACGTATGGCCCGGAGGCCTGTTGCAATCCCTGCGCGTTATTAGGCATTCGCTTAATGTCCTGTTTTGAGAACGTAAATCGACAGTTCGATGGAAGAAATCGCTGTTACCTTGGTAACGATATATATGTATTTCTGCCGGGAAATTTCTTATTACGCGATCGACGACACGAATACTTTTTTAAGAAGACTGCGCGGTCTCTCTATAGCGTACCGAGGAAATCGAACACCACCGCGGCGGGAAGTAAATAGTACCGCGGAACAAAGGCGACGTCAAAGTTGACGACGAGTGAGCATTGCGAGCGACGGAGCCGGAAAAAAAAAGTTGGAACGAGATGGTAATGAAATTTGAGATTCCGAGATTGAAAGTATTCGCTCGGCGAAGCGAGGTGGTACGTCCGGGAAGCGAAGTCGAAATAAAAGTGGATCGGTTGCGCGTTTTAAACTGTCGTGAAAATAGAACAGATGTATTTTCGCCCTCGTGGGGTTTTGCGTACTACAATATGTATATAGCGACGTTATATCGCCGGGAGGCCGCGGTTGGGCACTCGCGATCTAATTCCCCGCTGAAATGACAGATTCGCTGTTCCATGTCGAAGCGGCGGAACGAGAAGGGCAATTTAAGCCCCTAAAATGCTCTCGGTATCCCCTTGAATTTGGAGTACGTTCTGTCGATGATGGGGATGTTTTTTCAAAGTTGACAGCTGCGTACGGGGTAGATCGATCTCGGTACAAGATGGAAGAAGTACAATCCGTAACCTACATAGTTGCTCGCTTACTTTCGAAAAAACGGGACTCAAATCGTTATGTGAGTTCCACAGGGTTCTAAGTACCTACACTTTTGGTGAAAAATGAGATATTTACACCAACGAGTATAAAGATGAATTCTGCTTCTGTTGGTTTAGGAATTTTGCCTTTAAGATTAAAGATGGCGCTATAGTAGTATTTCCACAAAGTTCTAAGTAACATCTTTTTGCACATTATTTGTTTCCACATAGTCTAAGTACTGTTTACAAGCTGCTGCAAGTTTTCTGTGTATCGTTGTATGTAGATTGCTGTTTTATATTTAAATATGTCTGATTCAGATAAGAGTGGTCTGATTTTGCAAGCTCAGGATCTGAAAGTTCATCTCTATCGTCATATTTTTAATTTTGAATACAAAATAGACTTCTTAAAACCCAAAAAATATCTCTGTGATGTATGTGAAGAGTATAGGAAGCTGCAAAGAGAAAAAAAGAATATTAGCGAGAAGAAACAAATTGACTTTAATAAGCACAGGCAATGTTATGGAGTTACATGGTTCTAAGTACAGGTGTTATTTTTTTTTAATATCTCGGCAGTATGCTTTAACAACGTAAATGTCAATACATTTTCTCTGGCATCCTTTGCAAATAAGATGATTCATACGTTTCCATCTGAAAATTGTTAAAATATGAATCACAACAAAAGTTATGTTAAGTTAAACCCTAAAAATTGCTTTATCTCAGAAGTTACCAGAATGGACTTAGAACCCTGTGGAACTCACGTGTCGAAATCTTGACATCATAACGCATTGATTGAATTATTTCGACTTTCAATATCTATAAAGGTTTTGATGTGAAACATCTAATGCCGCGCTGCGGCGCACAGTGGGCCGTTTGCCCATTCTAGCTGGACAAAATATATATCGACTGTTAATCTTAATGTATGTTATTTTACATACATCGGATAGTATTTTTATTATCATAGTGGTTATTTGTGTTTAATTTAGAGTGTCATAGGTGTAAATAAAAAAAATTATTAACAAAAAAATTTTTTTGCAAAAATATACGTACAAATGTGTACATGTGGTAAAACAATCTTTATTATTATTTAATTTGAATGAAAATAATGGAAAAACATCATAGAAATATATAAATTAATCACTGAAATCAGAGGAGAAGTCTACGAAGATTCATATTTTTCTTCAGCCACAGTTCCGCACAAAATCACGTGCTTTGCTTGGAGCACTTCTTCACCTTCACAGAAGTTCCTCGAATCTGCGTTACACTTCCCGTAATTAAATATAGTTTTTAATTTTAAACACGGCATATTCTAATAATAGTAGTATCGTAATATAACAAAAATGTTGAAAAGAACCCAAACACCGGTAACAGACTACAGCTGTGCGGTTGTTTATAAAATGTACCCAAATAGGACGGTTATTTACATAACTAAAGTGGTGCCACCATCGGTAGTATAAATCGCCAACAGGGCTCGTGCAGGCCCGAGTGGTGCCGCGGCAGTAGGCAATATTCAGTGCTACAGTGGCCGTCAACAGCATTAAATACGTTACAAAGTGTGCCTTTATACAGGATGTCCCGCGCAGAATCGACCAGTTGCAGGGATCTTGAAATTTACCTTCGGCCGGGCTTGGTCGGTACTCGAGTCATTTATACCTCACCATTACTCACAATTACTCACAATTATTCACAAATTCACGATTTCGAGGTTAGACGCTTCGATCTCCCGAATTGACATCAACTCTAACTACCGACTCGACTTCTACCGGTATAAATGACTCGAGTAAATTTTAAGGTCCCTGCAACTGTGCGGTTCTGCGCGGAACATCCTGTACACCCAGCATCTCAGATTCTATCGCTAGTGACTTTCTAAACTGTCATTTTTAAACATACTAGCCAATGAACAACTACTTCTCATGCCCTCATTAGTTATGGTATTAATGAAAGCATGAGGATTGATTAATCATTGGTTAGTACGTTTAAAAATAACATTTAAAAAATTCCTCAGCGACAGAATCCGAGACGCCAGGTGTACATAGTGAAGTAAATAAATAAATTATTTATAGAAAAATGGAAAACCTTATCTCTTTCGGGTTCATTCCAATTAACGAAAATTTCCTTTGTGAAACCGTGAGGACGAAAGGAAAAGAACTACCTGATGAGAATCATATGAAAAATGTTGAAATACAACGACCCGGCGAATGCTTTATAATTATAGGCAGGGTACTGCCGCAAACAAGTATCAACGAATCAAAATATAAAGTAGATTTTAAAGTATGCCATATACTTCTTCTTTTTCAGGGCGATTTTTGTACCCTACTATGTAACACGATGGTCTCGACTTCGGCATAATGAAAAACAACCTTTCATTTATAGGATTTGTTACTAATTCTCACCAAATATTAACTTTCCCTATGTACCGTGTAGAAAGTGTGTGACATTACGTCACGTTTTCGTAGGGTGACAGTTCTTTAGACAGGTTTACATGGAGCGACGACCGTCATATTTTCCGTTAAAGAACGCGGGTTGTTCAAAGGACTCTCAAATTCAAAACTCGTGTATTAAAAACTCTCGCTATTAGCATATCTCTTTCTTACTGCGTATACTCTTGTAGAACGAAGGTCACTCGAGGGATGATATGGGGTATGTTAAGGCCAAGCAGGGGCTGAATGCGCTCGCGGTCAAGTACCTTTCGCGGAAAGCTAAATGCCGGACGATTCCTAATGAGTCACGCGTCACCGAAATCACTTTACTAATCATCGCCAATCGTCGACTACTTAATCCGCTTAAGACCCCTCTACACGTTGGCCAATGCATTGGCAAGCACGCTGGCCAGTACGCATTGGCCAATATACAGGGTGTAACAAAATAAGTGTAAAACATTTCAGGGGGTGATTTCTCATCGAAAAAGGGATAGGGTCTTTCATATAAAGAAACTTCATTTGAGCATCCCTTGTTAAGATACAGCCACTTAAAGGGGTTGTGTTTTCCACCCCTTACAACCATGGGGTAAACCAAATAAATTACTGGCTAAGTGTCTTTTTGATAGTAGAAAATGTCACGTTAATTTCAATTTTGTAACTTTTTTAGTGTTTGTGAAAAAAATTGTAAAACAAATTTTATGTACCCCCTTTAAGGGACTGTATCTTAACAAGGGATATTCAAATGAAGTTTCTTTATATGAAAGACCCTATCCCTTTTTCGATGAGGAATCACCCCCTGAATTGTTTTACACTTATTTTATTACACCCTGTATAGAGGGGGCTATTGGTGATATTGGCGGCATTGCACCAGCGTTGGCAGAGCTGGGCCAAGCGTTGGCGACTGATCCGTCGTGGTGACGGATTTTGAAGACACATCAAAGGCGTTGGCACCCGAGGCGAAATTTTTATATTCATTTTGACACTGAACACTCTGCTAATTTCCATTGCACTAGCAGTATCTTCGATTTAAAAGAAGTGTTCATGTCCATATTAAAATGGCACTGATTTTAACACTCCTGAGAGACTCTACCTACATAATTCTATTTTTGTCACTCAGTGTCAAATACTCGGTTTCATGGCCGTCCTCGACGCATGTGAAATCATCTTTCACACACCAATTCGTGAAAAGTTGCGCAGTGCGTGAAATAACTTGCGCAGCGCGTGAAATCGTCAACCTCGTATTTGACACTTAGTGACAAAAAATAGAATTCGTTATTCGGTTGATTCGCGCCCTCATAACGAAAATAACTATTTCAGTAGTAGCAGTATCAAGTCAGTGTTTTAGAACGCAAAATTTCTATACTCAATTTAACACTGATGTGTTAAAGATGTATGCGATCTATGTAAACTCCGCAAAAAGTATAGGACTACTTTATAGGTCTGTTAAAAGAATTTAGTAATAAAATTATTTATATTTGTACAATAAGGATTAAGGTTTTGTCAACAATTAAAGTGACAAATATATTATTTATTTGTCAATTTTGCGACTTCAGCACGCTGGCCAGCGCATTAGCGAACGCATTGGCCAACTAGTCTAAGATCCGAACTAGAGACGTTCTTCACAGATTTGCTTACCGGATGAAAAGTATTTTTTATCAAACATAATACGTCAATGAATATATCACGAATGGGTAGGCTAATAAAATATGCTCAAGACTACCCTTAAAACTATATAAACAGGTGAGCTGATATGAGCAATTTGCACCGATCTGCTTACTAATTCTCTTCTAAACTATATATGAAATTCAACTATAAATGAAATTAAACTATATATGAAAATAAAGATAATTTTATTGCAAACACGATGGTATAATCCTACCTGCAAAAAATCGGTCATGAATCACGGTTGTAAGGCTTTGAAATTTATCGGAGCTAGCCAAGATACGCGTACTACAGGCAAATTTGCTATAGGACGCAACGTAGGAAGTGGGCGCGACGCGACAGTTAAGCCGCGTACACATCTAGCGAATGCGTTCGGCCGAACGCCAGCGAATTCGTTCGGCCGAACACCAGCGAATGCGTCCGGCCGAACACCAGAGAACGCGGATTGCGTTCGGCCGAATACCAGCAAATGCGTTCGAAATGCATTCGGTGTTCGTCATTCGTTCAACGAGGTTCGCTCGAAATCTATTTCTTTTCCGCCGGCAAGTAAATTGAAGAACATGTCTGGTGATGACGAGTTAATAATTATTGCGAGTGCAGCATGTGTGGTAATCGATGAAGAGGAAAATCTACGAAAAAGAAGAAGACCACGGCGTTGGTGGATGACGTCCCTCTTCAAAAGCAGGAGACAGTACAGCGGAACTAACGCACGACCTCAAACGGGATGCAGACTACGGGCTTTTCCAAAACTTGTCCCGAATGAAGTCAACTGATTTCGAATATTTACTAAATTTAATTGGGCCGCAAATTCGGAAACAAGATACGTTCTACAGAGAAAGTATACCTGCAGCACAGAAAGACTACTGGTTACTTTAAGATATTTGGCTACTGGAGATTCGTACGCAAGTTTGATGCATACCTTCAAAATATCAAAACAACTTATTTCAAGAATTGTACCTGAAGTCTGCGCTGCTCTAATTGAAAACCTAAAAGACCATGTAAAGGTGAGTATACAAATTGTAGAACGAAATTTATTTCTTTATTCGTTGAATTTACAGTTACATCTTATGATTAGGAGCCTAATAATGTATAGTCATCTACTTATTGTGCATGTTTACCACCTAAAAATTAAAAAAAACTTAATTTTTCCTCTTTTACAATATCATAATTCTAACATCCTGTGCAAAGCACTTTCATCTACTCATTACGAAAAGTGGAGATGTATTGCGTTAAGTTGGTGAGTGCATGATTGGTGTCAGGTGAGCGGGTGACAGGAATGGAATGTGCTAGTGGGGACGCTACAGAAGTAGGGATATTGTGTTCTTCAAAAGTATGTACTGCAGCTGCAGAGTTGACTTTAGTGAGCTGTAATGACGGAACATGAGAAGAGCGCGAATCAGATCCCGAGTGACAAGATTTCTCGGCCAATAAAGATTCTATGTAGGCACGATATTGGTTTTGTACCGGCCAGCCTATGTAGGTTTTCCATTATGAGGGCAATGTTGGCATAATGAGATATTGGTCCTATGACGGACAGCCTATAAAGGTCACTTCCTACGTAGGGGCGATATTGGTTTGGCAATATCTGGCCTACATAGGCCATTCTATATAAGGGCAATCTTAGTTTTGCGAAAGTCATCCTATGAAGGCCAAATCCTACATAGGAGCGATATTGATTTTACAATATCCGGCTGTTATAGGTTATCCTTTATAGGGGCAATGTTGGTTTTGCGATTGTCAACCTATATGGGCCACACTACATGCGAGCGATGTTAGGCCTGTGACGGTCAGCCTATATAGGCCATATCCTATGTAGGGGCGGTATTGGTTTCACAATATCCGGCTTTTATAGGTTATCCTGTATAGGGGCGATGTCGGTGTTGCGATTGTCAACCTATATAGGCCACACTACTTGTAGGCGATGTTGGGCCTGTGACGGTCAGCCTATATAGGCCACATCCTATGTAGGGGCGGTATTGGTTTCACAATATCCGGCTTTTATAGGTTATCCTGTATAGGGGCGATGTCGGTGTTGCGATTGTCAACCTATATAGGCCACACTACATGTAGGTGATGTTAGGCCTGTGACGGTCAGCCTATATAGGCCACATCCTATGTAGGGAAGATATTGGTTCCACAATATCCGGCTTTTATAGGTTATTCTTTATAGGAACGATGTTGGTTTTGCGATTGTCGACCTATATAGGCCACACTACATGTGAGCGATGTCAGTTCTGTGACGGCCAGCCTATATAGAAGGGCATTCACCACAAAATATATATACAAAAGATGTCGCGTCGGTCATATATACTATAATATAAGATCGAGGGGACAATTCTTGCACCCAGTACTCTCGTGGGCTTCGGCACTGAACTCTAAAGTTTATTATGGATCGGAAACGGACATTGATCCGAGAACGTGTTCAAAAGCATCGATGTAAAAAGCGTGCTCTGAAAAAGTGGGAACAAGTACGGAATGCTGCAGTGTTGGAAGAAGAAGGGGACTCTGGTTAGTCTATATATATAAAAATGAATGTTTGTCTGTCTGTCTGTCTCTTATGCCTTCTTAAACCGTTCATCCGATTGCGATGAAATTTTGGGAAATGGTTGGACGCATGCCCGCGATGGTTTCTGAGTTAGTAAATCTTATACAGGGTGTTCAAAAAGTCCCGGTACGGCCGATTATCTCAGCGGGAAAACATTTTAGAGAAAAATGTTTAATACAAAACTTTAAGGAGTTTCCCTTGGCTACCCAGTGGTCGTATTGGATTTGACCTTGACCGTAACCTTTAAGGTAATATCAAATGCCTTCCTAAACTGTTCATCCGATTGCGATGAAACTTTGGGGAATGGTTGGACGCATGCCCGCGAATGTTTCTGAGTTAGTAAATCTTATATAGGGTGTTCAAAAAGTACCGGTACTGATGATTATTATGCCTTCCTAAACCGTTCATCCGATTGCGATGAAACTTTGAGGAATGGTTGGACGCATGCCCGCGAAGGTTTCTGAGTTAGTAAATCGTATACAGGGTGTTCGAAAAGTACCGGTACGGATGATTATTATGCCTTCCTAAACCGTTCATCCGATTGCGATGAAACTTTAGGGAATGGTTGGACGCATGCCCGCGAAGGTTTCTGAGTTAGTAAATCTTATACAGGGTGTTCAAAAAGTCCAGGCACAGCTGATTATCTCAGCGGGAAATAATTTTAGAGAAAAACGTTTAATATAAAACTTTTAGGATTTTTCCCTGGCTACCCAATGGTCATATTGGATTTGACATTGACAATGACCTTCTAGGTAAAATTGATTTTTTTAAATCCGAACCTCTATTTTATATACCGAAAATGAAAAGAGCGGGAAATTTCACGTTCAAATATGTCCTTGACCATTATTTCCATGTGACCTTTATGGTCAGCGGAGGTCAAATTAAGGTCAAGTACAGTTCGATTTCGTACCATGAAAGCTATGGGCCCTATACAAATTCTTTTTGATAGTAGGATTTAGGATTTTTTAGTGGGTGTACAATGGTGATATTGTATTTGACCTTGACCATGACCTTCATTTGGAATCTCTTACATCTGACATAATATTCCAAATCAGTTACACGAAAAATCGCTTAGTTCCAACCAAATTTAATCGAGGTAACAATCATCACTGGCAAATTCAAAGGCGAAGACGTCCTCATTCACGCATACCTATGATTTCCAACGATTTAACATTCGAATTCAAGCGGCTCCAGTTCCCTTTGCGTCTTGCTTTTGCTATTACCATCAACAAAGCACAAGGTCAATCGTTGACTATTGCTGGCTTAAATTTGGAAAATTCATGTTTTTCACACGGCCAATTGTATGTGGCTTGTTCCAGAGTTGGCACACCGAAAAATTTACACGTTTTTACTCCAAATAAAAAAATAAAAAACATTGTCTATCCGCTGGCCTTAAGATAAATTAATAAAAGAAATATACTTTCCAATTTAAATTAAATACATGTGTTTTTTTAGCGTAGCATGGCTCCCTACCTATGAGTACAGATATCTGCTAAAAATTCATTAAATGACGACCAAAATCAATCCACAATCTACCCGTGCGAAGCCGGGACGGGCTGCTAGTATTACATGAAAATCGTACGTAATTTAACATTTTATATCATTTTAGTACGCGTTTTATTGAAGTACTTTAACTTTTTATGAAGAAATGATTGTTCCTCATTTGATTGAATTTTTTATACTTTCTAATGGATATTATAGTTGATTGAATATTGGAAACCTAACCTAAATCTCGAAAACGAGAAATATCATAATTTTTTATAAAATCGCGCGCGCGTTAATTCTATAGTAATATTTCTAAAAATTAACAATACTAATCCATGAAATTATCATTTCTCCCATGAAAATTTCCCTCGACTTGAGAGTTAACACTTAACTTGAGGGAGATTTATGCGATGATATTGATTTATTATCAAGTTTTCACCATTACGTCACAATTTTCGATTTAAACGGAAATTTTACTGGACTATTAGGAGTGGACGCGCCAAGCAAGGGTGATC
The DNA here is from genome assembly GCA_963678675.1 of Xiphydria camelus. NCBI lineage: Eukaryota > Metazoa > Arthropoda > Insecta > Hymenoptera > Xiphydriidae > Xiphydria > Xiphydria camelus. Next base: position 7,599,707 of record OY783192.1, read on the forward strand.
CACGATGCCAGGTTGAAGCGGGCAGTTTCCCCCACAGTGACGTCAAGGCAACGGGGCTTTCCAACGCAGGCCCAGGACAAAGGAGCAAGGAGGACTCATGCTCCTCGAAGCAATCGAAGGAAGGCATTCAACATGTTTTTTTTCGGTTCAGTTGTTAATTAATCATAATAAATGATTCATGAATTTTAATATAATTATGCTGTTCTCTATATGGAAATTCGATATTTTTCTGTGCAATAAAAATTGATGTTCTATGCATTTGATTGATTTTATCTTAATTATTCTGACCATTTTACTTTAATTGTTTCGGCAATGTTTGGCCTGTGATATAGTCCGTGAATTACTTGGTCTGTATAATCTCTGAATCACTCAATTGGCTTATGTAGGTGGTACATCACACGGCGTGAATAGCCTCCATTGCGAGTGTTGTACTCTTGCTACGTAGGCCTATACAGACTCTAGCTTGCTGGCCTGTGTAGCCTGAATATCGTGAGGCCTATATCGTTCGCAAATTAAATACCCTATATAGCCTGAATATCACGTGGCCTATATAGTCTGCAAATGGTAAGGCTTATATAGGCTGTACATTGCATGGCCTACATAGTCTGTAAATCGTGTGGCCCATATAGTCTGCAAAGCGTACGGCCTATATAGGCTGTACATTGCATGGCCTATATAGTCTGTAAATAGTGTGATCTACATAGTCTGCAAAGCGTACGGCCTGTATAGGCTGTACATTGCATGGCCTATATAGTCTGTAAATAGTGTGACCTACATAGGCTCTACATTGCATGGCCTATATAGCCACTTTATAGACGAGCGTTACACTTCCTATATAGGCACTATGCAGGCTGCAGCTCGGTCGGCCTATATTGCCACCTCGGAAGGCCGATGTTGCCCCTACATAGAGCCGATGAATTTTGTCAGTCGGGATTACTTACCTCTGTATTTGTTGTTTTATGCGGAACATATTTATCCATTAAAAAGAACATGCTCTTGAATGCAAACCACGTGGATTTATATACAGAGTCCGCTCCCGTGCCAGTTCCTTTCGTTTTTCCTTCTTTTTGGCGCTCGCGTCGAAACGAACTGAGTAACGATTCCATTTTTTTTTCATTTCTGTGTCATTGGAGTCGAATTTTAAACCGATTTCTTTCCACGCGTCCCTTCTCTTTATCTTATTTTTATAATCCGTATGAACGGAGTTCCATAGACACTCGTGTTCTCGATATACATTAATCAGTTCCAACGCACGGTCATTACTCCACTCCATCATAATTTAATAATAAATCGGAATTGTTCGGGCGCCGTGCGATCAATGTTACACCGGTTTAGTACAAGATTCAAGTACAAGGTCTAACTTCACTTTTCCTTTTATTAGAACTCTTCACTATACACTGAAAAAAAAATTGCTTCATTCAACCATCGGTGAGGTTGAATATGGCGAACCTGACGGTGTAATTGTTTCAAGTAGATATTCACTTATTTAAACTTCAAATTGGTTGCTTTAACTCTATTTAGTTTTCCTCGCACTCTTATAGCATTGAAACAATTGCACCGTGAGGTTCGCCGTATTTAACTTAACCGATGGTTGAATGAAGCAGATCTTTCTTTCAGTGTACGCATTGTGCGCATCGGTGGTGGCGCCGCCTTACTCGCCTGGTGAGCAAAAAGTGCTGTACTGGGTTACACGGCACGGGGGTGTTCGACTATACATGTGGTCACATGTACACTTAGGTTTGCCTGTACAGGGTGTTCGGAAAAAACACCGACACAGAAATAGGGGTGATAGGTTACGTCATTACAAGTATTTTGATATAAGGGACCTATACCCGCAAGCGCCCCCTTCTGGAGATATCAACTTTTCAAGTTTATAACGACCGAGGTTGATCAAAGTAGAATAATAAACAAAACAAACAAAAACAAAATGAAAACATAAACAAATGAAAACTCCTTGTATCCGCATCATCTTCGAAAAGTACAAGGACTTGAGCCAAGCGGTTATCCTTTCCGCAAGCAGTTTGCGCAGTGGCACATCTATCCAGAATCGTTTCCGATGTTGCATGGACATGGGTGGCCGTCATTAGGTGCCCATACACACAGAGGTCGAACTGTCGGTTTGGAACGGCAGTTCGAACCGTCGGGTCGATCCGTCGGTTTTAACCGTCGTCGTCCACTAACGCAGAATAGAAATCCGCGGTTAAGCTAGCCATAAGCAGTGGACGGCGGCAGTTTTTCCCGTCGGTCTGGACTGACGGGTCAGCCTGACAGTTCGACCTGGCGCGTGGCGCGCCCACTAACTGAAAGATAAAACTGCCGGTTTGAACCGCGCCGTTCCAAACCGACAGTTCGACCTCTGAGTGTATGGGCACCTATTTTGAGCATTTGCTGTAGTACATTGTTTTTGTATCTCGTAAAATTAAATATTCGTTACCATCTTGATACGTTTCTAAAAATATTATTCTACTTTGATCAACCTCGGTCGTTATAAACTTGACAAGTTGATATCTCCAGAAGGGGGGGCGCTTGCGGGTATAGGTCCCTTATATCAAAATACTTGTAATGACGTAACCTATCACCCCTATTTCTGTGTTGGTGTTTTTTCCGAACACCCTGTATAAGCACAAGCCGGAAGGTCTGATTGGTTGACAGTGTAACCCATTTGTGCCAATCTTGGCCACTACGCGGCGCTTTCGGCGCACTTTCGAGATACGCAAGAGGCGTATACTGCACTTATAGAAGGTGTTCTCAGCACAGAGGTCTGTCGAAAACTAGTATTAAAAAATAGACGATTGGCGACTACATGTATACCTGGGGATCAGTGTGGCGGCCACCCCATGAGTCATCGCCTCGACTGTCTGGTTATCACATGTTCGGAAAAAACTTTCACTCGAAAACCCGGTAAGAACGTTTTTCCCCGTTTTCTGTACCTTCGAGAAAGAGCCATAAAGTAATAAATTGTCCCTTCCGGACAGGCAAAAATAAAAATGCAGAGGTAGTTGAATTTTGAGCGAAAATAATTTTACCAGGAATCCTACAGTAATTGATTGAAAAAAATAAGTAACGATTGAAAAAGATAACACTGCTGAAGTGCCGAGAAAAAGCGACTACGAACGACTTGCTGTTTACATCCCTCAGTTTGCGAAAAAATACGTGCTCCATTATTACATTTATGTTATAACTTAACCTAACACTGCCCTTAATGTATTAACTTAACACTGCACTCACTATATTAAATTCCGGTCCGGTAAATAGTCTTCCGAGAAAGGTGCGTTACCCTTGCTGAAAAGTTCTGTGGTCGCGAGCGCATTTGCAGCACGCGTTTGTCAAAACAGGAATCAATGTATCAACAAACACACCAACATTATTATGAAGACGTCGCAAAAATAGAGTCCTTCATTTACTGTCGAAGTCCGAATGCTAGGAGGAATGTTCGCAAATGCGTATACGTAACCCTTTCGGTACGAAAAAGTTTTCCACGAGAGTGGATGTACTGCATGGCAGCGTAAGCCGCGAAAACATGTTTTGCGGCACTCATAGAAATCTCGAGCGTGGTTGACGCTAAACTTTTCATTAGGACTGCGACAGTCGTCCGACTACATTTTAATTGTAAGTAAAACATTCAAAACATTTGCGATAGAAGAAAACATACAAATTTCTTTTCCGTAGCCTATCTACATATTATATTATAGGCACGCTGTTGACTGTTACTAATCATATAATAGAATGGTTAGAGCAGCTTGCAATTTTACACACAGAATAGTAAAGTAATGCCTCACATGTAAAGTAATGCGTACTATACTGCCCTCCTAAAAACAGATGCCGTATCTACTGAGAGCGCCAAGCGGAGAAAATTGGGTTTAAAGTTATTAGAATACGCATTTTTTTCAGATACGGCTAATTATTATGTTGGATTTTTGATATTTCGGAAACATAATAATTAGCCGTATCTGAAAAAAAAAAATTCGTATTCTAATAACTTTAAACCCAATTTTCTCCGCTTAGCGCTCTCAGTAGATACGGCATCTGTCTTTAGAGAACGGCAGTGTAGAGCACATAACTTTCCGTGGCCGCTGACAATGGGCGGCAGTTAGTACCTTTTAGGGTCCTCTAGACCTTGAATTTCGAGCGAATATCCTTTGACGTTCGCTGGTTTACCGCCAGACCGGCGAACATTGGCGATCGCGAACGAATGCATTCCCGAACGTTTGCGAGCGTTCGCTGAAATGTACACACTTGGCGAATGCACGCGTTCGCTGGTGTTTGGCCGAACAGATTCGCTAGGTGTGTACGCGACGAACACGCACAAATTTGTTCGCGCACGTTCGCTGAAGCGTACACACTTGGCGAATGCACGCGTTCGCTGGTGTTCGGCCGAACTGATTCGCTAGGTGTATACGTGGCTTTAGATGAGAGAGTGCGTACATGCTGCTTCCTCGTACGATTGAAAAAGATAACACTACTAAAATGCCGAGAAAAAGCGACTACGAGCGACTCGCTGTTTACATCCCTCAGTTTGCGGAAAAATACGTGCTCCAGTATTACATAAATGTAATGTAGTGTTATCTTTTTCAATTGTTATTTTTTTCAATCAATTACTGTTGGATTCCTGGTAAAATTATTTTCGTTCAAGAGTCTTTGCATTTTTATTTTTGCCTGTCCGGAAGGAACAATTTATTACTTTATGGCTCTTTCTCGAAAGTACAGAAAAAGGGGAAAATAGATATTTTCGTTATAAGGGCGTGAAGCGCCGTTTTTAACGAGTGTGAAGTTTTCCGCACGAGCGAAGCGAGTGCGGCAATCACACGAGTTAAAACGACGCGAAACGCCCTTATAACGAATTCTATTTCTTGTCACTAAGTGTGAAATATGAGGTTGACGGGGTTGAGGACGCCCGTGAAACCGAGTTTTACGCACTGAGTGACGAAAACGTTCTTACCGGGTTTTCGAGTGAAAGTTTTTTCCGAACATGTGATAACCAGACAGTCGAGGCGATGGCTCATGGGATGGCCGCCACGCTCATCTCCAGGTATACATGTAGTCGCCAATTGTCTATTTTTTAATACTAGTCTTGGACAGATCTCTGTGCTGTGAAAAATTCTTCTTGGAGTCTTTGCGTTGTTTAGGTTACTGTTATATAAAATCTGGGCACTCTCTCTCTCTCTCTCTCTCTTATTCCAGCAACATACAAGTTTTTGGAAGGCTATAATATTGTATTTGTTGTAATATTGTTGTAATATTTGTAAAGATTGTTATTGTATTCATTGTTTTATAATAAAGTTTTTTACACCGCCAATTTGTTAATGATTTTTTATCGCTCTCTAAAAAATGTAATTTTTCTGTTTGTTTGCAGTGGTATTTTTATAGAATAGATAAAATTTATCGAATAATTGTCACTAATATATTATTATTCTGTGATAGAAATATTAATATTTCCCCATCCATATATTTAATTGAAAATATTTGAAAAATCTTTCTCACATTTTAATATTTGATATTTAATTTAAAGTAATTAAAAGTTTACTGTGCCAGTACCTACTCCATCGTAGTCGCTTTTTCTCGGCATTTTAGTAGTGTTATCTTTTTCAATCATACGAGGAAGCAGCATGTACGCACTCTCTCTCATCTAACCGTCGCGTCGCGCCCACTTCCTACGTTGCGTCCTATAGCAAATTTGCCTGTAGTACGCGCATCTCGGCTAGCTCCGATAAATTTCAAAGCCTTACAACCGTGATTCATGACCGATTTTTTGCAGGTAGGATTATACCATCGTGTTTGCAATAAAATTATCTTTATTTTCATATATAGTTTAATTGGTAAGCAGATCGGTGCAAATTGCTCATATCAGCTCACCTGTTTATATAGTTTTAAGGGTAGTCTTGAGCATATTTTATTAGCCTACCCATTCGCGATATATTCATTGACGTACCTATTGTGTTTGATAAAAAATACTTTTCATCCGGTAAGCAGATCGGTGAAGATCGTCTCTAGTTCGGATCTTGTACTAAACGTGTAGAGGAGTATTCCAATGTCCTTGCCAGTGTGTTGGAAAGCATTCTGGCCGCATTGGCGAACGCATTGGCCAATGTGTAGAGGAGCCATTATACGAAGAAATAGGGACGAATTCCGACCTCGCCGTACGTTACGAGCAACCACCGCTCGATCCCGTTTGGTACATGACTCAGGGAAGCGTCATCCCTCGCGTTTACACCACTTTTCTAGCCAAATTGTGTGGTTCTGCGCGGGATATCCTGTACACCCAGCGTCTCAGATTCTGTCGCTAGTGACTTTCTAAAATGTCATTTTTAAACATACTAGCCAATGAACAATTACTTCTCATGCCCTCATTAACTACGGTGGCGTTTACCCTCATTAATGAAAGCATGAGGATTGATTAATCATTGGTTAGTACGTTTAAAAAAACACAAAATGCGTCACGGGATGCCTGTTAAATGTGAAACATCGAAATTCTTCTTTGTAGAAAGTATGCAATAGGAAGGATGGACCACGCGTCCGTCGAAAGAACACGTGCGCCAGTGCGCATTTGTATTTATGACTGTGACACTATTAAACGCTACGAACTGTTGTGTCTAATTCAAAAAGCGCATTTAGTTTACTTTCTCTTAACTCTGCCATCGGTCGCTGTTCCGTCTCGCGATAAACGGAATATAAAGAAGAATTTCGATGTTTCACATCTAACAGGCGTCCCGTGACGCATTTTGTGTTTAAAATACGTTTCATATCTTTATCGTAATGCAGCGTAGGGGATCGACGCGTTATATTTCGCAAAGCTCGATTGACGCGTTATTAATAATCTACCGAGAATATCAGAATTTAGAGAGCTCCCGCTTTGGGAAACCGTATACCGCTCGCGTATGTCATAGTATGGGCTGCGGTAGTCAGCTCTATGGCCGTAAGTGCGTCCCACGTATGTAAATGTTCGACTCCTAATTATTAATATCACCGGCTACATTGCACGGCTCGTCACGTTAATTAAGCGAGGAGTTACGGCTATTCCAATTCATGCCGGACCGATTATGCGCGACTCGATAGTTCTGGCTCGTCCTTTAAATCTAGCCGCTCCTCTTGTATGGCTATTCGTATCAGTCGCATTTGTGGAAACGCAACGGTGTCCCTGTGAAGTTTTACAGCGCGGACAACGTTCGCCTGCGGGATGAATAGAATTTATATTTGCCTGACGATACCGATGATTTATAGAAGAGACCCGGTTTTAAAATGACCAACAGTTAAATTTTCGTTCGAATACGGCCTCCGGCGGCTGCCCCCGACGCGGCGATCATCGGTTTTCGAATTCTCGATAAACGACGTGGCTTGGACGAGGTCGTGTAGCGATATTGCATTTACATGGTCGTTTCACAGTAATGAAACGAAAATCGCGGATCGTGGTTGCGAAGATAGAATTTGAAGTTCGATAAAAAATAATACGATGGAATAGTATTTTTAATATGTAAGAAAATTAATTCAATCTTCATCAAACGATGAAGACTGTACCTGAGTTAAAATGTTGAACCTGTCGCGAACTTGAATGTCGTATTATTACTACGACTCGGAGGTTCAATATACGTTCTATTTAGGTACATCAAAATAAATATCCGAATTTTTGTCCAAAATTAGCCAAAATTTCCATTTGTTAAAAAGTATTTTATAGAGCGACGTTTAACAAATAAAATGATATCATTACATGTAAAAAAGTTCTTAAGCTCTTAAGCTCAACGTCGAATTTTCATGCGGAACCTCTATTCGGCGTTCGCGTCATTTATTATCAAATTGACTGAACTGATGTTGCTTGTTTTAGTAAAATATTTTACCCACCAAATATTAATGCATATACTCTTTTACGTCCTCTGCTACTTTTTCAAGAATTTTTTATAAGTGTACCTCTTGATGATTAAGAAATATTGATTGTCTGCGAACCAAGATCTGGACCAGTTGTCATGAAAATTAACATTTCTTGGTCACCAAGAGAATCAATAACACTTGGTTGCCATGAAAGTCAACAAGACGTTTCTCGATTATAATTTGGAGGCCTATTATCGTTGCACGGTCCTAATGAAAGGAATATGACGTAGACATTCCATATATCGTGGGCTTACTACGAAAAGTGACAAAGTCAAAAATCAACTTGGTCACCTTTTACTGTATTACTATCAGTCCTGTGGACTTGGTCATATATCCGCAGTGTCAAAATAAACTGAAAATATTTAAGTTTATTTTGACACTGCGGATATATGACCAAGTCCATAGGACTGATGGTAATACAGTAAAAAATGACCAAGTTGATTTTTGACGGTCACTTTTCGCAGTAAGCCCACGATATGTACGTAAAAGTAAAATGAATAATAATAAAAGATTTATAGGGCTCTAGAGCGTATCTTCCATGCACACTATCAAACACATGAATGTGTATTGTATACATATATGTATACGAAAACAGCGCTGCCAAACTAGATTTCTTGGTGAAACACACTTGGGTGTAAATTATCTATATGTACATGTATAAGTCAAACAAAAGCTACACTTGTGGAAGTATGCAAGACCCCTATAGAGTCAATGTAGGATTGACATTTATCGAGAAACATATAATGTAGGCGCTTTAGGATGTTCGCCCTACATTTTAAAGATATTTAAAAATATACGAAATTGATGAACATTTATTACAAAGTTCTTCAATCTATTTAAAAAGCATATGCAAAATTGCAGGTCTGTTTACAGCCCCATAAGAAAGTTATAATTATTTTTAAACTATCCATTTAACCCGTGTTCTTATGGAGAAATCACAAAACCGAAGGGAAATCTGTAAACAATTTTTCTGACGGAGTGAAACTGCGCTCATCGATAGATTTTTATGTAACGGACAATCAGTATATTTTTTCATCTCAATCAGGGCAACAATTATTAACAAAACGTTACAAATTCAGCTTTTCTTGAAATTACTGCGCGCGCATGTTGTATGTATGGCAACGTCGTATGTATAGGGCTCGTGCACGGCGATTGAGATGCACTCTAGTGGCAAGGGTAAGCATTAAAAGTGTTATACTTTCTACACGGTACATAGCAAAAGTTAATATTTTGTGAGAATTAGTAATAAATCCTATAAATGAAAGGTTTTTTTTTTCATTATGCCGAAGTCGAGACAACCGTGTAGGGGTTCAAAAATCGCTCTGAAAAAACGCAATGTAACGTCTTTAATGGCCGTGCGTTCAGCAGATCATACCGCTCCGCAACAGTTGTGGAGCAGCTCAGCAAAAATCTGCCGAATGCGCATGCTACCGAGCGCTCCAAGTGAGCGTAAGTGGTAGCGGTCGCCATGTTTTGTAGCGAAGAAAAGTTAAGCTCCAGCGCTCCCGCTCACTTCTCCACTCCATCGGAAGAAGTTTTGGCGCATTTTATGAATGATGTCGAGCGGTGTGAACTGATGTGTCGAATTCCGACTGTCGTGCGACGGAACATCTTATATTTTATGTATTATTACGAAAAAAAATTACATTTTCTTGCCACCGGCAATCGTAAAACAATCTGTTACCATATCAGTACCTCAGAGCTAAACAGTATTAATTCCATTTTTTTCGAAACCCGTATTATTTCTTCATTCTGCTATTTTACATTGAAAAAAATGGAGTTAATACTGTTTAGCTCTGAGGTACTGATATGGTAATGATTGCCGGTGGCAAGAAAATGTAATTCTTGTCGTAATAATACATATAATATAAGATGTTCCGTCGCACGACAGACGGAATTCGACACATCGGTTCACACCGCTCGATATCATTCATAAAATGCGCCAAAACTTCTTCCGATGGAAGTGAGCGGGAGCGCGCTGGAGCGTAACTTTTCTTCGCTACAAAACATGGCGACTGCTAGCACTTACGCTCACTTGGAGCGCGGAGCATCGCTGACATGGTGATCAGTGGATAGTTAAGGATATGTTTCTCAAACTATGTATTTGTACGGAGACTTTCACATAGTATTTAACCAAATACTTTACTCAATATGCGTAAAATATTTATTTAATATTTTTATATATTTTAAAGATCACTTAAAATAATTTTGCGTTTTTTTCGAGTTTTGGCCATTTACTTGTACCTACAGCGCAGATGTAAACAAACTAGTGTGGCCTAGTGTGCCAATGCTACCAACTCACGGTACCACATGTTTCTATAGTGCGACGTTGCCGCTGTTTCCGACCGGATTATATAAAATCAGTTCTTAAAGAAGTTTTAATTACTTTTATTGATAGTAATGTCAAGAAAATATTATAATAAAAATAAGGACATCACAGAAGTGACCAAATATGACCTCAACGAGATAGTTCAAAATTTCATTTTTTTTTTGTTCAGGGATTGGAATACTTACGAAATCCCGGCTCTTGTCTACCGCACCCCCCCCCCCCCCCCCCGCTTACAATACCGATAGAATATCCTTAAAATACGTCAGGAATGAAAATATAAAATGATTTAAGATCTTTACGCCTAAAAGAGAAGTAATATTTAAGCTACCTATCTTTGTTCCAACCTCAGACATCAATGACGAAGATTTTCAAAAGATGACTCGTACGGTCACAATATTTTCCAATTGTCGACTCGAGTATATATTGAAATTGAGACGATGGGAATTAAGATAGATATATTTCAGGCGCCGCGCACGAGCTTACCTATATTGTATGTACATACGTACACGATGTTTGTATCCACTGCAGTTGCAATAATAGGATTAAGGGGCTTATACCCCCACCGCTTACCGGGTCCGATCAATTATCGTCCGCTCGTTATCTGCATCATACCGGCTCGGAGCATCCTCGCGGGGATAATGTTACGTCGGAAAGCGTTACGGCGGCCTATTTCGCTCAATAGGTGGATTATTCCTTACTTTATCCAGACGGCACAGAGTCGCAATCTCGTCACTAATTGTAAGTTGACTAGGACATGCGAAGGAATCGACGAAAATGTCCAAGGCTTGTTCAATGCAATCGAATCTCTCTTTCTCACTCTCTCTGTAGGATCGGATTTCGAATGCGATCTCACACCGATAAGATCGGAAATCGGAATGTCGATCCTAAAGCAATCGAAGAGAGAGGAAACAATGACAGCGCGTCGAGGATTATCGTTCATGGAACGCGGTGTACGGGCGGGCCGCGGGATAGAGGCGACTGCACCGTCGAGGCTACGCCGCTTATCTGGACACTGTGGCATGCTAATCAACGGGCGGCGCTACAACCCACCCACGCATACCTACTCGAGCCGACGTGCTCGACAGTTATCTCGATTTGTCTAAATAATCCCGGGACAAATCGCAGTTCCCCGCAAAGCCGAACCCGACGCATTAACTTCCACTTTGTTTCCATCTCACTCGACATTTCGACGCGGGAATATCGCGTTTCGATTCCTTACGCAAGGTGAAGCGCAGGAAATAAGTGGGAACTTAAGTTGGGCAGAGTTTTGTCATGCGATACTGTAATTACTTCGTTATTGATAAAGTTTTGGTATATGAAGCAGAGTTCCATAAATTATTGGGTTGGTATAATAATTTCCGTCCATTTTTTTATTAATTGAAAATTACAATGAAAAAATATTTTTTTACATGTAATGATAACTTTTTTTTACTTTTTAACAAATTTATGAAATGAAAAAAAATAATTATTTTTAGACTCAAAATTATGGAGTGTCAATCTGAGAAAAAAAACATTTCCGTCATCTTCTTTTATACGAGTTCAATCGCGGAACAAAAGCAGCTGCTCTGGTGGTTACAGCTGCTTTTGCTTTGCGATTGAACTCTTCTAATTGTAAGTGAAGATAGTGGAAACGTTGCTTTTTCTCAACTTGATGCTCCAGTTTTGAATCTGGAAATAATTAATTTTTTTTTTCAATTCAAAAGTTGTCAAAAAGTATTCGATAGAGCGTCGTTTGAGAAATAAATTGATACCATATATATAGGGTAAAATCGGGAGAGATGGCGCACCTTTTTTTAAAGTGGTATAAAAACTATATTTGTAGAATAAGCAATACTTAATTGATAATGTGGATAGAGCGAACAATAAAATATAGGAATTTGTAAAGGAACGAACAAAAGTGTTATCGAGCTTTGTAAAAAAATTGTCAAAAGAAAATATACCAAAAACCAACTCACCCGCCCTAGTATGGGTGAGATGGCGCAGTCGAAAAAATTGGTGGGGGTGAGTGGTTCTCCAAGAATAGGCTTCAAAATTAAAAGTGCAACTACTTTTAATGCCAAATAACAAAAACAAAAATACAAAATCATCTTAAATAATTAAATTTAAAGAAAAATACCAAAGTATTGATTATTCCAACCACATAAACTTAAAACATCTTTAAAAAATAATAAATCTTATTAATAACACGTAAAAGTTATTTCGCTTTTCTGCCACTTTTCTGAATTATTGTACATGAAGCACGGAACGAAATTTGAGGCTAGGAACAATACTTAAAAGTTTACCAAGTGAAATGACCAAACCAAATACATTTAAATCAGAATAAAAACTTACTGGATGCCTGATTATTATTACACAAAAAATAATCAGGGTCAATGCAATATAGGTACAGTTATATTTATTATAGTTACAGTTTTATTCATTTACAGTTTTATTTATTTTACCTTTTGATGAGAAAAACAGCCGTTCGGTAACACACACTTACTGCACATGTGCACTAATCATCTGTGTCGCCAACTGAATCAATATTGCCACACAGACAAAGAAATTATTTAACTGAACCGTCTCACCCGCTGCGCCTTCTCTCCCGACTTTACCCTATATATATATGTAAAAAAATATTTGTTCAGAAAAAATTCAATTCACAAGAAAAGTGGCCTGAAACTATACACCAACCCAATACTTCAAAATAGAGCATATAGTTCTCGTATGACTGTGTATGGAAAAAGTTAGTCCGATTTACTGATATAAACACCTACTCGATGGTAGAGACAAATCATCAATCAATATTAGGTATAATATTAAAGCTGTAAAGGGTTAATTTTTTTGATAGGTATCGTGCGTGATACTAAGTCACAGTTGATCATTCTTGGAATTTCTTTCTTGTTCATCTATATGTGTGTCTGTTCTGCTATAATTTTGAAACTTTTAATCTAATTTCAATATGTAATGTGGAACATATAAATATAATAGAATTTCACAACTTGAAGGATAGGCTACAACAAAAATGTAACTGATTTGGTAATACGGTAAAGTCCGACTTTTCCGCGAGCAAAGTCGTCACGTGTTGAAGCTGGTTTCAAATAAAATCTACCAAGAAGAAAGATAATCTCCTTGAATCCTAAAATCAGATTGATATATGTATAACGATGCGTTATGTAAGTCCTAGGCACAATTTAAACGAATGTCCCAGAAAATGTCAAACGAGAATTGATTGATCGAAATCGGTAGATCGATCGAAGCTTCGCCTCGCGGAGGAATTTCCTGAAAAGCCTACACGCCGAAAGTATATATAGGAGAAGACAGACTGTGCCTCGCATCGTTATTATTTCTAAGCCGACAAGGCGGGAAGTTGCTTTCTTCCCTGTCGGAGAAACGAATTGCGAGGGCGGAAGTAATCCCGTTTTCGCGGAAGGTGCGCCAGTTTTTGCCTGTGACATCTCATTCCCGGTAGCGTCTTTCAGCCTTCCCCCGCGCCTCTCTCTTTCTCTCTCACAAAGGAGGTTGGACCGTGACTCGGAGTTGCAGTTTTATCAGTTTTCACGCGCGCCACCGGCACGGTACCGCGACGTCCTTGATTGCGTGTCTGCCGTTTAGCGAAGCAGCTCGCGTCGGATCGTGAAACAGGTTGAACGCGCGGGGATGGCTTCGCCCGCGAGAACGAGGGGGCATCGTGGCGCGGGCGTCTCGACGGTACTGGGGAGCCGTGCTCCTTATTCCTTCGCGTAGCGGGATAAAATTGGAGGAAATGAGAAAAACTTGGATGCGCCGATATACGCTCCAGTCCTTTGGCACGCATACTTATCTACACGGGAAAGAGAAATGTCGGGCAAAGTATCCTGCGGCATCGTACCGAGTATTGTTTCTCGAGCACTTTATAAAAGAAGCGCTTGTTTATTGTTTACGATGTATTTATATACCTACCTATATATATATATATATATATATATATATATATATATATATATATCGAGAAAGATGCATCTCGATGAATCTATCGATGGAAGATCCATAGATTGAACTCGATGTACTCGTATAAAGTAAACTGCAACAACTAAGGTATATGTATGTAAGAATTAGTGTATAAAGCAATCGTTTGTGAATGGGAGAAAGAGCGCACGGCTGGGGATGAATTATAGATAATATTTTACAGGTACGGGAGACTGGAACGAGTGGACCTCTTGGGGTAAAATGACCTCTTCCAAAACTATATTTATTATTATACTATTAGCAAAAATGTTTTAGTTTCTATTTTTAGTAATTGTACGTAAAAAAGTGCATTAAAACAAGACGAATAATATAAATAATTACATTCCAATAAGATATAGAGGAGAGGAATCAAACCTGACATAGTCCCCTAAACCCGACACACCATTATTATTTCGACCATGCAGCATGCTACAGTTTGCCACCAACTACACTGAGAAAAAAAAAGATTAAAAATTATTCTGTTAGAAGGATAATCTGAGTACGAAAGGTAAAATAGATCAAAAATTATCTTAAAGAAGGTTAAATTTTAGACCCTGGAAGGATAATTTTTGATCCATTTTACCTTTCGTACTCAGATTATCCTTCTAATAGAATAATTTTTAATCTTTTTTTTCTCAGTGTACGTAAACTTAGTCGTTTCGATGCATAAATAGCTTACCTGTACAATAACATTGCCTCTGGCGTTTGTTTTCATAGTTGTGCGCCGATAATCTCAAAAGTTTCAGATTTACAATCGTCAACATTTTTGAATGTGTGAAAACGGGCGGCTATAGACACGAATAACTAGTGGCGAGTAGTTTTTTTGTATTTTGGTATTATTCAGAAACATATAAGATAGAAAAAATTGGTGCAGTTTTATGTCTAACATCATTCTTTCGTTCATTATGAGGAAACGAAGTTCAAGTACTGAAGTTGCCTAACCCGATATACCTAGCTCTTTTGCTGTAGGTAGCCGGAACAAAGAAGAAAAATATTCAAAGGTTTGCACAAGTGAACCATTTAAAAAAATCAATTAAAAATATGTAAATATTGAAGGATGGAATCTACCTACACGGGAAACGGTCTCGGCATTTGTTTCTCAACGATTTTTTAAATAACGGTGGGGTGGAAAATAAAAGTACAAGGGATCAGAGATGAAGATAATTCAATGACGAAAAAATTGCCTTATAGATCATCCCGATACGTCAATTAGTTTAAAAATTAAGC
Organism: Xiphydria camelus; assembly: GCA_963678675.1. NCBI lineage: Eukaryota > Metazoa > Arthropoda > Insecta > Hymenoptera > Xiphydriidae > Xiphydria > Xiphydria camelus. Next base: position 7,615,089 of record OY783192.1, read on the forward strand.
GATTTCAAATGATATGAAAAAATGGTAAAAGAAGTGTGAAATAAATTGAGCGCAAAAAATCCAAAAAATACTACAAACAAATTTCTCTTATTGCAAATTATTCTTCGAATCGTTAAGTAGCGTCTGGAATTTTTCCATATTTTTAAAATCATTTATTTAGTTAAAAAATTCATTTCACAATAAAAGCGGAACTTTCTACTTTCGTTGGAGGCGACGCGTTTTTGAAGTACGGCTTCGAACGCTCATAATGGGAAAATTATAAACTTTAGGAAAATGCCATCGGAAACTTTTTTGAAGGAAATTTTATGCACTTTAACTTTAGTTCTTACGTATCTCTAACCGTTTGGCCGGGAGAAGTCAAAAACGGCACCGCGGTCACCTTTTTCTAACGTTTCTCGTTGTTTAAACAATTATGGCCGACCTTTGGTACCCACAAATCAAATATTTCATTATCGACTATATTTTGAAGGATAAATTGATATTATTGTGCATTAATAAATTACTCGATACTCAAATTATAATTTGACTGGCCTAGGGTTCGACTGGCTTGGCGACACGTTATCCAGTGGACAAAAATCAGATTTTTACTTACGCGATATAGAAAAACTAATTTGTTGAAATCAAAAAGTAATGCCCCTTATACCCACACCTATCCATTTCTGAACAATTGAATCACCGTTGCCATGCAAATAAATAAAGAAAGACGCGTCACAGCGTAAACATTCTCGTCTCAACAGAATTACGAACTTCTTTTTAGAAATTATTTTAAATGAGTATGTAATCTACAAGGTAAGGGGATTCTTATTCACTTTATATAAATAAGAAAAGGGTTGACATACCGAAAAAAAATATTCGTAAAACTAATATTTCTTATGATTTTACACATATGATTGCGGAGGCTATTTCTCAAAAAGTTCCAAAAACCTCCTTTTCAGTTTAGTATTTTATTAAAGCTTGTACATTCCTCTTAATACCTATATGTCGTTTTATTTGCTCAGGGCTGCTCAAACCAAACTATAGATATTTTCGTTATGAGGGCGCGAAACGCCCGAATGACGAATTCTATTTTTTGTCACTAAGTGTCAAATACGAGGTTGACGGGGTTCGAGGCGGGGTTTTGGGGGGCTCACTTTATATAAATAAGAAAAGGGTTGACACATCGAAAAAAATATTTGTAAAACATATTTCTTACCGGGCGTTTCGCGTTTGACGAAAATATCTATAGTTTGGTTTGAGCAGCCCTGAGCAAGTAAAACGATATATAGGTATTAAGAGGAATGCACAAGCTTTAATAAAATACTAAACTGAAAAGGAGGTTTTTCGAATTTTTTGAGAAATAGCCTCCGCAATCATATGTGTAAGAACATAAGAAATATAAGTTTTACGAATATTTTTTTCGGTGTGTCAACACTTTTCTTATTTATATAAAGTGAGCCCCCCAACACCCCGCCTCGACCCCGTCGCCCTCTTATTTGAAACTTAGTGACAAAAAATAGAATTCGTCATTCGGGCGTTTCGCGCCCTCATAACGAAAATATCTATAGTTTGTGGTTTGAGCAGCCTTGAGCAAGTAAAACGATATATAGGTATTAAGAGGAACGCACAAGCTTTAATAAAATACTAAACTGAAAAGGAGGTTTTTCGAATGTTTTGAGAAATAGCCTCCGCAATCATATGTGTAAAAACATAAGAAATATAAGTTTTAAGAATATTTTTTTCTGTGTGTCAACCCTTTTCTTATTTATATAAAGTGAGCCCCCCGACACCCCGCCTTGAATCCCCGTCAACCTCGTATTTAACACTTAGTGACAAAAAATAGAATTCGTAATTCGGGCGTTTCGCTCCCTCATAACGAAAATATCTATAGTTTGGTTTGAGCAGCCCTGAGCAAATAGAACGATATATAGATATTAAGAGGAATGTAGAAGCTTTAATAAAATATTAAACTGAAAAGGAGGTTTTTCAAGTTTTTTGAGAAATAGCCTCCGCAGACATATGTGCAAAAACATAAGAAATACAAGTTTCACGAATATTTTTTTCGGTATGTCAACCCTTTTCTTATTTACATAAAGTGAGCCTCCCAACATCCCGCCTCGAACCCCGTCACCCTCTTATTTGAGACTTAGTGACAAAAAATAGAATTCGTCATTCGGGCGTTTCGCTCCCTCATAAGGAAAATATCTATAGTTTGTGGTTTGAGCAGCCCTGAGCAAATAAAACGGTATATAGGTATGAAGAAGAATGTACAAGGGGCCATCCATATATTACGTAAGATGTTTGAGGGGGAGGGGGTGAATATTTCTTACAGTGTCTTACAATGGGGCGGGGGTCTAGACCTTATCTTACGTGAGAAATTCCTAGCCAAAAATGCTATCAAATCACTCAATACAGATTGAAAGAAGCGCTGTACTTTGCATCAAATAAAGCAGTAACAATAGACAAAAGAATGTGCAAAACCCAGGATCAAGCAGAGAAGAGGCGCCCTGCACGAGTGGCATTGCGTCGTGATCGGGAGCTTATGTGCATCTTCCGAGATAGTGAAACGGGAGTGGAGGACGTCGAGTAGGTTGAGGAGCAGGACGTCTCTACTGAGGATATATTTTATTAAACGAAGTTTAAAAATGAAGTTACATGAACTGAGCGAATATATGTTTTCTAATGTTTTCCGTTGATACGAAGAGTTAGAACGAGGATGAAGTGCATAAAGAAATATACCGTAGTAGACTATAAACTTTACATCAATCGTGTTGGGCTTCCACTCGGATGAAAGACGCTGTTGATACACGATTAGAGAACCCCCAGAAAAACAGATTCTCTGTAAAAAAAGGCGGCATGTTCATTCAGTGCCAACAAAAATTGATACGTAAAATACTCTCCAAAAAAGATTTGAAATCAATTAAGATCGCCATGTTCAAGATTTATGTATAAAAAGTAAAAGGCATCATTTGAAAGGAAAATTATTGTAATTCGTTACTAAAAAATTCGACTAAAAAAATTTAGGTATAAATAAATTTTCATAAAAAAAACGCCGCGTTTAAGTTTTCATATTTTGTCCACTATACCGAATAATTTGCAGTGCTTGGACGGTGCTAGAGTGATTCATAAATTGCACTGCCGAAGTCAAATTCAGAGAAATTCAGAAGGCCCCCGCCTGATCGGTTTCTCGTGCGACGTTCGGTATACTGGTGGTATCATATACGAGAGTGTATGAATTTATTTAAAATCTCTCTCATAAGTGCATAAACATCGAATGTAATTCTCTGTAAATTTTTTATTTTGAAGGAAAAAACGCAGCAAGTTCTTTTTTATGAAAATTTGTTTATACCTAAATTTTTTTAGTCGAATTTTTTAGTAACGAGTTACAATAATTTTCCTTTCAAATGATGCCTTTTACTTTTTATACATAAATCTTGAACATGGCGATCTTAATTGATTTCAAATCTTTTTTAGAGAGTATTTTACGTATCAATTTTTGTTGGCACTGAATGAACATGCCGCCTTTTTTTACAGAGAATCTGTTTTTGTGGGGGGATTTCATTACTTTTTGGAATTTATTCATGAGGAGAATACGTACCTACATGTAGGAGAATAGCTTTTTATTACCACCAAATTAAAATCTCACATTTTATACCGATACGAGCTAATTAATTATAACCACGTTACTTTTGATTTATTCTCGTGATATTTTGAAAGGGATTTATAAACTAGAGTGTGCCCTTATATTTTTCACTTTGCTTTAGTATTTTGGAGAAATAAAACATACCGCTTTCGAATTTACAGGCCATCGGATTTTTCTTATATCTTGGTCGTCTTCAGAAATCCATGTAGACATTTTACCTTTAACTCTCTAACAATAAGTATACTCTTCCAATAACCGTGACGAATTGTTTCATCACATGTAAAGATACTACTTATGACAGTATATATGTTGTTACATATTAACTCGAGACGTTGGAATAGTTTTAAGAAATCCTTTTGCATGCACCGCTGAAATTTTGCCCTTACTCGTAAATAAATTTCTCAAGTCACTCGCAAAGTTACGTATACGCATCTAAGCGAATAGACCAATCAGGATCAAGTATTCCGTTGTGGTGGGGGTCCTGATTGATCTAATCGCTAAGATGCGTATACGTTCCTTGATACGGAATACTTGATCCTGATTGGTCTATTCGCTAAGATGCGTGCACGCGAAGATACGAGCCAGTTCGAGAAAGAGGCCTCTGATCTGCCGGTAGCTGTCAATTAGGTTGGCTGGTGGTCGAGGAAGTAAACTTCGGCGCCACCGAGCTAAACACCCTCTTTGACCGCCTGATTTGAAATATCGATACCTTGCTTTGAAAACCTCGAAGCACGATTGCACTTACGAAATTTTCAAAGTAAGGTATCAATGGTATCGATATATCAATATGGCAGCCTACTTCATAGTAGGCATTTTGCAGGAGTAAAGAATGAAAATATAACCTTCATTTATGAATCTATATGTAGTGAAATTGAAATAAAAAATGTAATATAAAATGGTTTTTTCGTGTGCAGTACCGAGTTGTAAAAATAAATCAAGGTTCATGGTTCCTTCTGTAAACAAATTGAAAGATATTCGTCAAAAGTGGCTCGATTTCTTAAAATATGCACCTCATTATAGAAAAGGATTATGCGAAGTTCATTTTACTTCTGATCAATTAATAACTTTTAGCGGTGATGCAGCTAAAAATGAAAATTATTTAGAGCGTGTTCACATAAATTGGCTGACAGTACTGTATTCCCATTCCGAAGTATGGGAATGCAGTACTGTCAGCCAATTTATGAACATTTCTGATTTAATTAAATATGTAGATATATTTATAGTACATATGGGGATTGTATTTGAATTTTATTTTGTAATTCATTTTTACAATTTTTTTTACCAGTCACATTAGTCACATTAGTGCAGCATTAATAATATATTATAACCGTTTAAATTTGCCCGCGGGTGTTTGGCTCGGTGGCGCAATCTGCTTCAGTTTTGCCCAGCCAACCTCATTCGGGAGATCGAAGTCTCTAACCTCGAAATTGTTAATTTGTAAATAATACTGAATAATGTGTAGAAGTGATAAATAATTATTCGGGTTTCTTCGATGAGTTTCCCCAAGTGTTTAAAAATCGGTGTCCATAACTGTGGCTTCAACTTCCAGCGATTAAGTAAGTAATTACTGCAGAACGAGTAGGTTACAAGATTTTCATGAAGTTTTTGACGGTTTTCTTGCATGTCCCCTTTCATAAGGTGCAAACAAAGAGGATGTAACTTCTGTCCTATCCTGAAGAAAATGAGTCGATCGACATCAGACATTGTCGAACTTATCACCGAGCGCCTTTCACCCACGGTATTTTCATTGCAATATGCGCTTTTCATTTCAACTATTCCTGCTTTAAATAACTTTCACTTCTTTCAAAGTATTTACCTCTTGTACGAATTGTTGATCGTAGGGGGCAGCAATCAATGATTGTGACTAATCGTAGACAAATTATTCCTGCGATGATGTTCCAGTTGCGAAGCATACACTAGCAAGTCAGCTTACAGCGTCCGATGTTTAGTATCAACTTTACCTCTTTTGGAATACCCACCACCCGAGCATAATCACGATTATGTTAACGTTAATCGCAGAATAGACCGTGAGCTTGGGCACATTATCGCAGTAGTAGTTCGGCACACTTGTCTACGACGAGTCGCTATTATTGATCGCTGCCTCCTACCACGAACAGTTCATAAAAGGTTATTAGCTTGAAAGAGAAGTAAAAGTTATTTAACGCTGGAATAGTTGAAACGAGAAGCGCGTATTGCAATTAATGTACCGTGGGTAATAGACGCTCGGTGACAAGTCTGACATTCTCCAATGTCCATCGAGTCATCTTTTTACGGACAGGACACGAGCTAGATCCGCTTCAGTTGCACCTGTACGAGATGACATATCAGAAAATCATGAGTCTTCATGAAAATCTTCTAACCTACTCGTTCTGCAGTAATACTTAATAATATCACTGGAAGTTGAAGCAACAGTTATTGGCAAAAATCGGACACCGGTTTTTAAACACTTGGGGAATATCATCGAAGAAACCCGAATGATTATTTCTTACCACTTCTACATATTGGTAATCATTATTTACAAATTAACGATTTCGATCTCCCGAATTGACAGGTACCGGGAGATCAGACTTTTGACACTTTTCGCTCAGCTCGTAAGACCGCAGCGCACTCTCTCGAAGCCAACTCTTAAAGCACCGAGCCAACCACTTCCAGCCAAATGTCAGGGAAATCCAAAATCAAGAGTTTTTGCCAGAGGACATTCGGTATATGTTGTTACATACAGAAAAGTTATGATATTTTGTAATTTCCATCGTTACACTAGAGGCGAAGAAGAGATGAAATAGAAGTGAGGTACACGTACACTTCACGTTTGACAGGTCGGTATATAAATTGGAACTTGTGATAGTATAATACAAAAGAGGAAATGTATCGATAAAGAAAAAATAATAATAAAGTAGTTACTCCATTATTGTAATCCAATAACATTGTATTACTTATTTTTCTGCCACGACTTTAATTGCTGATAGTGAAGAAAAATCAAATTTATTGGTTGATCCATCCACTATCAACAATCAAAGTCGTGGCAGAAAAATAATGAATACGATGGAATTGGATTAAAATAATGGAGTAACTACTTTGTTATTATTTTTTCTTTGTCGATATATTTCCTTTTTCGTATTATACTAACCTCTAATATGCCGGAATTAAAAATCTCTAGAACTCTGCGGTACAATGCCACGGTAGGAATATCAAATTCTACCGACATGACATGCATCGACAAGGTCTGTATCAACTATAGCATTATATTGGGGGCACTGCACTAATCCTGTGGCACATTTTTCTATCTGGGAAAGCCGTGGTAGAAAAGTAGAAGATACGATAGAATTGGATTACAATAATGAAGTAATTATTTTATTATCTTTTCTTTATCGATATATTCCCCCTTTCGTATTATCAAAAGTTCCATTTATATATTATCGGAACGCTGTACAGCTGTATTACCATAATAATATGCTTTCCCAGATAGAAAAATGTACCACAGGATTAGTGCAGTGCCCCCAATATACCGCTAAAGTTGATACAGACCTTGTCGAAGCATGTCATGTCGGTAGAACCTGATATTCCTACCGTGGCATTGTACCGCAGAGTTCTAGAGATTTTTAATTCCGGCATATTGGAGGTAAAAAATGCATGTATACTGTCAGTACGGGAAGACGGTATATTATCGGAACGCTGTACAGCTGTACTACCATAATAATATGCTTTCCCAGATAGAAAAATGTGCCACAGGATTAGTGCAGTGCCCCCAATATACCGCTAAAGTTGATACAGACCTTGTCGAAGCATGTCATGTCGGTAGAACCTGATATTCATACCGTGGCATTGTACCGCAATTCTAGAGAATTCTTTTCTACCTAGGTTGATTTTTGACTGCGAAGAAAAATCAAATTTCTATCAATCCGTCCCGTTCTCGTATTGCGCTGAAAACAAAAAATAGAATAACCACAAAAATATTTGTTCTGTATAAGGGATGAAAATGAGGTTAAGACAGTCAGTTAGGAAGTAACTTATCTGATGCCACTTCTTTCGAGATACAGATGTCTCCTTTCCTGCTCTTCATGCACCAGCAACCAGAGAAAAATGACAGCTTCTCCGTTCACTATCTTGATTATTAAAAAAAATTCCAAACGATTTGATAATAGCTAGCTGTCAGAGCGTCTGTCACATTCACCACTATTGAGATTCACTACTCCGATTACACTGAATTTTTACTTTTTATTAACAAGCGCGTACGAGGATCGAAAAAATGCGAGGGAAATCGTTTCGCGAATGGAAATATTTTATTAATTTTGAAAAACAACTAAACATTCAAGGAATATATTCTCTCACACACTCTCACGTACATTTTTGATGGCGTATGCGTGTGGCCGCATCTGTGTACACATTTCCGACCATGGCCGAATACCGCCGAAGACAGGCAGAATTTTTGTGACATTTTTACATATATATATCGCCCGAGAAATCGGATTCTCGACTTTTGAGGGGCGAGGGGCGTGGCTTCGCGTTGCTAAGGAAAAATCTCTGTTAATATGTAACTTACAACATTTACTCTGGTCTCTATCGATAGAGAATAGTCGATTTATATGGCGTAACTAAGCATAGTTTTGGTTATAACCGTATATTTATTGAGAAAATTCGATGTTAAAATTGAGGGGAGAAGGGGGCAGACATTGTTCCTGTAAAGATACACGGGTGCTCGCGGCGACAGCGCTGGCGGCGTCGTTCTGACGACTTGAATGAACATACCGCCAGACACTACCGTGTCTCTTGATAGCGAATAATGAAGAGTGTAGGAGGGGTAATATGTACAGAGCGCGAATAAACTAGGAACTAAGGTTTATTCGTGATCTGGAATACAAAATGGTAGCGTAAGCGTGTGGAAAGAGAAGATCCCAGGAGGGATCGAGCTCGGAGAAGCGTCGGAGGGGGCTGCCGGTCGGGCTGCTCGTAGGCGGTGCGGGTCGTCCTCAGGAACGGCCGCGTTGGTCCTGGCGTGCCGGAGCTGCTCGAAGGCGGTGCGGGTCGTCCTCAGGAACGGCTGCGTCGGTCCTGGCGTGCCGGGGGCTGCTCGCGTCCCGGGAATCGTCGTCAGGCCGGAGGCGAAGGTAACTCGTCCGCGTAGAGGGTCGCCGGGTAGGCGAGGCGACGTGAGAACGTCGGCTGGAGCGGCGAGGACGCTAGGGTGTTCGTGGAGCGAAAACTGCCGCTAGCGAACCTCAAGCCGGGACGGCGTAGGGCCGTCAGAGATCTGCGCGCGAGAGGGTGTTCGCTGAGCGAAGACTTCCCTCTCGGTTGCTCGAGAGTCGATCGGTGAACCACGAGAGCTGCGATGTTCGCTGAGCGAAAACTGTCGCCGCTCGTGTGGAGGCCGTTCGACTACTAGGGTGTTCGCTGAGCGAAAACTTCCCTAGGGCGTTCGACTGAGACTTCTGAGGGATAGTGGTGTTCGCTGAGCGAAAACTTCCACTACCGTGACTCGAGATGGTCTGGCGGCGATGGCTCGCCGGCCGTCTAATATACCCCGTTTGCGGACCTTGCCGAAAGCCCGCTGATGACCGATGACCGTTAGGTCCTCGGATGACGCGTCCTAACTACCTGCGCGTCCCTTATGACGCGCTCGGGGCTGTCTCCAACCCTTGAATCGTCGGCAGGCTAACGCATGCCGACTCGGCTGCGATCCACGTGTTACAAGAGTCTATTTAAACAGCTCCTATGTACAGCACCCTCGTTCTGACTATGTATGATGCTATAGTTTAGCAGGACCGTCTCGAAATGTAGTCAATCTCTTCCTAATATTCATCTGATATTTGAAAGCAGTATAAACGGCAAGCTCAAGAATGACTTAAAAAAAGTTACGTCTTATGTAAGATTTAGGGGGGGGGGGGGTCATCTGGAATCTTATAGTATCTTACACTGGGGGGAGGGGGGGGGGGGTCAAAAAGAGGCCAAAAATGTCTTACGCAATATATGGATGGCCCCCAAGCTTTAATAAAATACTAAACTGAAAAGGAGGTTTTTCGAATTTTTTGAGAAATAGCTTCCGCAATCATATGTGTAAAATCATAAGAAATATAAATTTTACGAATATTTTTTTCGGTATGTCAACCCTTTTTTTATTTATGAAGTGAATAAAAATCCGTTTACCTTGTAGATTACATACACATTTAAAGCCCCCTCCCCCCATTACAAACAAAAATCTCATAAGTATTTTAAAAAATATTCATAAAACTTATATTTCTTATATTTTTACACGTACGATTGCGAAGACTATTTCTTAAAAAGTTCCAAAAACCTCCTTTTTAGTTTAGTATTTTATTAAAGATTGTACATTCCTCTTAATACCTATACCTAGATATATCGTTTTATTTGCTCAGGGCTGCTCAATTATAGATATTTTCATTATGAGGGCGCGAAACGCCCGAATGACGAATTCTATTTTTTGTCGCTAATTGTAAGTGTCAAATACGAGGTTGACGGGGTTCAAGGCGGGGTTTTGGCGGGAGTTTTGCCCCCCCCCCCCTCAACACTCCATTACAAACAAACAAATCATATAAGTATTATTTAAAGTAAAAAGAAAATAAATAAATAAACAAACAAACAAAGAACTTTAGAACAAAATTTAAATGTTTATTATTTCGAATTTTTGCAAATATAACCATATTCATAATCAGCGACCCAAGAAACCCCCCTATGCCAAATTTTGCATGAATTCGTCGATTGTCGAAAATCTCGTCCGCCATATTGTATCGGCCATCTTGAATTTTTGAAATCTGACTTCAGATTCGTGATCAGCGACCCAAAAAACCTCCTTAACAATCATTTATTTACTGTTTGATTAACCGTCAAGATGAATTTCTATTTTGTCCACTCTCCCATATACCGGGGAGCACTGTGCGGCGGGGCCAACGTGGCAAGGCCGACGCGGCATCAACTTCAATTAATTTTTATGTCGTCAATTTTAAAGTGTCTTCAAGATTTTGAAAAATCCTTCGAGATATGCTTAAACATCGACAAAGACTACAATATATCCAAATTTGAGAAAATCCGAAATGTTACTCCAAAAAGTGTCCGATTTGGTATGAAATGACCCCTATAAGAAAGAACAGTTTATACACGTGCATGTAACATTGAAACATGCGCATAAATATAATACTTTCTGCATAAAAGTTACACTACAGGTTTATCAATTGTTCATATCACAGGAATATTACAGTAATATTAGGTGTGATATAACCGTCAAAGTTAATGTAACATTACATTTACGTCAGCCGTCATGTAACCCCAAATAATAAAAAGTGTAACAGTTACATTAGTTGTTATGTAATCATTACGTCAACGTAATGTTACAGCAGCATAACTATTCACTTCGTTGTTATATTACAAGGATATGTACTCATTACAAGACCGGTATATAAGAGTTACACCACGGTTATACCAATACGATACTTTCCTGAGGGTGTTGTGCAACATTCAAGGAACATTACGATAATGTATCGGTTATGTAATACACGTAATGTAACATATTTATGTTATTGTTACATTTCAGTTACATTATGCAATGCACTGGCAGTATAACTGAATTGTAACGGTTACGCAACACATATTACATAACATGGTAACATTAGTGAGGAGGAAATAATAACTTACATGTAAGCTACATGTAATATTACTTGTAACTTTCTGGTAAATTGCTGTTACGTTGCAGTTACATTACGCAACACACCTACAACATTACGAATCCGTAACAGTTATGTTATGCACGTAACATAACATATTAATGTTACTTGTTACATTTCAGTTACATTACATAACGTACGAGCAACATAACTGAATTGTAACAGTTATGCAACACATGTTATATAACATGGTAACATTACTGAGTGGGAAATAATAATTTACATGTAAGTTACATGTAAGTTACCGGTGATGTTACTTGTTACATTGGGTTACATTGCTGTTACATTGCTGTAACAATTCCGTGTTTACGGGGTAGGTATGTACTCGTTTTCAAAGGAACGTGAGTGGGGGGGGGGGGGGTAGCGAGTAAAAGTTCTTTATTTCTTGTTCGTGAGTCTCAAAACCCACTGACAAACATACACACTTTAAATATTATTTAAAAATTCGAAGATGCAATCTTACCACACAACGGTTTAATTTTCTTTTTACTCGAATTCAACTATATTTACTTCGTTTATGAATCAATTAAGAACGAAAACTACTATTAAACTACTTTTAGAATGCTTGTTTACTTAAGTTTGCTTAATCCTCCTCTCCTCCCGCCTACTCCACCGCACACACTTTCCCTTGTATCGGACTAATATAAGAGGAAGATTGTTTATATTTTACTATTCCTTAAATTTTAATTTGTATTTGTAACCAATATTAATCAATAGTTTTGAGTATATTTTTCAATAAAAATAAGCATATCCATTCGCAAACTTGTGAGGTTTAATTTTCAAAGGTATGTGTTAAAAATTAAATGTAACAATTTTTCTAACTAGGTACAATTGATACGATTTAGGAGACAGATTTATTAAATTGTACCACCGATATCCTAAATCGTACCTACAGCCAGAACTTCCGCTGAGGACCGTCTCCTTATACGGTAGTCCCCTTAAATAACTGTAAATCCATAAAGATAGGGGTATACTATGGGTTGCTACAAACCCAGGGTGGCCACCAGAGGGATAAAAATCTTATTTTAATTACGTGCAGTCTACATAAACAAACTGCTTTACTCTAGACCGTGTTCCTATAGGTACACGCTTCGTGAACTCAGGAAGCTCAAACTAAGTATTGCACCATATCTTCCATGGAATGTTCCTCATATATATAGAATAATATCGTATAGTATTCTTCAGACTGTGATTCTATACACAGATTATAAATGTGTATTGCTACGAACTGGGAAACTACTCGTAATGCGATTTTAGTAACTGCTTGGAATTTCAAACGTAATCTTATTCACAATCTCAAACCAAGATTATATCGTAAATTATCTATTAGTTAGTAGAATTAATCATATACACAATAACTAATATATGAACAAAGGTAAAACTTAACTTTTCAATCGATATATTCTTAATAACGAAGTGAGAAAATTACATCAACATCCATTTAATCAAGAGGACCTTCTCAAAAACACGTAATGTGTTTCTACAGACAAAATATTTTTACAGGCTACTCTTAATGTAATATAATACAATAGAAAGACGTAATGACCGTGCGAATGTTCTGCTATCTCTGTTTCATAGAAAATCAGTAGTGCAGTCAGTCTAGACTTCGCACAAAAAGTTGGGCTTCAGGGCATGAAAATTATACCAATCGATAGCTGGAAGTCCCAATCTTAACATATCAAAATGTATCATCTGTCAATTCCCGGGAAAATTTATAATTAATTAAAAACTATCGAAGTTTTGGCCCTAAGCCATTTTAATCAATCATTTCTCCCCTATAGGTATTATTTACTCAATCAAAAAAATGAAGCTACCAATTTTTAGCGGGGAAAATTTACTATAAAATTGATGCGAGAACCTACATGACAAAATGCACGGTTAATTTATAATAATTTTTTGAAAGTCCCGGTGTACGAAAGTACAATAAGCTGCACATGGCGCGTATCAAGTGGTCGCCATGGGAACAGCTGATTGCTTGGCGAAACGTGCTCAGAAATTACTTTAAAAAATTATTGTAAATTAACCGTGCATTTTTTCATGCAGGTTCTCGCATCAATTTTATAGTAAATTTTCCCCGCTACAAATTGGTAGTTTCATTTTTTTGGTTGAGTAAATAATATAGGAGAAATGAATTATTAAAGTGGCTTAGGGCCAAAACTTCGATAGTTTTTAATTAATTATAAATTTTCCCGGGAATTGACAGATGATACATTTTGATATGTTAATGTTGGGACCTCCAGCTATCGATTGGTGTAATTTTCATGCCCTGGAGTCCAACTTCTTGTACACCATATATCCAATGTCTAGACTGACTGCACTACAGTGGTAATACGATTTGAGTGATGGTACACGGAGAGAAATCGTCAGTACTATTTGCCTGAAATTCAGGGAAAAAATACCCAACTAGTACGGTAATCGTGTTGCATTTGGTCAGTGAGGTAAAAAATATCATGCATTCAAAGAGTTTTTCATGTTCTCGAAAGTAAAATGTGACCTCTCTGTATCAAATAAAAAATGTGGTTGGAATAGATGAAAATTATGGCTGAGATAGATTGAAAGTGTCAAACGATGAGAAAGATTTTACTGTTTTCGGGGTAGAAACTGCTGCACCGGTACGGTAAAATATACTAACCTGTACTGAAATTATTACTAACCTCAAGGATTATTTTTTTCCCACCAATTAGAATATAAATTTACCGTTCAATGTGATACTTTTTATTTTACGTTTTTATATTTTTTATTTATCCGTGAGTAAATTTTCTTCACCTTATTAAAGGAAAATTAATTATTCAATTAAAAATTGTATGGAAATTTTCATATATTTTGTTCTAATTACTTGTTTAAAATATCGGGAATTGAATTCTTTTCCTGACATTTGAGCTAAGTGCGTTTATTTGTGACCGTTGCTATCGAGCGTCGCGTCGTTCCGCGTCTTTCGTACCAGTGCAGTGCCGAAAAACTCGCATCACACGGAGGAAGTCGCAGCATCGGGATACGTACCCGCGCTTGCCTGTGCCAGAAATAGCAATTTATTGCGGCCAGGTAGTAAACGATCGCTGCAAACGACGAGTATTTCTAACTTCCTTGTTACGCGTTCATTACTAAGGAAAATTCGACAGCTTTTGTAGGAAATATTTCCCGAAAGAACAGTTTATTGATGAATGCGACTGATTGTGAGTTACAACGTGATGAATGTGACTGCGACTTGACTTCGGCTCTTCGCCGAAGTAGCTCTTGCGATGGTCGAAGGAGAGAATGACCACCGAGCTGCCCAAGCCGTCCTTACGCCCGGCTCGTCCCTTATTCCGAGCCGATCACCGTGCGTTCTCAGGTAGCGTCGGTGTCCTGTTAGTCGGACGATCGGTATGGTCGTCCATGCGTTATCGAGGATGTTCCGTTAACGGCCCGCAGACCCTAGGTTTTCTCCGTCAAATCGTTCCTCACACTTTTCTGCTCAGAAGAACAAATGACATACAAAATTAAATAGATTTAAATTTTTCAATGAAAATCTTATCTGCTGAGACTCTATGTATTGTAAGCTATATTCGACGCGGTAGACTCGACGCGGCTGCACGATAAGTCCTGAAGCAATCCTCGATGAGACTCGAATCACGATCCGATATGCACGCTGGTTGTCGATCGAATGGCTTCCTTTGATTGCCTGGAGGAGCATAAGACCCCCTTACTCCTTCATCCTGGGCCTGCATTGGAAAGCCCCGTTGCCTTGACGTCATTATGGGGGAAACTGCCCGCTTCCACCTGGCTTCGTGAATCACCCTTGCTTGACGCGACCACTCCTAACGGCGCCTTGAAATATTTCAGTATAGAATTTTTTTGCATGAATTTCCCCAATTTTTCTTCTAGTATTCTCTTCTTATTTATAACGAAAAAGAAATCACCAGAATTTCCCATCAAATACTCCTGATAATGGACAAAAATGGTGAGACTTCTCCGTATATCAGGCAAAAAATATGATTAAAGAATCTACTAACATTTTCCCATAAATCTTCTAAATAAAATCACTTACCTCAAAAGCCGCTTTCACCAGACAGTAATTCATCTTTTTAAATAATTGTTTTTTTTTTTATAAATGTATTAGTTTAAGCACTTTATTTTTTCTGGAACAACTCGCACCGGTTCTAATGGCCACAACTCACACCGTGCGTCGACTTCTGATGATCGGCCGAAAACGGCCGAACTGACGCGAACTGACGCGAACTGACGCTCACGTGATCGCCTTTATAGATGTCATTGGTAGAATCTATCTACCCGGATAGGTAAAAATTCCGTTACTCTAGGGTAATTGTGCAGTAACGTAATGATAAAAATTAAGGAGCACAACTTGTTACATTTTAAGGGCCGAATGATAATTTTTGCTGCTATTATACGATAACATTTATTAACGGAGGGATACTTTCTATATTGTGCAGGCATAAAAATTCCTGTTCGGGTAAAATTGTAGAGTTGGAACGGTAAAAATTCTGGAACGTTCGTCAAAATATATCGGTTGATTGTTAATTCCTGACCAGCGCCTCTACAAAATTAACCGTAAAACACCGAATGCTACACGCTTACCCTACTATTTAGGTAATTTTTACCGAAAATTTCTCTCCGTGTACGATAGAGCCAATAGTACACGGAAATAGTACCTACTTTTTAGAAGAAATAATTTATAAAGTTTTCATATTACGTAAATTATATTCCTAGTGGGAATAGGAATAAATCTCCAAAAAGTTCCCATATGGCCGGTGTCCGTAACATCCCTTATTTTGCAAAAAAAAACCACCCCCGGATGGTATATTGTGCCGGTTTTTCTAAATTTCCTCGTAAACTGTTGTTCAAACGTAAAAAA
Organism: Xiphydria camelus; assembly: GCA_963678675.1. Lineage (NCBI taxonomy): Eukaryota > Metazoa > Arthropoda > Insecta > Hymenoptera > Xiphydriidae > Xiphydria > Xiphydria camelus. Next base: position 7,631,236 of record OY783192.1, read on the forward strand.
TGTATAGAACCAAAAATGTTCGCCATTAAATTCTACACAAAAACTGTTCTATAAGCATTTTAGCTAATCCTCTCTGAATTTCCGCAAATAACGTTCAAAGTTAGGTGTAGTTTTTAGCATGTAAAATGTGGTTTTAATTGTAGTGATTTTCATAGTTCTAGTGCTATAATATCGCTACATAAGTATTATCTAAGTCAAATTTTTTAATTTGAAAGTAATTTTAGATCATTATAACTATGCATTTAACGGCCTGCTAAAAACTACCCTTAATTTTAAATGTATTTTGCGAGAATTCAGTGAGGATTAGCTAACATATTTATACAACAGTTTTTGTGTAGAATTTAATGGTGAATATTTTTGGTTCTATAAATTTTTTACGTTTGATCAACGGTTCACGGGGAAATTGAGAAAAACCGGCGCAATGTACGATCCGGGTGTGGTTTATTGCAAAATAAGGGATGTTGCGGACACTGGACAATTGGGAACTTTGTAGGGTTTTGTTCCTGATCCCATTAGGGAAATGTATACGTAATATGAACACTTTATAAATTATTTCTCCTATTCCATGTTCATATGTTTAATTTACGTGTACTAGAACCTTCCCTTAGTGGTACGAGATCTAGAGGAAGATGTACGAGTGCGAACACATAACACATTGATCGTAATGATTGTCATATTTCTATCGACCCAATAAATACGATTACGCATAATACGGGGTGTTCTGCTCAGGATATACTACTAACGGGGTTGACCGTCTTATTTTAAAACACCTACATGTCTTAAAACTTGAGGTCACTTTTAAGACGTTTAGTACCGTTTTAATACGTTAAGACACTGTAAGTGTCTTACAATAAGACACTTCAAACGTCTTATACTAAGACGGTTAGATGTATTAGAATATAAGACTCTAAAAACGTCTTGCAATAATTATACACAAATGTATAATTTTCAAACGTATATGTGAGCGCGAAATTATTCATAGTCAATATGAATACATTACAGGCGAGTCAATAAATATCGAATGTAATAATTTTTCTCATCAGAGTAATATTATAAAGTTCGATATTAAAGAAATTCGTTGGAAATGTATTCAAATCCACAATGAATCCAGCACTCACAAATCGAAACACTCTGAAATAAACACGTCGCGTCAAAAAATTTCACTAATACTAATAAAAATATTGAAGTAATGATGAATGTATATCTCTAAGGGAAAGGTATTTTTAGTTATTTAAATGAAAAATCCAGAATTATATTTTTTCACTTTATTGGTGATTGAGAAAACAAAATTTATTCCAACATGAAATAAAAATTTATTTACCGTATTTTTCAACCCGTTCGAGATGACTATCGCAGTTTCTTCAGTCTCAAAAAGTTCATCCACCTCGTCAACTGGAGTGGGGTTCTGTGTAAATAACCTTCCCACCTGTGCTGTCTTTTAGGTTAGTTGTTGGCAATATCATTTGCATTGGAGACCGCACCAGCATAATATTCAATTCACTATGGTCGTCAATTATGCTGTCATCCGCATCATACCACATGTCCGATGCTTGATGTTTTTTTTAAATGATAATGTCTGTGTTTGCTATCATCAAACAATGCTGGATCGTGAGCACATAATTTCTTAAACTCTTCCAACACAACTTCAGTGTCAGGCTGATTATCTCGTGAGAGAAATCTGACACACTTGCGTCGTTGACCTAATGCACAAAACACTGTTTTTCCTTTTTTTTTTCGACATTTTTGCACAGCAAAACATGCACAGCAAACAACCTCCAGAAAATGACGTGCTTGTTGGCCGCCTTGAATTTTACAGAAAGTGAGTTGAGGTGAGGTCGAAAAAGGAGGGGAAGGTCCCGTTACCTAACAGTACAGGGGCCCCTTTCTCGAACTCGCTCGTATCTGTGTGCACGCATCTTAGCGAATAGACCAATCAGGATCAAGTATTCCGTTGTGGTGGGGATACGGACAACGGAATACTTGATCCTGATTGATCTATTCGCTAAGATGCGTGCACGCAAAGATACGAGCGAGTTCGAGAAAGGTGCCCCAGTAAAGTACGCTAAACCCTGTTCCAACCGAGCCGAAAACCGTATACCGAACGGTACACGTCATGTGCAGTAGAGTGCGCTCGTCGGTTTTTTCCTCGGGACCGGCGTTACTTGAGTAAAGAGTGTACAAATTTTCTGTAAGCGGTACGCGACATATACGGCTGATGTAGATATTTTTTTATTAACAAATAATAAAAAGAAATAAAGGATACAAATTCGGCTGATGTGTTGACACTGACAATGAATAGAATTCAACGTGAAAATGAACTGTCATGCTCGATGTGTTTCTTTAATTGTCAGTCAAATGAAATTTTGTTTGAAGGTTTTTAATCTATCTTGCTTCGTTTCCAATATAATCAACCACTCAAATTTCATTCACTCAAAGCCCTTTTGAGGGTGACCGGAAACTTTTCGGGGGTAGTGTATATCTAAGGTTACATGTGGATAATAATGCTTGACGTCACAGGTAACAAGATGTTTGAAGTGTATTGTAACTTGTGTAAGTGTCTTACTATTTTAAGCAACTTATTCATTTAAATGTCTTATACCTGAAGAAGTGTCTTACTTTAAGACGATTAAGCGTCTTTATCTTAAGACAGTACCATGTGTCTTATGATTTTAGACGGAAAATAAATGTCTTTTTGAGAAAAGACAGACAAACGTCTTGGAATAAGACACTGTTCGTGTCTTCAATTTCTGATCAATATACTTAACTGTCTTATTTTACGTCAATAAGACACTTTTCCGTATTATTTTAAGAGGTTTCATCGAGAGGCCGGTTTGTAGTGTAGTCATGGCGGGTGTGGTCTAATTTGCCCATACTAGTTCCGCTAATCAATGATTAATCGACAGCATAAGTATTGACTGACAACCGATTTCTGACTGTCAGTCAATATTTATGCTGTCAATAAGTCATTGATCGGCAGGATAAGTATAGGCAAATTAAGCTACACCCACCATGACTATTTTGAGCGGAACACCCTGTATACGTGTAATATACGACGAAAGGGGTATAAAAACGGTTAAGTATAAAAAAATACACGTATATTAACTATACGTTTTTTTAACGATACACTATAACCGCTGTATCTTACCCACCTTTTAAACGTGCGGTAGTAAAAAACGTTAAATTCACGCATAAAGACGGTTATCTACTAATTGTTATGAAACGGTGTGATTAATCTATGTTTTATCCGTATTCCATATACATTTTTCAAGTGATACAAAACATTAGTTTACATATAATTTCAACGTTAATAAATCAGTTGACGGGGCGGACATCCGTCCAAACAATATACTACTCGTATTAACTATTTTTCATATGTTCATTACATGTAATCATGCTTATTGGAGATAACTTAACAAAAATTGAGGATTAATCTTTGAAACTCAACTTTCTTCACCACTAGCTACTAAATAAGAACATGTGTGTGTAGCTGTTCCACCACTCCATTTCAACTCCGACTTGCCACCATCAAAAACGTTCATAATTGCTTTTGGTTTTCAGACCCACCCTCTGACACGTGCTGGTACCTACATTGGCGAACCAGTGGGGGAACATTAATTTACCGATCCAGGGCAATATATTTCGGGGTACGCCAAGCGAAACAGCTTTATGTGCTAGATTTAATTAATAATCGGGATCGGATGTACAGGAGGGACGTAGAGTTCTTAGTTGGCATATTCGCACACTGTACGCTCAATAATTGGGCTGATATGGGAAACTTTCGAGTTTACCGCTTGATCCGTAACCCCTTTGGCAAGCTAATAACTTCATTGGCGAGTAAAACTCTCCCGAATGAAGGACGATACATGTTTGTCGCTATGGGAAGGCTCGAAACGACGAAATAGTTTCGAGAGAATCGCGCATCCACGTGCCAGGAACTTTAGCAATAGCGGCTAGTAGGCTAGAAAATTGGAAATGACTGCTAGTCCAGGGAAATAAGACTTCCTCTGCGGAATGAGAGAAAGCAAGCTGGATTTTTGCAGAGATCTTCGTTTTGATGTTCTAATGAAGCACCAAAAAGTCTCATATGCTCACCCTTGTGCGTCTCGAGATATCAAAGGTCAAAGGTCATGAAAATCAGTTTTTTGCGAAAATCTCGCTTCCGGTTAGTCTGATGTCTTAAGAAGTTTTAACAAAATTTACGTAAAACAGCATTCTCTACAAGTTTAATTCTATACATTTTTTTGTACGATCAACCGTTTTCGAGATATAGCGTGAAGAAGCGGGAGCGCGCATTGTTGAATAGGTAATACTGTATATACTGCCCAACTATGGAGAAAGGCAGTAACTAGCAAAACAAATCGAAGTGTGTTTCTTGGTACCATTGAATATCTTGAATTACTTTGTACCCAAATTTTGTAGCCTTTCGTAGTGTTAAAGGTAGATTTTATTAGTAATCTGTCTTGGAAACCCTTTGGCAAAAGGCATCGAAGTTAAAGTTGATTTTCCACAAATTTGTCGGTTAGCAATTACTGCCTTTCTCCATAGTTGGGCAGTATACTGCTTAGCTATAACTATAAATGCATTTTTCTTAGTAGTTATACTAAAAAATTGAATTCCTATTATTATTTCAGTTAAAAGTTTGTTCATTTATAAAAAAGAATATAATAAATAATTAATAACAAAAAATGCATCCTTTTCCGCACCACTTTTGAAGTAGAATGCAAGGCGCGTTTTTTTAGACATGGTTTCTGAACAGTAACCGATTCACGTCTTTCGTAATTGCCAGCGTGCTTTATGTTTCCTTTTCTTCATCCTCGTCTTCTTCAGGTTCCTCAAGTAGTTCTACCACAATATTGTTTTCATCATCACACGCTTCCGCTGTATCTAATTGCAAAATCTCTTCAGGCTCATGGCCACTGAAGTCTTCAATCTAAGTTCTAACATAATTGTTATATTTGACGGTTAGTCAGACAATTCTAAAAATATAAAAGCAATGGAGCAATTAAGACGAACTATTGCACTGTCTACATCTTATGAAGTTCGCTTTGATGCAACAATGAATGTGCCAATCAGCCAAGAAAAGTTCTTATCAAACCGATGCAACAAAAACATTTTTATTGAAATGCTTATTGAACAACTACAAGCTGCTAACATCGCTACAATATAAGCCAAGGATGATGCGGATGTCCTAATCATCGAAACAGCCATCGAAGTATCGGAAAGAGAAAGAACCGCCGTCACATCATTAGAGAAGACATTGATTTGCTTATTCTTTTTTTTTGGGGGGGGGGGGGGGGTCTAAAAATCAATTTTTTAAATTGCCTTTTCTTATAGTAAAACATTTAAAGAATGTTGCTTCCAAATTTCAAGTCAATCGGAGCAGAACTCTCAGTCATAGATCTTTAAGTCTCCGCTCCTCTAATACTGCGGAGCGGTAAGAACTCGGCGCTTTAAACGCTTGTTTCTCGAGAGAGAGAAACCAAGTTTTAAAAGTCCGTGGACATCATCATTTAAAAACTACTGCACCGATTCTTTTCCAATTTTGTACACACTTTCTACATATAAAATACCATACCCCTACGTTTCTCTTTTTCTTTTTTTGTTGCATTAAGGTGGTTTTACAGCAACAAAATGACGGATTTTTTCGTGAAAAATCGCAATTTTTACTTCAAACAACCACCAAAAATTTAAAAATGGAAAAAAAATTAAAGAAAAACGTAGAGGTCTAGAAAAACATCTGTTTTAACTAAATTGCTTTGATTTTTTGATTTGAGAGAGTTCTACACGGAAATACCGTATGCCCAATGGCTAGTCGAGCAGGTGCAGCGACCTGAATTTTTCTGAAATTTGACTTCGGCAGTATTTTAGTTAGAGTTGGCTTTGGAAGATGGCGCTACGTACGAGCGAAATATTTGAAATGGTAAAAGCGGGAGATAGATAAATGCGGGAGAAGTGAAGTGTAACCTCAAAATTGTGAATGTTGGAATAATGGTGAGTAATTGTTCGAAACGATAAGACATAATAATTCGGGTTTCTTTTCGATGTTCAACCAAATAACACGACTGATATTTAATTGCAGAGAGAAACTGATGCGACTGGCAGTCGTGGAGGAAGGGGCTACCGTCAACGTGGTCCTCGCCAGAGTGGTCGAGCTCTGCCTCGTCGACGAAAGGTGCAATTGAAATGAAATTAAAGTCTGAGTCAAGGTGAAAATTGGAAGACATGGAAAGAAAACGCGGCAAAGTCGCCGACAGAAGGAGTGAGTAAAGTGCGAAAGAAAAGTGCAGTGACGCCGAAAAACCATGGGAAGATAGTGACGAACAGCAGCAGCAGCTGGTCGACACTGCTCAACTCCGCACCAGCTCCTGAATGATATCTCGCCGATCGCGATACGCGGCCGCTCCGATGGACAACGATTCCAGACATTCGAGTCGTAGTAGCAGCAAGGACAGCAGCAGCAGCAGCAACGTCAACGGCAGGGGCACTCTTTTAAAGCGAAGGCAGTCCAAGACCGACTCGAATAGCTGTAAGAGAAAGACGCATCGGCGGAAACATGAAATATCGAAGCAAGACTTGCAATGAGAGTGTGGTAAAAGAAAGAAAAAAAATGACAGAGACGAGGCGACGAGACAGAGGAGGAAGTCGTCACCACGAAGGGTTCCTGAAACGGTACCAGTACTAGCAACGTGTGAAGAGTTCAAGAGAACGGGACATCTACACCCAGTCGCAAATCATGCAGAGTTCCTGTGACATCCGACAGCGGCATCACGTCAGGAGTATGAACGGTGGAGAAGAACGGGAGCCTCGCTGAAAAAGGAAGGAGCAGTGTTGGCGATGGCGGTGACAGCCCGGATCATGAGCAAAGGCTGAAGAACCTTGAGCGTTTTGGATAAAAAGTGGACGTGACTCGAAGCAGTTATCGTAATCGATTTACGCCGACACTGGTGCCGTAGCCAATCTCGATCACAATGAATTCTTCCAACTAGAGGCGGTTTCTATATCACTCGTCGCCGTTGATCCTTTCCCTCTTAATCCTTGTACATAATGCATCTGTTAATATGAAGTTTGATCCGAAACCCTTCCATCCTTCCTATTGTAACACTCTCGTAACAATACGGTCCGATTATTTTATATTCATAAGGTTTTATCAGCTTTACGCGTTATTTCTCGTTATTTTCGTTATTTAACCTTGCATTCATACATTATTACTGATGGATTATTAATAAATTAATTCATGAAAGTGACTCTACTGGCTTGTGCTATTTTTCGTCCGGTATTTCCTTCCGCAAGATATTTGGATAAATGTACCCCTTCGATATTGAAGAGTTTGGTTGGAATAAGCAAGACGGATAGTGGACAGAGTTTAGGCATTAGGAGGCATACAAGATGTCACAATCAGCGGGACAGGATTTCGTGTAATCATGATTTATAGTAAGTAAAGTGGATAGTAATCGTTTCTGTATCAACAAATCTGTGTTCAATTGATATTTTATACTTCATTAGTAGCTCTAAATGAGATACATCTATCTCATAGTTTACAGTACAAAATGTAATTTCCCCTGCGGGAGCTAATTTTATGAATGAAAAAATTCTAATAAATCATGATTACACGAAATCCTGTCCCGCTGATTGTGACATCTTGTATGCCTCCTAATGCCTAAACTCTGTCCACTATCCGTCTTGCTTATTCCAACCAAACTCTTCAAGATCGAAGGGGTACATTTATCCAAATATCTTGCGGAAGGAAATACCGGACGAAAAATAGCACAAGCCAGTAGAGTCACTTTCATGAATTAATTTATTAATAATCCATCAGTAATAATGTATGAATGCAAGGTTAAATAACGAAAATAACGAGGAATAACGCGTAAAGCTGATAAAACCTTATGAATATAAAATAATCGGACCGTATTGTTACGAGAGTGTTACAATAGGAAGGATGGAAGGGTTTCGGATCAAACTTCATATTAACAGATGCATTATGTACAAGGATTAAGAGGGAAAGGATCAACGGCGACGAGTGATATAGAAACCGCCTCTAGTTAGAAGAATCCATTGTGATCGAGATTGGCTACGGCACCAGTGTCGGCGTAAATCGATTACGATAACTGCTTCGAGTCACGTCCACTTTTTATCCAAAATGCTCAAGGTTCTTCAGCCTTTGTTCATGATCCGGGCTGTCACCGCCATCGCCAACACTGCTCCTTCCTTTTTCAGCGAGGCTCCCGTTCATCTCCACCGTTCATACTCCTGACGTGATGCCGCTGTCGGGTGTCACAGGAACTCTGCATGATTTGCGACTGGGTGTAGATGGCCCGTTCTCTTGAACTCTTCACACGTTGCTAGTACAGGTACCGTTTCAGGAACCCTTCGTGGTGACGACTTCCTCCTCTGTCTCGTCGCCTCGTCTCTGTCATTTTTTTTCTTCCTTTTACCACACTCTCATTGCAAGTCTTGCTTCGATATTTCATGTTTCCGCCGATGCGTCTTTCTCTTACAGCTCTTCGAGTCGGTCTTGGACTGCCTTCGCTTTAAAAGAGTGCCCCTGCCGTTGACGCTGCTGCTGCTACTGCTGTCCTTGCTGCTACTACGACTCGAATGTCTGGAATCGTTGTTCATCGGAGCGGCCGCGTATCGCGATCGGCGAGATATCATTCAGGAGCTGGTGCGGAGTTGAGCAGTGTCGACCAGCTGCTGCTGCTGTTCGTCACTGTCTTCCACATGGTTTTTCGGCGTCACTGCACTTTTCTTTCGCACTTTACTCACTCCTTCTGTCAGCGACTCTACCGCGTTTTCTTTCCATGTCTTCCAATTTTCACCTTGACTCAGACTTTAATTTCATTTCAATTGCACCTTTCGTCGACGAGGCAGAGCTCGACCACTCTGGCGAGGACCACGTTGACGGTAGCCCCTTCCTCCACGACTGCCAGTCGCATCAGTTTCTCTCTGCAATTAAATATCAGTCGTGTTATTTGGTTGAACATCGAAAAGAAACCCGAATTATTATGTCTTATCGTTTCAAACAATTACTCACCATTATTCCAACATTCACAATTTTGAGGTTACACTTCACTTCTCCCGCATTTATCTACCTCCCGCTTTTACCATTTCAAATATTTCGCTCGTACGTAGCGCCATCTTCCAAAGCCAACTCTAACTAAAACACTGCCGAAGTCAAATTTCAGAAAAATTCAGGTCGCTGCACCTGCTCGACTAGCCATTGGACATACGGTATAGTGTGTCCACCGCAAATCATCTTTTATAAAAGGCGTCCTCGAAAATGCTTCGTCACCGGCTTATTTTTCAATATTTTTCTACAAAAAAATTACAAAATGTTCGAATAATGCTTTGTAATATGCGAAACATTAGAATATATCTGCTTCAACAATAGCTCTAAAAAAAATTCGTAAAAATAGAGTTATTTTCCACGCGTTAGACCCCCCCCCGCTCTTAATAGGACGAACTCAGTCACATCAGCGACAAATTTTCGTAAAGAAAATTGGCAAGGGTACTACATCAACACGAATTTATCCATCTAAAAGTTTCGACAAATATCCTCTTTGCAAAGAACATATTTTGTTTTTGCATGCCTTCACTGAATGCGACACTACCTCTGCACTATTCAATAAAGGAAAACTTCAGATTATGAAAATGTTTGAGAAACATCCCAATTTGAATCGCTCGGCTCAAATATTTCAAGAAGAAAACTGCCCGCCAGATACATTATTTGAAAACGGAAAGCGTTTTCTATTAGCCATGTATAGTGCTCCAAAAGAAGAAGTAAACATTGACAACTTTAGGTAGGTATACCCATTTCATCAAATCAACACGATTTAATAAACTAGTTAATTTGTCATCTCTTCCACCTATCAGTGAAGCAGCTCAACAGCATATCTACCGGGTCTACTACCAAATACAGATTTGGCTAGGAAAAAATCTACAACCCGAAGAATGGGGTTGGGATTTAAAAAACGAGATGCTAGAGCCGAAAACAACACTATTGCCACCTGCCCCAGACGAACTATTAAACACAATCTTCTGCAATTGTAAAAAAGGATGTGGTGCGCAGTGTGGATGTAGAAAAGTAGGACTACCATGCTATACAGTTTGTGGTGAGTGTCACGGACAGGCATGTCTGAATCCTTCCTCAGAATTGCAAGACATTGAAAACTTTAGTGGCCATGAGCCTGAAGAGATTTTGCAATTAGATACAGCGGAAGCGTATGATGATGAAGACAAAACTACTTGAGGAACCTGAAGAAGACGAGGACGAAGAAGAGGAAACATAAAGCACGCCGGCAACTGCGAAAGACGTGAATCGGTTACTGTTCAGAAACTTTGGTTAATATCGAAAACATGGATTAGGCCAGTAGGGTAAACATGGATTATAGTAGTAGGTACATGTGTGGTTGTAGTAACATATCTTAAAAAACGCGCCTTCCATTCTACTTCAAAAGTAGTGCGGAAAAGGATGCATTATTTGTTATGAATTATTTATTATATTTTTTTTTATAAATGAACAAACTTTTAATTGAAACAATAATAGGAATTCAATTTTTTAGTAACTACTAAGAAAAGTGCATTTATAGTTATAGCTAAGCAGTATATACAGTATTACCTATTCAAAAATGCGCGCTCCCGCTACTTCACGGTATATCTCTGTAGACCTGTACTACATTAGCCTGTGTGCAAAATTTCATGGAAATCGATCCAGTGGCTTAGAAGTTATGATGGGAAAACCATTTTTTTTTCGAAACTGACACCCTATACCTTTGTTAGGAAACATTTTTGAAAAAAATTTTCTGATGAGAATCTATTTTTTGTTGTTGCTCTATCACATATCACAATTAATGGAGTTCAACCTAGCTTTGGCCTGCTCGCAAACCTATAAATTAAAATAAATATCTCAAAAACGAAGCCATAAATCAAAAATTTACAAGGGTGATTTTTTTCTCTAAATTAAACGGGAAATCCAATAATTAAATTTTCTTTGCAAAATATCCAGTGGCGCCGAAGATTGGGAGGGGGAAAGGGGGGTACCGGCCCCTAGTATCTACGCCACTGGAGAATTTAAAAAAATTATTTAATTATTGCTTAGAGCTGTTCTACATTAGCCTGTATGCGAAGTTTTATGGAAATCGATCAAGTAGTTTAGAAGTTATGATGAGAAAACCATTTTTTTTCGAAACTTTGACACCCTCTATCTTTGTTAGGAAACATTTTTGAAAAAAATTTTCTTATGAAAGTGTCTACTTTTTCTTTGTTGTTCTATCACATATCAAAAAAAATGACGTTTAACCTGGTCCACCCTGTATATAGGAGAGACCGAGAGGGAAATCAGTATTAGAAAGAAACAGCATAAAACGTACACTAGACTGAAGCAGGTTTTCATATCGGCAAGAGCAGAGCATAGGCAAGAGACTGGCCACCAAATACTCTTCGAAAATACAAAAATCCTTGTCAATACAAAAGGCTTCTTCGCCAGAAACAACCGCGAAGCAATGGTAGTTAATAAACGTCCTAATAACTCAAACAGGGATAAACGAAATCAGATAATCCCAATATAGAAGGAAGCACTCCCGGTTTTTTCTCGATCAGCTGGCAAGACTAGTTATTATCGAGAATGCTGTGCGCCAGCCAGCTGCGCACCCATCGGCCACCCCGATGAGAGGGAGGGGGGAGTTTTACCCATACGGAAATATATATGTGTTCATCATATTAGATATAAAAATAAGTTTTAGGACACTTTTGCAAAAATTAAAAATTTATTTTTAAAAAAGTAAAGTACATTTATTCATAAAAATAATCTCCCTCACTTTCAATGACTTTCAGCCATCTTTTAGGCAATTCACGAATGCCTACCGCAAAGAAAATTTCATCTTGCGGGATGAGGAAGTTATCGACCCATTTTTGGACTTCTTCAAATATTTTGAATCGCACATCAAACAATTCGTTTTGCATTTTCCGAAACAAGTGAAAATCAGTTGGAGCTAAGTCTGGTAAATACGCCGGGTGTAGTATAACTTCCCATCCAAGAGCTATTTATGTATCCTTGACCGGTCAACCCACATGAGGCCTGGCGTTGTCATAGAGCAGTTTGACTGAACGTTTTCCTTTGCCAGTAAATGAATGCTTTTGTTCAATTTCTTGGTTCAATTATATAATTGTTGACGATAGCGGAGCGTGGCGTGGGGCACACAAGTCGGGCGCGTCGCGCTTCGGTGTCTTTCCGAGGCTTGCTCATTCGAGTTTTCCCTCGGGAGTGGATGCCTCACTGCGGAGCAACCAAACATTTAGCATCTGTAGTTAATCAAGGGCGTGCATGTGCCATAAACTGTGACTTCCACAAACTTTAGAAGATATTAAGTGTTACGGCGACAGTCCAAGATGGTGGCCAACATGGCCGACGGATCGGCGTTGCATCGCCATGTGCACGCTTGATTCGGGCTATCGTAGACCTTTCCCCACCTCGGATTAGTTATAATCAGATCATTCAACCCAACGCCGTACCTTATCGAGCGCCGGCTCGCTGTGTGCGATACGTTACGGTGCATCCTTAGTTGCATCCCTAAGTGCGCGTAAGAAATCGGCCGACCGGCGCGTTACCCGGCAACTCGATCGAGATGGGCGATCGGAATGCCGCCTGGAATTCCCCCGGCGAGGTGCCCGGTGCCCGGAGAAAGGAACACGTGAGTGCTAGCGGCTGCCGAAACAGTGACGAGCCAAGCGCCATCTCTAGTCAGACTGTCGTACCTCCCCCTTCCTCTGGAAAATCAAAAACTCGCGCCACCACTACTGTAAGCGACTCCATGGAGTTTGATGACTCTCAAACTGATCCTGACACAACAAAGAAGACAAGGAAGCGCAAAGTCGAAACGGTATCGGGCCAGGACGCCGAATCGGATGACCCCGAGGGATTCACCGAGGTATCCACACGCAAACAGAAGCGAAAGCTAAGGAAAAACAAATCGAGATCTGAGGCTCTCGCTTCCTCCGATGAAGACGCCGCCAAGGAAGACTCCACCCTAAAGCGGAATGATCACTCATTCTCGGGAAATATCGACGTAAATAATCTGGAGACCGATCTAGTCAGCTTCTGTCATGACTCGAAAAACAAGATCTCTCAGGGAAGTCGTGAGTACATCTTAAAAAAGGTAAAAGCACTTGGAACACTCTGCATGACCGTGATAGACGAGAACAACTTTCTCAAAGGATAAGTCGCTGGCACCGACAAAAGATCGGAAGACACCTGTCGGAGGCTAGAGAACTTAATAATAAACACGATGGACAAAGTGATTAACAACAGCGCGAGCACTCTCACTCAGCAGCCTCCTCTCTCGTACGCGAATAGAGTTAAAATAAATTCGACGGTTGTCCCACCGGAGGCCGTCAAATCGCCTAAGAAAAACATAGTCACTATTTTCCCCTCTGTGACTGCCAATTTCAAAGACAGTGAGGACACTAGGAAAACCCTCGTGGAACAAATTAACCCCGAGCACAAGAAAACTTAAAAGTCAGGCGCCTCCGCAACATTGCCAACAAAGGTATCCTTATCGAAGCGGAAACGGCGGAGGATGCGGCATCGATCATCGCAAACGCAAAAATAAAAGAGGTGGGTCTAGTGGCTGCTGCACCCGCGAAGAAATAGCCGAAGATGATAGTCTTTCGGGGTACCGAGGAGGAACTCATCGCACTAATTAAGCGACAGAACGCTGAGGACATGTCCGTCGCCGACTTCACGGGTCTTATAAAACTAAGATTTAAGACCGGCGACCGCGGAAAAGAAAAAGTTAACTGGGTCTTCGAAACCGCTCCTGCACTCAGACAACGGCTTAGAACTCAAGGAAGAATTTTCATAGGATGGAAGTCTTGCAGCGTTCAGGATTATGTAATGGCTTCTCGCTGCTACAACTGCCAATCCTTCAGACACATCTCCAAGTTCTGCTCCGCGAAGACAAATACCTGTGGACACTGCGGAAGGGACGGCCACTCATTTAGCGACTGCCCGAAGAAAGCAGAAGACCCTGTATGTATCAATTGCAAACGTGCCGGAAACGACCACTGCCACTCCTCCAGGGCGAGAGATTGCCCGGCCTACCAACATGCACTTCAACAGGCAGTAAACAAGACAGAGTATGGGGAGTAACCAACACTCATCATCGCTGCTGCAAATCACCGGTCTGAAATTCGGAAAATTAAACATGGGGGGATCGCGCGTCGTAGCATACGAAATGAGACAACTACTGAGTGACGGCACCTTTGACGTTCTTCTAGCGCAGGAACCTTACAGCTACTACGGAAAAGTCCTCGGGTTGCGGATGACCACCAAAATTGTCGCAAGAGTAACAAGCCCTTCAGCGTAAAGCAGCTGAAAGCGGGCAGAATCCAGGCCATCATAGTTACGAGCAATCCATATATCACCGTCTTGGAATTGCAACACCTAAGCAACACGCACTTCTCGTGTGCGCAACTGAACACCAGGTCAGAAAGCGTAACAGTAGTAAGCGGCTATTTCCAATTCTCTGACAACATTGAGCCATATCTTAAACACCTTGATAACATTCTGACGAACCTAAAGGGAAACAGAGTAATCGTTTCCCCTGATGCCAACGCGTGCTTACCAATGTGCCGCAATGACCTAAGAAACGGAACCCCCTCGTATGTAAGAGGAAGTAAGTTATCAGACCTCCTAGCTGAGCACGGCCTCCAAGTCATAAACAAGTCAGACCTTCGCTTCAGCGCAAGGCGAATCCAACATCGACATAACTGCAGCCTCACCTAACATCATGATGCATATTACGAATTGGCAAGTTCACCTAGATCTATCCACCAGCGACCACCGACTGATCACCTTTAATGTGAAATACCAGCAGTCCCGCTCCCATACCACGGAGGAACTAGACTCCCGCCGATTCCTTGTTGCTAAGGCCGACTGGGAGAAATTCAGTGAGATCTTGGCCCGGAAAAGTGATCTCGAGCTCCCTGAGTCCCAACCGGAGCAGCCTCAGGATGTAGACCGGCTAGTCGATAAGATCTCCGACGTCATAATCGCCTCTTGCTCCAAATCCACGCCTAGACGGAAACTTTACCCAACCTCGGTTCCCTGGTGGGATCGTAGCCTCACGGACGCCAAAATAGACCGTCGGCCCGCTGCCAAAAAGCGTAATGATAGTATAACGTATGCCCTCTGAGGTTTCTGTGTAATAATGTATATGCTGATAAACAACCAAGGAAAATTAGCAGGTCCCCGTGGAACTTGTGTCGGAAAAGTTAATTACCTATTGCAAAAAAAAATCGCATCTTGCAATGATAGTATAACGTATGCCGAGCATATCAAACGTTATTTCATAGAAAAATATGTATTGAAGAACGATCGGCATACATTTAGCGTGGAACTAAGGGTCGGTATATGCTCTAAAAAGTATCGTAAATTCAGAATTTTTGAAATGATAATATAACGTATGCCCTTTTGGAATTCAACAATTTTTGGCATAAAATGCACAGTTACCAAATGGCATACGGTTCTCGCGGGTCTAACAAATTCTACACCTTTATAACTGTGTATTATATTTATGGGTACTGGCAATTATAGTATAACGTACCCACAAAAACAGATTCTCTGTAAAAAAAAAAGGCGGCATGTTCATTCAGTGCCAACAAAAATTGATACCTACGTAAAATACTCTCCAAAGAAGATTTGAAATCAATTAAGATCGCCATGTTCAAGATTTATATATAAAAAGTAAAAGGCATCATTTGAAAGGAAAATTATTGTAAATCAAGTTACTAAAAAATTCGACTAAAGAATTTATAAAAACAAGTTTAATAAAAAAGAACTTGCCGCGTTTAAGTTTTCCTCTTTTGTCCACTATACCGAATAATTGGTAGTGCTTGGACGGTGCTAGAGTAATTCATAAATTGCACTGCCGAAGTCAAATTCAAAGAAATTCAAAAGGCCCCCGCCTGATTGGTTTCCCGTGCGACATTCGGTGTACTGGTGGTATCATATAAGTGTATGAATTTATTTAAAATCATAAGTGCATAAACATCGAGTATAATTCTGTCTGAATTTTTTATTTTGAAGGGAAAAAACGCGGCAAGTTCTTTTTTATTAAATTTTTTTATAAATTCTTTAGTCGAATTTTTTAGTAACTTGATTTACAATAATTTTCCTTTCAAATGATGCCTTTTACTTTTTATATATAAATCTTGAACATGGCGATCTTAATTGATTTCAAATCTTTTTTGGAGAGTATTTTATGTAGGTATCAATTTTTGTTGGCACTGAATGAACATGCCGCCTTTTTTTACAGAGAATCTGTTTTTGTGGGGGGAATTTCATTACTTTTTGGAATTTATTCATGAGGAGAATACGTACATGTAGAAGAATAGCTTTCTATTACCACAAAATTAAAGTCTCACATTTTATACCGATACGAGCCAATTAATTATAACCACTTACTTACTTTTGATTTATTCTCGTGATATTTTAAAAGGGATTTATAGACTAGAGAGCCCTTATATTTTTCACTTTGCCTTAGCATTTTGGAGAAATAAAACATATACCGCTTTCGAATTTACAGGCCATCGGATTTTTCTTATATTTTGGTCGTCTACAGAAATCCATAAAGACGTTTTACCTTCAACTCTCTCTAAGTATACTCTTCCAATGACCATGACGAATTGTTTCATCACATGTAAAGATACCACTTATGACAGTATATATGTTGTTACATATATTAACTCGAGACGTTGGAATAGTTTTAAGAAATCCTTTTGCATGCACCGCTGAAATTTCGCCCTTACTCATAAATAAATTTAATGTAATTATTACTACATCATTTACAGCTTCGATGCTGACCTTACGACTCATTTCAATCCGAGTAGAACATTCATTGCAAATATCATCATAAACATGCCAATGCGAATAAAAATCATCTATTAACTGTTGCAGATCAAGTATTCCGTTGTGGTGGGGGTCCTGATTGGTCTACTCGCAAAGATGCGTATACGTTTCTTAGCGAGTAGACCAATCAGGACCCCCGCCGCAACGGAATACTTGAACCTGATTGGTCTCTTCGCTGAGTTGCATGCACGCAAAAATACGAGTGACTCGAGAAAGGCCCCCCTGATCTCCCGGTAGCTGTCAAATCATGCATGTAACCTCGAAATCAAGTGTACAAGTGATAAGAATTATTCGGGTTTCTTCGGTGAGTTTCCCCAAGTGTTTAAAGTAGTTACTCCATTATTGTAATCCAATTTTATTGTATCCCTTATTTTTCTGCTACGACTTTGATTGTTGATAGTGGATGGATCAGCCAATAAATTTGAATTTTATTCACTATCAACTATCAAAGTCGTGGCAGAAAAATAAGGGATACAATAGAATTGGATTACAGTAATGTAGTAACTACTTTATTATTATTTTTTCTTTATCGATATAGTCCCTCTTTCGTATTATACTATTCCAAGTTCGAATTTATATACCGACCTGTCAAACGTGAAGTGTACAGGTACCTCACTTTTATCTCATTAAGTATTACTGCAGACTCTGACATGTCATCTCGTACAGGTGCAACCGAAGAGGACCTAGCTCGTGTCCTGTCCGTAAAAAGATGACTCGATGGACATCGGAGAATATCAGATTGTCACCGAGCGCCTATTACCCACGGTACATTTATTGCAATATGCTCTTTTCGTTTCAATTATTCCTGCTTTAAATAACTTTCACTTCTTTCAAAGTATTTACCTTGTACAAACTGTTCATCGTAGGGGGCAGCGATCAATGATTGTGACTAATCGTAGACAAATTATTCCTGCGATGATATTCCAGTTGCAAGCATACACTAGCAAGTCAGCTTACAGCATCCGATGTTTAGTATTAACTTTACCTCTTTTGGAACACCCATCACCTGAGCATAATCACGATTACGTTAATGTTAATCGCAGAATAGACCATGAGCTCGGGCATATTATCGCAGTAGTAGTTCGGTACACCGAATTGCTTTTTAGTTTTAATAGACGAACTTGTCTACGACGAGTCGCTATTATCAATCGCTGCCACCTACCACGAACAGTTCAAAAAAGGTTATTAGCTTGAAAGAAGTAAAAGTTATTTAACGCTGGAATAGTTGAAAGGAGAAACGCGTATTGCAATTAATGTACCGTGGGATATAGGCGCTCGGTGACAAGTCTGACATTCTCCAATGTCCATCGAGTCATCTTTTTGTGGACAGGACACGAGCTAGATCCTCTTCGGTTGCACCTGTACGAGATGACAAGTCAAAAAATCATGAGTCTTCATGAAAGTCTTCTTACCTACTCGTTCTGCAGTAATACTTAATGAAATAAAAGTGAGGTACATGTACACTTCACGTTTGACAGGTCGGTATATAAATTCGAACTTGGGATAGTATAATACGAAAGAGGAAATATATCGATAAAGAAAAAATAATAATAAAGTAGTTACTACAGTACTGTAATCCAATTCGATTGTATCCCTTATTTTTCTGCCGCGACTGATTGTTGATAGTGAATAAAAATTAAATTTTTGTCACTCAGTGTCAAATGCTCGGTTTCATGGGCGTCCTCGACGCATGTGAAATCATCTTTCACACACCAATTCGTGAAAAGTTGCGCAGTGCGTGAAATAACCTGCGCAGTGCGTGAAATCGTCAACCTCGTATTTGACACTTAGTGACAAAAAATAGAATTCGTTATTCGGTTGTTTCGCGCCGTTCTAACGAGTGTGATTGCCGTACTCGCTTCGCTCGTGCGGCAAACTTCACACTCGTTAGAAACAGCGCTTCACGCCCTAATAACGAAAATAACTATTATTAGCCAATAATCAATCCACTATCAACAATCAAAGTCGTGGCAGAAAAATAAGGGATACAATGGAATTACAATAATGGAGTAACTACTTTATTATTATTTTTTCTTTATTTATATATTTCCTCTTTCGTATTATACTATCACAAGTTCCAATTTATATACCGACCTGTCAAGCGTGAAATGTACATGTACCTCACTTTTATTTCATCTCTTCTTCGCCTCTGGTATAATCATTTACATCCCACAAAGCACGTTTTTGCAAGTAACTTTTCTGTAACATTCCTGCGATATTTTGCAATATTCGTGAATACTACCGTATGTTAGAAATATATATTTCTTGATAAATTCGCGAATGTTGCAAAATATCATAGAAACATTTCGGAATCATTACATCGAAAGATTTCCTCGATAAGATTGTACTTGTCAGAGCTGAATTATATGGGGTTTTTATAATTATTTTAGGAAGTCCCAGAAGAATACAGATGCAGCATAATATAGATCTGTGCTAGAAAGAATAAGGAATAACCTTCGACGAGCATTCGGGCTGTGGCAACAGAGGTTAGAATCAGTAGATCATGGTAGGGAGGATATTGAAGGATGAACGCACGTCCATGCACTCGAGGCAGCAGATCTAACCCACCGAATAAACTAATGCAGCTGGTTCTTGGAACAACAAGTGGACGATCCCTCGTTCAAAAGAAACCCCCTCGGGTTCGCACATGATTTGGAGTCCTTCTGGGTGGAATTCAATAGCAGTACGTTTATTTCTGTAACAAATTATAAATAACACAATTATATTCAGTATTTCACTATTTAAAATATACCCAACTTACTCTACATAGAAATTAAGAAACTATATTAATCTGAGTTAACTAATTCTATAGATAATAATGACAGAATTATTAAAAGTGATATATTTCGTCTTTCGTATTATACTATCACACAAGTTCAAATTTATATACCGACTTGTTAAAAGTGAAGTGTACATGTACCTCACTTCTATTTCATCTTTTCTTCAACTCTGGTGTAACGAACGTCAATGAGGAATCACTGATATCGATTAGGGTTCGAGGGTTATTCCTCATTCTTTCTAGGACAGCATCGATATTTTGCTGCACCTGTATTCCTCTGGGACTTCCTAAAATAATTATAAAAACCCTACATAATTCAGCCCTGACAAGTACAATCTTATCGAGCTGTACCTTATCGAGGAGATGTTTCGACGTAATGAGACTGAAACGTTTCTATGATGTTTCGCAACATTCTCAAATTTATCGAGAAATATATATTTCTAACATACGGTAGTGTTCACGATTATTGTAAAATATTGCAGAAATGTTACAAAAAAGTTATGATATTTTGTAATTTCTATTGTTACACTAGAGGCGAAGAAGAGATGAAATAGAAGTGAGGTACATGTACACTTCACGTTTGACAGGTCGGTATATAAATTGGAACTTGTGATAGTATAATACGAAAGATGAAATATATCATTTTTAATAATTCTGTCATTAGAATTGGTTAACTCAGATTAATATAGTTTCTTAATTTCTACGTTGAGTAAGTTCGGTATATTTTAAATAGTGAAACTCTGCAAATGATTATGTTATTTACAATTTGTTACAGATCTTATGCGAACCCGAGGGGATTTCTTTCGAACAAGGGATCATCCACTTGTTGTTTCAAGAACCAGTTGCATTAGTTCATTCGGCGAGCTGGATCTGCTATCTCGAGTGCATGGACGTGTGCCACTTTAAATGGATATTGTTTGTAATTTCCATTGTTACATCAGAGGCGAAGAAGAGATGAAATAGAAGTGAGGTACATGTACACTTCACGTTTGATAGGTTGGTATATAAATTGGATCTTTTGGTAGTATAATACGAAAGAGGAAATATATCGATAAAGAAAAAATAATAATAAAGAGTAGTTACTACATTATTGTAATCCAATTCTATTTTATCCTTTATTTTTCTGCCACAACTTTGATTGTTGATAGTAGATGGATCAACCAATAAATTTGATTTTTCTTCACTATCAACGATCAAAGTCGTGGCAGAAAAGTAAGGGATACAATGGAATTAGATTACAATAATGT
The DNA here is from genome assembly GCA_963678675.1 of Xiphydria camelus. NCBI lineage: Eukaryota > Metazoa > Arthropoda > Insecta > Hymenoptera > Xiphydriidae > Xiphydria > Xiphydria camelus. The sequence goes on from OY783192.1 coordinate 7,652,168, forward strand.
AGTAACTACTTTATTATTATTTTTCCTTTATCGATATATTTCCTCTTTCGTATTATACTATCAGAAGTTCCAATTTATATACCAACCTATCAAACGTGAAATGTATATGTACCTCACTTCTATTTCATCTCTTCTTCGCCTCTGATGTAACGATGGAAATTACAAAATATCCATTTAAAGTGGCACACGTCCATGCACTCCAGACAGCAGATCCAGCTCGCCAAATGAACTAATGCAACTGGTTCTTGGAACAACAAGTGGATAATCCTTCGTTCGAAAGAAACCCCCTCGGGTTCGCATACGATCTGTAACAAATTGTAAATAACAATCATATGGGGGTTTTATAATTATTTTAGGAAGTCCCAGAAGAAAACAGGTGCAGTAAAATATCGATGCTGTGCTAGAAAGAATAAGGAATAACCCTCGAACCCCCTAATCGGTATCAGTGATTCCTCATTGACTGTCGTTACAACGGAGACGAAGAACAGATGAAATAGAAGTGAGGTACATGTACAATTCAGGTTTGACAGGTCGGTGTGTAAATTGGAACTTGTGTAATAGTACGAAAGAGGAAATATATCGATAGAGAAAAAATAATGATAAAGTAATTACTTGATTGTGTGTTGTGATCCAATTCCATTGCATCTCCTATTTTTCTCCCACTGCTTTGATTGTGACAGAGAAGAAAAGCCATCGATTCGTCTCGTGCTCGCATGACGCTGAAACAAAAATAGAATTATCACAAAGATAATTGTCCTTCCATCGAAAGTGAGGTTAAAGCTGTCAGATGGCAATTAAGCTTATCTGATGGTAATTCTTCTGAGATACTGCCGTCTCCTTTCCTACTCTTTATGCACAGGCAACTAGAGAAACACAGCACTGCATCCGTTCACTATCTCGATTATCGAAAAAAAACAAACGATTATTAAACTATACGGAGCGTCTGCCATATTCACCACTATTGAGATTCATAACTCCGATTACACTGAATTTTTACATTTTATTAACAAGCGCGTCCGAGGATCGAAATAAACGCGAGGTTATATTTTATTAATTTTGAAAAACAACTAAACATTCAAGGAATATATTCTCTCACACACTCTCACATACATTTGATGGCGTATGCGTGTGACCACATCTGTGTACACATTTCCGACCATGGCCGAATATCACCGAAGACAGGCGGAATTTTTGTGAGATTTTGACATATATATATCGCCCGAGAAATCGGATTCTCGACTCTTAGGCGCAAGGGGCGTGGCTTCGCGTTGCTAAGGAAAAATCTCTGTTAATATGTAACTTACAACATTTACTCTGATCTCTATCGATAGAGAATAGTCGATTTATATGGCGTAACTAAGCATAGTTTTGGTTATAACCGTATATTTATTGAGAAAATTCGATGTAAACATTGAGGGGTGCAGGGGGCAGACATTTGTGGTGTAAAGAGACACGGGTGCTCGCGACATCAGCGCTGTCATGTCTGAGCGCGGAACTACTTGAACGAACATGCCGCGATACACTGCCGTGTCTCTTGATGCCCTTAAAATATATGATCCATCGCTATGAGATATATCGTATATATCAACGGCATACGGTTCATAAATGTCCTAACCGGTGGCATACATAAAAAAAGAGTGTAAAATTTTCGATCAATTTGCAATGATAGTATAACGTATGCCATTATGATTTTTGTTTAATATATATGTAATTATATAAATTTCTCGAACGGCATACGATTCGGTTGGAACAAAATGTTTTTATCTGACAAAAGAATCGCGTGAATCATCAGGTCAATTTGCAACGATAGTTTTACGTATGCCATTATGATTTTTGAAAAGAAGATTAAAATAAAAGAACAACTTAAGTTGTGGGCAACGTCTTTCAACATTAATCATTCTGCATTAAGATAGCATTTTTGTAAAGAAATATAGAGATTGTCTTTGCCACTTTTACAAAAGACACAATACATTTTTTGTTTAAGCTGAAAATTCGATTATTAAGAAATATTTTTTAATTTTTAATTTTTTATTAATCCCAACAAATGCGTGCTTAATTAAGGCGCTTTAATTTTTCTTCAAAAATATGTAGGTACATATTTTGTCAGAAAAATTGGCTGCGCAAGAAAATTTTGTCCCTTATCGGAGTGTAGCAGATATAATTATAATTTAATATTTTCAGTATGGTAACAGCAGATACAACTCCACCCATAAAGCATGATTGATCTTAAGGATGTTTGGGACAGATAAGCCATGCCAAAAGTTAGTCAAAAATAAGCGAAATGAAAAATTGGATATAACCAACGTTTCCAAAAATTTCCCAGCTGAAAAGGGCATACGAATGATGTATTAAGACATTTCTCATCGTTAAAAGTAGTTAGTTTCCTAATGTTCTATCATTAGATATTTTTTTTTCACTTTCAAAAACTCTACATCGTAAATTTTTGACGTGGTTGTTACCCCAAATCGAACTGCAAAATAATAAAATATAATTACTTCAAGTAATTGTTTATATAGTTTCAACTATATTAAAATGCCTTTTCTGCAACAACGATGTTGTAAGTGTACATTTTGCAATTAAATTTCTTTTTCTATTTCAAAAAAATAACAATAATTCTGTAGTTAGATGGCAAAATCCGATATGTCAAATGAAAATCAGATATGACATATCTGATTTTGCCATCAGACTACAGAATTAATATTTTCTTGACGCGAAACCTGTCAACGTTGGAATCCGTGCGATAATTTTTTCAGATAGTTGGCACCGGTAAACACGGGTTAGGACCGAAAAATCAAGTGAAACCACACAGGAAAATCCATCTTTCAGTTTCGTGCGTGCGCAGACACAGTAGAGGTTGAGCGCAATGTTGCCACGATTATCAAAGTTGTTTCATAAGAACCAAGTATGATTCCGTTCTTTAAATAATTACTCGTTAACTAGCAAGCAATTCATTAGCATTTTGAATTTCAATAGTAGAAAACAAAGTTATTGTATTACCGATTCTGTCCACATTATAAAATACTCATTAAATACTTTTTTATTAATTCTATAAATGTTCATAAAGAACACTTAAACCGCAGAGTAAAAGCACTACTATACAATAGTTTTATAGCAGTTCTGAAACAGTTTTGTAAAAGTATTGTATAAGTCATCTCCTGAAGACATACTTATAGGGCAGTTTTATAATCATCCCATTGGTTATGTTATAACGGTTGTGCAGTTTACTAAAAGATCTTCTAAAAGTATTTAACTGTTGTATAAACCGGGGCCCTTTTTGGTGATAAAGACATTATATAGTAGTTTATAGCCACATTATAAGATTTTCACGTTTCTATGAGATATGCTGTATAGCAGTTCTAACAGCCTTTATAAAGCTAGTTTTACTACTTTGGATGTATAAAAAAAATTACGCACACATTGAGTAGTTAAACTTCATGACTAATTTTTCATTAACTCATTAACGCCCAAAAGATACGATTTCAATATCAACGTTCAAATTGTTGTTATGTATTGAATTCGAACACAGAAAATTCGAAATAGAAAGTTGCTAGACCCGCCACCGTCGATGCAATGAGAGTCGATACCGAGCCTCATATGGCGAGCCCTAGCTGTTCACAATAAGATTTTGACTGTTTGCCCCAACGGATTCGTGTGCCTTACGAGAATCTTTTATATTTATATGAATATTTATCAAAAATCATAATGGCATACATAAAACTATCGTTGCAAATTGACCTGATGATTCACGCGATTCTTTTGTCAGATAAAAACCATTTTGTTCCAACCGAATCGTATGCTGTTGGAGAAATTTATATAATTACATATATATTAAACAAAAATCATAATGGCATACGTTATACTATCATTGCAAATTGATCGAAAATTTTGCTCACTTCTACATAAGTTTTTTAAGGGTTTGTTCCACGAAGACCGTATGCCCTTTTTCCAATTAACAATTCGCGATATACTGGACAATTTGCAGCCTTAGTTGAATTTTATACTATAATTGCAAGTACCCATAAATTTAATACACAGTTATAAAGGTGTAGAATTTGTTAGACCCGCGAGAACCGTATGCCCTTTGGTAACTGTGCATTTTATGCCAAAAATGGTTGAATTCCAAAAGGGCATACGTTATATTATCATTTAAAAAATTCTGAATTTATGACACTTTTTAGAGCATATACCGACCCTTAGTTCCACGCTACACGTATGCCGATCGTTCTTCAATACATATTTTTCTATGAAATAACGTTTGATATGCTCGGCATACGTTATACTATCATTGCAAGATGCGATTTTTTTTTGCAATAAGTAATTAACTTTTCCGACACAAGTTCCACGGGGACCTGCTAATTTTGCTTGGTGGTTTATCAGCATATACATTATTACCGAAACCTCAGAGGGCATACGTTATACTATCATTACGCTTTTTGGCAGCGGGCCGATGGTCTAAAAAGAAAGCCACGCGAACTAGCAGAAAGTTCCAACGAGAACGGGATAAGGTAAGGAGGGCCCAGAAAAAGGAAAAGTATCAGGAATGTCTAAGATCATACCACCATAAGATTGATGAAGCGAAGGTCACGAGTTAGAGGAACTTCGTGACTGAGGAAGGTAACAAGGACCCGTGGGGTCTAGTGTACAAAATCATGAACAATAAACTAAAGTTCGAAAAAGCCTCCGTTGCGGTGCAAACCCACGGGAGGTTCTCTACAGACTGGGAAGAGAACTCCAGGGCATTACTGTACACTCTCAACCCCGACGATGACCGCGATGACACTCACAATGAACTCCGACTACCACAGCGACGCAGAAGAGCCCCCCTTCACGGACTTTGAGATCGCGAAGGCAGTCACGGAGCTCAAAAGCGGTAAGGCGCCTGGTCACGACCTTATTGAAGTTGAAGTTATAAAAAGAGCCTGGCCTCTCCTCGGAGACGATATCACTAAGCTTATGAATGGCTGTCTCGAGCACGGCATCTTCCCTACCGCATGGAAGCTAGGCAATATCAGAATCCTTTTGAAAGGAGAAGACAAAGATCCCACTAATCCAAAATCTTACCGACCCATCTGCCTCCTCCCTATCCTAGGAAAAGTCCTGGAGAAGCTTATAGCCAAACGGCTCTCTGCCATCTTTCATATGCAAACTTTAGCCTCTCCGCGTCAATTTGGTTTCAAACCCGGCCGCTCCACAGAAGATGCCATAGTGGAACTTCAACGAATTGTCAGCGAAGACAAGCAACACAAATATGCACTGGGTATTTTCTTTGACATCGCGGGCGCCTTCGATAATGTCTGGTGGCCAAGCATCCTCAGGAATCTGGAACTGCGTGATTGCCCCACTAATATCTATAGACTGATCGAAAACTGCCTTGACAACAGAGAGGTCATGGTACAAGGTCCGAGGGGATTTATCACGAAACCGATGACTAAGGGCTGTCCTCAGGGCTCTATACTAGGGCCAAATCTCTGGAAGTTAATTTTTGACTCCCTGCAATCAGGGGAGTTGAAGCAACGGGCTGCAAGCCTATTGCATACGCCGACGACCTTGCGGTGGTCATCTTCGGAAACTCGAGGAGACAACTCCAAGAAAGAGCCACTGATGTGATTACCTTTCTCCAGGAATGGTGCAAGATGGAGAAACTTCAGCTTTCCGCTCCGGAACCCCTTACACTCCTCTTGAAAGGCCACTTAAACATCTCCAGATCACCTACTATAAAACTGAACGGCCGTCCCTTGAAATTGCAGAAATCTGTCAGATACCGCGGCATTCATATCGAACAGAGATTCAATATCAGGACTCACATCGAACATGTCTCTCGCAAATGCGAGGTCGTGTTCAATAAACTTGCCAGAGTCGCAAAATCTACGTGGGGCCTAGGTTGGAGAGTCCTGAGGACACTCTACTCTGGCATCTACACCGCGATCATGGCTTACGCAGCGGCTGGATGGAGCAACCTGTTGAACGCTTCACACAGGTCCCGTTTGCGTGCTGTTCAAAGGCGGATCCTGATCCGGGTTACCAAGGCGTACAGGACAATTTCAGCGGACGCCAGCTGTCAATGTGATCGCAGGCGCGATACCAATCGACCTGCTAGTTGACGAGCGCGCCGCCTTGTTTAAACTTCGCAAATGGCAACATTTTCAACTCGGGCAGCTCTCCTTCAACCCAGACGAAACAGACCCAGAGGACCATGGAACTCCCCAGAGAATACGGAACTCAATACGAGAGGAAACCCTCAGGCCGTGGCAGCTAGAATGGGATGCTTCCACACGAGGTAGAATTACGAACAACGTTTTCCCCTCTATCTCCAGGACCGTCTTAACGCTGACTGGTTCACCACGGACCATTACACGACCCAAATCCTGTCTGGTCATGGATGCTTCCAGTGGAAGTTGAATCAGTACGCTCTCTCTCTCTCTCTCTCTGACTGACTCCGACCTCTGCAGCTGCGGCGTTCAGGATACCATCTGGCACGTTATTGAGGACTGTTCGAAGCACATAACCGAGAGAAAGGAACTTATCGGCGCCGCTAGATCAGCGCACCTCCGCTGGCCGGGTCCCTCGCATAACCTAGTCTCCAAGGAAATGTTCCCACACTTAGTCAGGTTCGCTAGAGTAGCGCTAAGCAAACGGAGGGAGCAAGAAATAGCGCAAGTACGGAGCACGCAAGTAAGACGGTAACAACAACGACGAACCTACTCCATCACGCACACCTTCCCAAGGCTACCATTCCACACACACACATTAAGGGTAAATTCTCTACGCGGTTATATTACCCCGTTAATACTCACGTGTCACCATCATGATCGTCCAAACGGACACATACTTTTACGCCAGAAGTATTTTGTTACGTTAGTAAATTAACCAATGCTATGCCAAATATTCCATGTACATCATACCTATTAGTCTCTCATATACAATTAGATAAGTATCACTCGTTCCAAATCTTTATATAGTCTACCCTTTGTTAAGTAGTGCCTAGTTAGTTTATTCCTAACATTGTTAATATAACCAGTTAATCTATAAATACTATATTCTATATTCTATATCACACATTCTACATGATATATCCTATGTTAACGTACCAATCAGGACGAATACTCATAATACTCTTCCCAAGCGCAGTTGACTTAACCAAAGTTATACCGCATACACTGTTTTTCATATTTTTGTATTTTGTATTTCTATTTTATATTTTATACCCTATGTGTTAGCGTATCATTTACGTATCATTTATGACTCGCTTTAGACCACCTATAGTTTATCTACCGTTGACTATTGTTAATGAGCGGCTACCTACCCAATTGTTATAAATTTGATGCCCAGAGTAGTGCACCATAAGTCGTAGCCCAAAACCAAACGATTCACACTCTCGAACACTCGCGTAACCACCTATCTACGCATTAAGTTTACTTACCTAGCCATAGTCATAAGGACGATTATACCCATTTCACCACCCTACATCTCCGGTATAGGGCGACCTAGGAAAGGATGAGATATTGTACTCATCGCGTACAAATGCTTTCTCAATAAAGGACATTAAATGGAATGTTGACGATAGCGATCAGCAGTAACTGTCTGGCTGGGTTTCAGAAGTTCATAATGGAGTACGCCTTCCATATCCCACCATATACACAGCATGACTTTGTTACAGTGAATATTGCGCTTTGGCGTCGATGTCGTCGGCTCATCGGGGTCAACCCAATATCAGCGTTTCGGATTAACAAAATAAATTCACTTTTCATCACCGGTTACAATTTCCCACAAAAAAGACTTTCTTTGTTGTTTATTGCAAAGATTCAAACATATGTCAAGACGACTATTTTTATTTGCTTCAGTCAAAGAGTGTGGTACCCACTTTATTCCTGTTCGAATCTTTCCCATTGATTCTAAGCGATTCTTAGCAATAGTTTTGTTCCGGCAAAAGAGAAACAAAACTTTAAATAATCACGTCGGTAATATCGCGCTTACCGACTCTCGTTTTTTTCTATCTCGTCGCCTCCCACCTCGAGGCCCGAGCTCGGACGAACGACGAGCTATTGTCAGTCATCGAATACAATCCGCTAAGGTGATATCAATAAACGTGACTCTCGAATTTTCGTACGTTACACGCGGCTCAATTCATTTCTCTTTCCCCGCTTTTCTGCATTCTCTCAACCTTGCTCCCATCGCTAATCGCTTAATACGCTAAACACATAACATATTTTTGGTCCTTCGAAGCGGATTCGCGTCGGGTAATCGCGACGTAAAATAATAATAATCATCAGTACCGGTACTTTTTGAACACCTTTTATAAGATTTACTAACTCAGAAACCTTCGCGGGCATGCGTCCAACCATTCCCCAAAGTTTCATCGCAATCGGATGAACGGTTTAGGAAAGCATAATAATCATCCGTACCGGTACTTTTTGAACACCCTGTATAAGATTTACTGACTCAAACCTTCGCGGATATGCGTCCAACTGTTCCCCAAATTTTCATCGCAATCGGATGAACGGTTTAGGAAGGCATAATAATCATCCGTACCGGTACTTTTTGAACACCCTGTATAAGATTTACTAACTCAGAAACCTTCGCGGGCATGCGTCCAACCATTCCCCAACTTTTCATCGCAATCGGATGAACGGTTTAGGAAGGCATAATAATCATCAGTACCGGTACTTTTTGAACACCCTGTATAAGATTTACTAACTCAGAAACCTTCGCGGGCATGCGTCCACCATTCCCCAACTTTTCATCGCAATCGGATGAACGGTTTAGGAAGGCATTTGATATTACCTTAAAGGTCACTGTCAAGGTCAAATCCAATACGACCACTGGGTAGCCACGGGAAAATCCTTAAAGTTTTGTATTAAACATTTTTCTCTAAAATGTTTTCCCGTTGAGATAGTCCAGCTTGCGCGAATAGTAAGCGCAGTAGCGCCACACACACACTGACGCAGTCACATGTACACGGCTTACGTCTGACGCTCGATTTCCCAGGAAGGTCCCACCGTAGAGCCATAGCATAGATGTTTACACATCAAAAACGGAGCAAGGTTTCGCGAAAGTGATCAGTTAGTCCGCTGCAGAGCTTTGCGTCGTCGCGTGTAAAGGTTGTTGCGAAGTCGATTCAGACCTCGTTTTCTTGTTCTCTCGTGTTCGTTCAAAAGTGCGTCGTCGCGTGTAAAAGTTGTTGCGAAGTCGATTCAGACCTCGTTTTCTCGTTCTCTCGTGTTCGTTCAAAAGTGTAGCGAACAATGACGGCAGTGGAAGCTCTACTCGAGCGGCAAATGCAACTGTATGGTGTAGTGCAACGAGCAGTGACAAATTTGAGGAAAGCAGGACCCAAGGACATGACAATCTCGCGCGTGGAAAGTCGCCTCGAAACACTCGAAGCCAATTTGGCAAAGTTTCAAGAAAATCACGAGAGGCTCATCGTAGCAAAGCACACCAAAGGAGGGGAAGTGCTCTCTGAGAGAGTGACTATTTTCAAGATGACATCTATTCCTTGTGCGAAGAAGGCTTCCTCGATTCGAAAACCGAAATGAAGGACACGCTCAGTAAGTTAAATCCTCAATGCCCTCCGACCGACGATTCAAATTCAAATCAAACGGCCACTCAAAATCGACGGTTGCCGAAAATCGATTTACCGAAATTCAATGGAAAATTCACGGATTGGACTCCATTTCGCGATCTGTTCATCTCCATGGTTAATGCGAACACGTCTCTCTCGGCAGTGGAAAAATTACACTACCTAAAGACGTGCCTCACAGGTGAGCCCGCTCAATTAATAAAAAATATCACGGTTTCGGGAGACAATTACGCGCGCGCTTGGGACACACTCACCGCTCGATACGAAAACAAGAGACTCCTTGTTGACTCGTACCTCGCAACGTTATTCTCGATACCTTGCCTAACTCAGGAAGCTTCATCGGGCCTAAAAAGTTTGCTCGGAGACACAAAGGAAGCCCTCGGTGCGCTCGCGGCACTCGGGAGCCCAATCAATCAGTGGAACCATCTACTGGTCCATATGACGGTTCGCAAGCTCGATACTGAGTCTCTAAAAGATTGGGAGAAACGGGTAGGGAAAAATAACGATCCCGCGACCTTCGATGAGCTTGAAAAATTCATCGTCGGACGTATTCACACGCTTGAAGCCATCGAACAAGATCAACTTCAAGCGTCGAAGGGCAAGTCAGCTCCAACGCAATCGAAAGCATCTTCCACATCAACAAAAGCCCACACTGCTCAAGCCAAGGAACGATCGTGCGCTTCCTGCAAAGAAAACCATTACATTGCATCGTGTCCAGGGTTCAGATTAAAACCGGTAAACGAGCGAAAGGACTTTGTGATTTCAAAAAACTTGTGTTTCAACTGCTTAGGATCTCATCGAATGAAAGAGTGTCGGAGTACAAAGCGGTGCTAGATATGTCAAGGACATCATAACACGCTCCTTCACAACAGTCCTCGAGTCGAGAACGCCGGAAGTAGCACCAATCCATCGCAAACGAAAGCCGAAACGTCAACACAAAGCACAACAAGCCCCGTCGTTAGTCACACAGCACAGCCAAAGATAATTCCGAGAACGCCAGTGCTCCTGGCTACCGTGCTCGTTACAGTTTCGCATCCTCAATCAGGAGAGTCTCTCGAAGTAAGAGCCCTGCTCGATCAAGGTTCGGAGAGTTCGTTCGTCACCGAATCTCTTTCGCAACAACTCCGATTACCATGTCACCATACAACCATCCCCGTGATCGGAGTGGGAGCTCAACAGTCCTGTGTTACACGCGGTCTAGCTTCTCTTATACTGCGATCGCGGACTAATTCATCGTTCTCGTGTCAAGTCGACGCGCTAGTGCTTCCGCGCCTAACATCGTTTTTGCCATCTTTTCGTTTGCTCGTCGAGGATTGGCCACATCTCCGAGGACTTCAACTCGCTGATCCAAGCTTCGCGCATCGTAACAAAGTCGACGTCATTCTTGGCGCCGATGTTTACAGTCACGTCATTCTCGAAGGTCTTCGCAAAGGTGGCCCAATGACCCCAAACGCGATGGAAACTCGACTGGGCTGGGTGTTATCAGGCTCAGTCGCACTGGAAGACACAGAAGCTCATCGCGCTCCGATTCAAGGCTTCCAATGCTCGCTCGATTATGAACTAACCGAACTCGTTCAACGTTTTTGGAGTCAGGAAGAAATAACGAAGCTTACTCAACTCTCGCCAGAAGAAAACAAATGTAAGCAACATTTTCGTGATACCGTTTCGCGTGACAATTCCGGTCGGTATATAGTTCGCTTGCCTTTCAAAAATCGTGACACAATTCTCGGCGACTCGCACTCTCGCGCGTTGTGCATGCTCTCCCGGATGGAGAAGCGATTCACGACGGACTCGTCGCTCAAGGAAGCGTACTCGAAATTCCTTCGCGAATACGCGGAACTCGGACACATGCAGCGCGCAGTGCATGGTCCTCACGACATCTCGCGCGCGTTTTATTTACCGCATCACGGCGTTGTGCGTGAAAGCAGTTCGACGACGAAACTACGCGTCGTTTTCAATGGATCACAGAAAACGAATCTCGGATTGTCGCTGAATGACAATCTTCTCGTCGGCCCGAAGATTCTCAACGATCTCGCCGATGTTCTTCTGCGGTGGCGACGCTATCCGGTCGCCTTCTTTTCCGATATTGCAAAGATGTATCGACAGATACTCGTACACGAAGACGATCGTGATTGGCAGCGTATTCTTTGGAGAGAGGACAACCAATCTCAAGTAAACGAATATCGACTCTGTACAGTAACGTACGGCCTCGCCAGTGCTCCATATCTGGCAATTCGCTCGTTGCATCAACTCGTCGCTGATGAAGGTGTACGGTTTCCTCTCGCTAGCAACGCCATACTTCACGAAACTTACGTAGACGATGTTCTTACCGGAGCCGAGGACGTCACTCAAGGGCGCGAGAAGATTTCTCAAATCATACAACTGCTCAGGGCGGGCGGTTTTGATCTACAAAAGTGGACTGCCAGTCATTCGGAACTTTTAGAAGATATAGCTCCAGAAAAGAAGGAAGTATCGAGCTATCTTCCCCTCAACCAAAGTCCAACCTTTCGTGCACTCGGCCTCGTGTGGAAGCCCGACGAAGATTCGTTTGCTTTCGCACCTCAAATCTCCATGAGCCTCTCGCACCCTACGAAGAGAAAAGTTCTGTCTCAATTAGCTTAGTTGTTCGATCCCCTCGGCTGGCTCGCACCTGTTATAATTCAAGCGAAGATCTTTTTGCAAGAGTTGTGGACTCTAGGGCTAGAGTGGGATGAAGAGCTCTCGGAAACGCTCGCGGCGCGGTGGAATGTTTTTCTGCAAGAGCTTTAAGGAGTATCAAACATATCCATATCGCGTTGGATGGGACTCTATGAATCGAACCTCAATATTGAAATTCACGAATTTTCGGATGCATCGCAGGCCGCGATGGCCGCGGTTGTTTACTTTCGTGTGCATCCCGACTTCGGCGATGTCAAAGTGACACTCGTGTGCGCGAAAACAAAGGTCGCTCCCTTGAAAAGGGTGACAATCCTAAGACTCGAATTGTGCGCCGCTCTCCTCCTTGTACGGCTCGTGCGCTTTTTGGAGAGAGTCTTGGACTGGAAGGACGTGCCGGTTCACTTGTGGACTGATTCGACGGTCGCGCTCGCGTGGATTCGGAGTCACCCCTCTCTACGTAAGGACTTCGTTCGTAATAGTCACCGAGATTCAGGAATTAACCAAGACTCGCTGGCATCACGTCTCATGTAACGAAAACGCTGCCGATCTCGCGACGCGCGGTGCCGCTCCGGAGCAAGTGCACATCTCGAAATTGTAGCAATCCGGGCCCAGCTGGTTAGCCAACACTTCAGTTTGTTGGCCCTCCTCCTCTGCAACGCCAAAGCCCGATGACGATCTCGAAGTACGCCATCGTGTGAACGCTAATCTCGCGAAAACCAAGCCAATTCCGATGTGGGATTTGATCGATCGATTCTCGCGACTCTCGAGGCTCCTCAGGATTACCGCGCAGTGCTGGCGCGTAATTCGAAAATGGCGTGCACGCTGCGCTAAAAGTCACTCGGCTCAGTACGCCGGGCCGCTTGCAACTCAGGATTTAAATGAAGCGATGCTGTTTTGGACTCACGCTACGCAGCAAGCCTATTTCGCGGAAGAAATTGGGCAGATAAAAAAGGGTTCATCTCTCGCTCGAAGCCACCCACTCGCACGACTCGCACCATTCCTCGATTCGAACGAGAATCTCCGAGTCGGAGGAAGACTGCAACGATCTCAGCTGCCGTACGATGAACAGCATCCCCTCATCCTCCCGCGCGACTCATCTTTCTCAACATTGGTGATAGATCATTACCACAAGCTCACCCTCCACGGAGGGGCGCAACTCACGCTCGCTTCGATCCGACAACGCTTCTGGGTGCTCGGCGGACGAGTACCGATCCGTGCTCTGATTAATCGCTGCATACCTTGCGCACGCCAGAGCGCAATTCTCAGCACTCAACTCATGGGGCAACTTCCACCTTCTCGCGTCGCGCAGTCGCGCCCATTATTTCATTCTGGGACTGACTACGCGGGACCCTTCACTATCAGAGCTTTTCGGGGACGCACAACCAAAACTTACAAAGGGTACATAATCATCTTTGTCTGTTTCGCTACTTCAGCGGTCCATCTCGAGCTCGCATCGAATTATTCAACGGACGCTTTTATCGCTGCATTTAAACGCTTTACGGGACGCCGAGGGATACCTGCCACTCTTCGGAGCGACTGCGGTCGTAACCTCATCGGTGCCGATGTTGAACTCCGCCGAATGCTCACCGAAGCATCGGCCGAATCAACCCGCATCGCCGACGCTCTCGCGACTCACGGGACTCAGTGGCTCTTTAACCCCCCTTCCGCACCTCACTTCGGGGGTAAGTGGGAGGCCGGGGTCAAATCGGTAAAATTTCACCTTAAGCGCGTCGTAGGCGAAGTGATTCTAACATTCGAGGAGTTCACCACTTTTCTCGCCCAAATCGAAGCCACGCTGAACTCACGACCTCTCTGCGCGCTCTCGGACGACTCAACTGATCTTGACGTCTTAACACCAGGGCATTTCCTTATTGGCACAGCACTAAACACCGTGCCAGAGCCCTCACTCGCCGACGTACCCTTCAACAGACTCTCAGGCTGGCAGTAAGGGCGCCAGATGGCTGAACATTTTTGAAAGCGCTGGAGCGCGGAATATCTCCAGTCCCTACAATCCTTCTCGAAGTGGCGAACTCGGTAGATTAACATCAAGATTGGAGACATCGTCCTCGTCAAGGATGACAATCGACCGCCAGCGGTGTGGCCTCTGGCAAAAGTGATCGACGTGCACCCCGGAGCTGATGGCGTCATCCGCGCCGTCACGATCAAAACGCAGTCCTCAATTCTGAAGCGACCAATCGTCAAACTCTGCGTTCTACCTCTTGCTACAGACTCTTAAGCGTGCCTCGGCAGGCAGCATTCTTTGATATTGTTCTCATTTCGCCGTTATCTCCGATAACGGCAAGGCGGGCGGGATGTTCCGGCAAAAGAGAAACAAAACTTTAAATAATCACGTCGGTAATATCGCGCTTACCGACTCTCGTTTTTTTCTATCTCGTCGCCTCCCACCTCGAGGCCCGAGCTCGGACGAACGACGAGCTATTGTCAGTCATCGAATACAATCCGCTAACGTGATATCAATAAACGTGACTCTCGAATTTTCGTACGTTACACGCGGCTCAATTCATTTCTCTTTCCCCGCTTTTCTGCATTCTCTCAACCTTGCTCCCATCGCTAATCGCTTAATACGCTAAACACATAACAGGTTTATTGAGTTACTCCTAGCTGTTCTGAAAGTTGTTTTTCCGTCTGGCAAGAGTTTTCATCTAGCAAGGCTTGCAGTTCCTGGTCGTCCACTTTTACAAGGGCCCCGGTACATTCACGGTCACGGTTATATCTATGACTACCTAATGTTTCGATACTATATAACAAGTGCCGCCATGTCATATGTGGGCAGTAACATTGAATTAGGTACTCATATGATACGGAATGGAGAAGTGTCCTATAACTTATTTATACACCTACCTAATATATGTTTTTTTTCTAACTTATAAACTTTTTCCTGACGAAATACTAAAATGTGCGACACAAATTTTACGAAAATGCTTGGAAAAATTAGAGAGATTTTAAAGATCGTAGGACATAGGTACCTATAATGCATTTGAGGAGCTATCTTTCAAAACGCAGTTTTTGAATAAAACTTTGTCTTCAGTAAATCCTAATTATTTCTTAATAACTTTTATTTGTGTGTAGATTTTTTAATTTTGCTGGATTCTTTATGGCACTTTTAATTCTACATATTTTCATCTGCAAAAATTAGATAGGTATTGCATTTTGTAACTTTAGAAAAAATAATTAGGATTTACTGAAAACAAGGTTTTGTTCAAAAACTGCGTATAGCTCCTCATTTCTCTTTTATGTAATAGAAAAGATGTGGACGAACTGTGAAAATGTGTAATGAGTATTAAATTTTTGCCGCGCAGTATGTTACTTTCCGTTGATAAAAGTATTTAATGGAAACTGTACTTTGAAATTTAACGAATATTACACTGAAATAAAATAATTCAGCAGATTTTATTCAACGAAATATTTTGTACTTTCACGACACCAGTGCGTTTTCTGTATCCTTCAGGGAAAATTATTTATTTCGTCTTCGGTGATGGTTGATCGGTGTCTTAACCCTTTATCAGACGCAGCTGATCTAATAGATTCAAGGTACATAAATTTTGGAACAATTTGGGATTACGAATTGATAGTCGAGTCTGCTATCGCCTATCTTCCCCTAATACCGCAAGGTTTCGCTAATCGTGTTTGTAAGTTTTACTAAGCACTTGGTAGAATTTCTCTGAGAGAGAAAGTACAAACTGCTGGGTAATTTTTATCCAGCTCTTCGTAAAAATTGTTTCATTTAATCTGAGAAATTTTTATGTTATCGGTAATATATCGTCCCCTTAATATTACAACTAGGTAACTCGAATTTTCGGTATTCAAATTGTGCACTTATTGCATGCATATATTAGTCGCTTTAGTGACTGTATCTATATCATACTACTGGATTTCTAACCTTAAATATGCGACAGACCATATCTCGTTGTAACACCGAAAAGAGCTTACAAAGTTGGGTACAAAGTTGGGTACAAAGTACACTACAAACCGGCCTCTCGATGAAACGTCTTAAAATAATACGGAAAAGTGTCTTATTGACGTAAAATAAGACGGTTAAGTGTATTGATCAGAAATTCAAGACACGAACAGTGTCTTATTCTAAGACGTTTGTCTGTCTTTTCTCAAAAAGACATTTATTTTCCGTCTAAAATCGTAAGACACATGGTACTGTCTTAAGACAAAGACGCTTAATCGTCTTAAAGTAAGACACTTCTTCAGGTATGACATTTAAATGAATAATTTGCTTAAAATAGTAAGACACTTACACAAGTAATACACTTCAAACGTCTTGTTACCTGTGACGTCAAGCATCATTATTCACATGTAACCTTAGATATACACTACCCCCGAAAACTTTCCGGTCACCCTCAAAAGGGCTTTGAGTGAATGAAATTTGAGTGGTTGATGATATTGGAAACGAAGCAAGATAGATTAAAAACCTTCAAACAAAATTTCATTTGACTGACAATTAAAGAAACACATCGAGCATGACAGTTCATTTTCACGTTGAATTCTATTAATTGTCAATGTCAACACATCAGCCGAATTTGTATCCTTTATTTCTTTTTATTATTTGTTAATAAAAAAATATCTACACATCAGCCGTGTATATGTCGCGTACCGCTTACAGAAAATGTGTATACTTTACTCAAGTAACGCCGGTCCCGAGGAAAAAACCGACGAGCGCACTCTACTGCACATGACGTGTACCGTTCGGTATACGGTTTTCGGCTCGGTTGGAACAGGGTTTAGCGTACTTTACTGGGGCCCCTTTCTCGAACTCGCTCGTATCTTTGCATGCACGCATCTTAGCGAATAGACCAATCAGGATCAAGTATTCCGTTGTCCGTATCCCCACCACAACGGAATACTTGATCCTGATTGGTCTATTCGCTAAGATGCGTGCACGCAGATACGAGCGAGTTCGAGAAAGGGGCCCCTGTACTGTTAGGTAACGGGACCTTCCCCTCTTTTTTCGACCTCACCTCAACTCACTTTCTGTAAAATTCAACACGGCCAACAAGCACGTCATTTTCCGGAGGTTGTTTGCTGTGCATGTTTTACTGTGCAAAAATGTCGAAAAAAAAAAGAAAAAACAGTGTTTTGTGCATTAGGTCAACGACGCAAGTGTGTTAGATTTCTCTCACGAGATAATCAGCCTGACGCTGAAGTTGTGTTGGAAGAGTTTAAGAAATCATGTGCTCGCGATCCAGCATTGTTTGATGATAGCGAACACAGACATTATCATTCAAAAAAACATCAAGCATCGGACATGTGGTATGATGCGGATGACAGCATAATTGACGACCATAGTGAATTGAATATTGTGCTGGTGTGGTCTCCAATGCAAATGATATTGCCAACAACTAACCTAAAAGACAGCACAGGTGGGAAGGTTATTTACACAGAACCCCCCCCCCCCCTCCAGTTGACAAGGTGGATGAACTTTTTGAGGCTGAAGAAACTGCGATAGTCATCTCGAACGAGTTGAAAAATACGGTAAATAAATTTTTATTTCATGTTGGAATAAATTTTGTTTTCTCAATCACCAATAAAGTGAAAACAATATAATTCTGGATTTTTCATTTAAATAACTAAAAATACCTTTCCCTTAGAGATATACATTCATCATTACTTCAATATTTTTATTAGTATTAGTGAAATTTTTTGACGCGATGTGTTTATTTCAGAGTGTTTCGATTTGTGAGAGCTGGATTCATTGTGGATTTGAATACATTTCCAACGAATTTCTTTAATATCGAACTTTATAATATTACTCTGATGAGAAAAATTATTACATTCGATGTTTATTGACTCGCCTGTAATGTATTCATATTGACTATGAATAATTTCGCGCTCACATATACGTTTGAAAATTATACATTTGTGTATAATTATTGCAAGACGTTTTTAGAGTCTTATATTCCAATACATCTAACCGTCTTAGTATAAGACGTTTGAAGTGTCTTATTGTAAGACACTTACAGTGTCTTAACGTATTAAGACGGTATTAAACGTCTTAAAAGTGACCTCAAGTTTTAAGACATGTAGGTGTCTTAAAATAAGACGGTTGAGTTAGTAGTGTAGATAACTAAAAATATCGAAAATTTGAGTTACCTAGTTGTAGTATTAAGGGGGCGATATATATTCCTGTCAAAATGTTCCACAATATAATGCTGTTTAGTAGATATTGAGATATAATAGTGATTTAAGTTTCTTTCTTGGCGAGTAAATTCTGATTCATAATATATGTGTTGAAAACATTGCCAAATACAATATACATATACATATGTGAGTATATATATATATATGTGTGTGTATCGTATACATATATGTATGACCACATATATTTTATCTATGTTGAATAAATTTAACACATCTCGGGTAAGTCCGGGATAGTTCGACTACCGGGATAGACCGACCAGTATCAATAATTCAGAACCTAACCAACAAATGGCTCAATCAGTACTTTTCTGTTTAGCGCATAGCCATTGTTGATATAGTTCCTCGTGGAAAGGGCGTTCTAAATCAGTTTTCAATAATAATTGTTGTCGTCACCCTATTCTTATCTGTTCCTGTCTTTATATAGTGATGTACAGTTGAATCGTATATTGTTAAAACAAGCTAAGTGACTTCTGGGAAACTTTTCAGGAATTGCAAAAAACGTTTAATTTTCCAAAATGAAAGTAAACGGCTTGAGTGACACACCGAAATAACACATGCAGGATATGCGTACTTGCATTCTTTCTGCACTAAATGATGCGTCTATATGCTAAATGCGCATTTCCGACAAAACACGAAAATGCCCAAAAATGTTACTTGGCGTCTTTTAACAATAAACGATTCAGTTGGTTTACGTATAAGTATGCGTTTAATAAAATCAGTGAATTGAATCAGTGTCTTACTATTATAGTAAGGAGTATCATTTGACTGATTTAACTATGGCATCCGGTCTATACCGGCCGATTCAGCCAGTATCGACCTGATGCCTTGTCGATCGGCAGCCAATAGGCCACGCTCCCGCGCCGCCACCGGTTAAGCCGCCGCTAGAGGACGAGTGTTCTCATAATGCAAAAGACTTTTTTCCTTGGATATAAGGGCCCTATTTCATCGCGACACCGCGGTTGCGCAACCGTGGTGTCTATAGGCTACCAGACGAGACTCCAGAGCAGACGCCAGAGAAGACGCTAGAAACGTCAGCAGTTTCAAAATGAATGTTGAACAGATAGCACTGCTGTTGTACGTACGAGTAAGTGAGACGCTATACAACGCTATACATTTGACTGGTCCGCTGACCAGTCGATTCCGGCAGCCCGACCAAATTGGTCGTGCAACCAAGCGGACGCCAGGTGGGGTACCCTCCATAGAGCTGTATACATTGGTTAATACATTTGGTTAATACATTTTGGCATAATACATTTGGTTTGGCAGCGCAACTGGTTGCGCTGCCATGGCGTCCCGGTGAAATAGCGCCCTAAGGGCAGCCATTGCAGGCGGTTTTGTCATGCTCCTTTTCTGCTTACTTATTCTAGCCAATGTACGACCGATCCTGCGTAGATCTGGCTAAACATTTCGCAGCCTCAGAATTATAAGGTTCTATGTTCTATAGAAGTTCTATGTAACATAGATCCTTATAATTCTGAGGCAGCGATTTTTTGACGGGAGTGTACGGACGAATGCATACGTTATGGCTAATTTATTATTATAATATATATATTAGGCTCATTTCATTTTAGCCACTGTACGACCGATCCTGCGTACAGTGGCTAGAGTGAACAGAGCAAAGCCTTTAGCCATAAAACGCATGCATTTATTCGCACACTCCCGTAAAAAAATTTTTAGCCGGATCTACGAAATTTTTAATTTTACTCGAGATCCAACTAAAAAATTTATTTTATATGAATAAATGAAACAATCTACTTTAAGTGAATCAACTAAATCGAGTCAAACAAAAGCCTAATAGGTTCATACTTAAATAAATGAAAATCACTCAACGGGTATATTAAATTTAAAATACTTATACGTGTATTAGCAAATTCAAATACACTCGTATATTAAACATACAAATCAGAATTTGAGAAACAAAATTTACGTTTATTGAATGTAATGTACCGATGTCATGGAAAATCACTCGACAAATTCAATACATTTACTATACTTATATATGAAAATTCAAATACGAACGTTTAGTAACATTACAATATTAATACTTACTTATAGTATTGTACATTTAATAAGTTCGTTTTGTAAAAAAGCGAAATAAAAGTATACTAATTTTACTATACAGTCTACATACATCCATCGAAGATGACGAAATAAAATAACTGATTATACGATATCTACACGGCAAGAAAAAATCCAGAAATTTTCTAGGGAAAGTTCAAGAAAAATTACCGTGCTGTCCCTGAATCGTGGTGCAAACGTCCAGACCAAGAAAAAGTGGTGCGCATGCACCTGAAAAATTCTGGTACTGGGACGGTAACATTTCCGTGAAAAAGAAAGACTAGTGCGCATGCGTTATTCTTACTAACAAGGAGAGGCTGCTAAGAGACATCTTAGAAGTAGAAACAGGAAAAAAAGAGAGGTGCAGGTAGGCCGCGGTTAGACTACATTTCGCAAATCGTTGAGGATGTAGTTTGTTGAATATACAGGGAAATGAAAAAGACTAGCGGAGCTGTCTTGGGGTAGCCCGCTGTTAGCGAGTGTCTCTAGCCTCGTAGCGGGGCAAACGAACAGGCCCGAATGCCATTTGGCAACAATCGGCAGTGATTTTCTGTGACAGCACCGGAAAAATTCCGGTGCTCTAGCACCCGAAAATTTTTTAATTTTCTCATAATATTTAACAGAAAATCAAGAAAAAGTATTTCGCAGCACGAGAAAATTTCTAAGTTACGGAAATTTTACTGTGCTGTTTAAGAATTTTTGTTCTGCAGTGCTGTAAAAATTCTAGCATGTACAGTAATTATTCCAGTGTAACTGTGAATTTTTCCTTCATTCACCAAGAAAAGTCCCAGAAAGTGCCGCTTGCACCACGATTACAGTGCCAAGCACGGTAATTTCTCCTGATTTTTTCTTTCCGTGTATAGGTGCGCCTGTACTTTACAGGTAACAGCGATATTTATATCAGATATAACGCGAGCACTGACACTTCGCGAATACGATACACGATCTAAGCCAGAAGTAATTAATGATATCAGTTTCGAGTTAATAGCTCTGCGTCAACCCTAACAGGTATCTGCCGTCTCCTTTCTCGCTTCGGGGCTTTCGCGTATAATTACCATTAGCTCTGAACTGATATCTACTGTGCTTATCATATTCTCCTGCAACAGTACCAGCAATACGCGGTATTTCCTTATAGTACAAGATCCGAACTAGAGACGTTCTTCACCGATCTGCTTACCGGATGAAAAGTATTTTTTATCAAACATAATACGTCAATGAACATATCGCATATGGGTAGGCTAATAAAATATGCTCAAGACTACACTTAAAACTATATAAAGTGGTGAGCTGATATGAGCAATTTGCACCGATCTGCTTACCAATTAAACTATATATGAAAATAAAGATAATTTTATTGCAAACACGATGGTATAACCCTACCTGCAAAAAATCGGTCATGAATCACGGTTGTACGGCTTTGAAA